>SJXQ01009572.1:30791-84984 GCA_006408695.1 Aepyceros melampus | reverse complement strand
TTGCCCTCCCTGGTTGGAGCCCGGACTGTGGTCTCCATCATTGTCTTTGCTTCTCTCCTGCTCTGCAGTTAGCTTGTGCTGTGTGAACCAAGTCCCAGTTCTGGCAAGGACCATGCTCTGTTGAGCTTTTTTGTCTGTGCTCTTGGTGGTGGGAAGGATCTGGGAGGGGGCAGATGCTTTTCGTAGGGGTTTCCTCCCCAGTCCTCCGAACCCCTGCCCATCACCTGCTGCAGAGCAGGTGGCCCTGCTTCTGCCCCGAGAGTGCACTGGGAATCGTGTTCAGGAACCCGAGGAGGCTGAGGGGAGATTTGGAAGCAGCAGTTTCTAAGTATAGTTAGACCATACAAGCGGGATAAATTCACTTCCATAAAATACCTAATGTCAGCACAAAGCTTTGGCTAAAAATGGTTAAATTAGATGTGGACATTTTTCTCGAAGGAAAACTCCCTCTAATATTAAAAATGAATCATCTCCAAAGATGGAGTCTAACCTCAACTCCAAAACATCAGTGGGGTGTCTTCCCTCGTGGCAGACAGGGCAGCTACAGAGGACAGACAACCACCAGGAGAGAATTCACGGTCACAGCCTAGGATCCCGGCTCCCATAGGCCTGTCCACACGGGACAGCACCCAGCTAGATGGGTGAGGGCCAGGGAGGACAGCGTCCTCCTCCCTGAGTCGCAGGAAAGGCATTCCCACCATCTGATTTTCACACGGGAGCTCAGAGCAGCCTGGGGTGGGCTTGCCACGTGGTCAGGAAGGGGATTAGTCCTTCCTTCCTTTGCGTGGAGAGATCACCCTGGAGCCAGTGGGCTTAAGCATGCTCCCTGGGGGGCCATTTCCTCCAGGTTTCCTGCTCCCTCCTGGACACCGAAGGATGAATGGCTATGAAAGCAGCTCTGGAAAGAAGCCACTGGCTTTACCCATGGCTCACACTCACCTGCGCCTGATGCAGAGGAGATGAGAAGCCCCACCCGGGAGCGCTGACCCCAAGATGTGTAAAGTTGCCTGTGTCTGCTGGTCACATGACCCCAGAGCTCCACATATGTTCCCAAACACACCATTCATCACACTGATTGTCAGGACTTGTTTGGCTTTTGCCTTAAATCACACGCTTCCTGAGAGGAGAACACACGTGTCTCCTTTACTATTACAGATAGATAAAGTATTGATTTGCGTGTCTTTAATGAAGGAAGGAAGAAAGGAAGGAAAGAATGCTCTGTAGCAGTCCTGAGTCTTTTTTGGCACCAGGGACCAGTTTCATGGGAGACAATTTTTCCATGGACTGGGGCCAGGGGGACGGTTTCCCGATGACTCAAGCACATTACATTCACTGTGCACTTTATTTCTATTATTATTACAACAGGTCCACCTCAGATCATCAGGCATTAGACCCCAGAGGTTGGGGACCCCGACTTAGAGTGATTTGAGAACTCTGACTGCGTATACAAATATGTGCATGTGTGTGCTAAATAGCTTAAGTCGTGCCTGATGCTTTGCCACCCTATGGACCACAGCCCACCACGCTCCTCTGTCCATGGGATTCTCCAGGCAAGAATACTGGAGTGGGCAGCCAAGCTGCTATTTTTAATCACACAGATTAAAATTCTGCAACTCTCCATCATATGAAGCAAACAATAGGATCAATGCTGTGTGAGGATTTTTAGATAATTCACATGTTTGATCTTGAGGACTAAAAACTTATGAGTTTTGTTTTTTGCTGGTTAGTGGCTGTATTGAATAGACTTGCCTTGATAATTGGATGGCCAGTTTGCTTGCTGACCAGGGAACACAGGTTCATTTACACAAACTCCAGTTGTCCCCATATGCAAATTTAATGCCAGAAACCATGCATTACACAGCAGCTCCACACTAGCTGTCCCCGGTGACCCCTGAGAATCAAAGTTCTATTGCCGAGGTTGTATGCCTGCTCAGATGTCAAGCCCTCAATTGGAACAAAACAAAAAGATTCAGTAGTCTACTTTTTAACTTCTCTGTGGCAAAATAGACACGGATTCTTTGACACACTGAGCCAAGAACGGCTTTCTACCATATGAAAGGAGTATTTGGTTTTGACATTTTCAGAGCACAGGATCCAAATTACCTTTGAAAAATAAGTAAAAGAGCCATCAAATCAGTCATTACACTGAAAACCAAAAATCTGTGGCTCCTGGCATCTGCGATGCCCGTTTCCTTCTCCCCTGTGAGTGCACGCACAGCATCGGATTGTTCCAGGAAGCACTGAGGCATGTATTTTGCAGAGTTCCAGGCAGCTCATCTTATGGCAAGTTATCTCCCACTGCAGCCCTAACCCAGAGATTCCGAGCACTGCTTGAGTGACTAAATTGGCCATAGATTTCCCCCACACCCCTAATATTATTGCAGAA
Source organism: Aepyceros melampus (assembly GCA_006408695.1). Lineage (NCBI taxonomy): Eukaryota > Metazoa > Chordata > Mammalia > Artiodactyla > Bovidae > Aepyceros > Aepyceros melampus. The sequence goes on along the minus strand of SJXQ01009572.1, from coordinate 82,598 downwards.
TTCCATTATCATGTGGGCAATAGCTGGTGGGGAAGCTTCAGTTACAGCCTGGCCAGAAAATGTTATATCCACAATACTTTATGTCTTTAAAATAGAGGAGGGGGGGACTCATCTCTGAGTCACTGGCACTTTCGTCAAAGCAAAACACGGCCCCACTGCTGTGTAATGCATTATGCATCATCAAACTGGTGTTGCAGCTTCAGCGTCGTGTTGGCTGCACCGCACCCTTTTATGAACGTTTGAAAGTCGAATCCAGCACAGAGTTTGAATGTGTCTGTTCTGGAAGGGAGACAATGCTGAATGGGAAACAGGAATGCCAATGGTGCTGTGAGGGGCCATTTCCCTCTGCAGTTACAGGAGAGAAATGTACGCATGATGCCCTTCCAATCGCTCTGGGTCACGCAAAGCTGAGGAATTTTCCAGCTCAGCACAGGGGAGAATGCAGAAGGCCCTGGGCTTGAAGAAAGGGACTGGGGTCACTGAGGACATTGCATCTTATTAGGAAAACATTCACCGAGTTGGGAATACAACCTAGTTTCCTACTCTTTTGGAAGTAAGTGGCATACCAGCCCTCTTCATCATGTGCTTGCTGAATGGGGTAAGATTCTTCTTGGGAGCCAACGACACCAGTCAGAAATGGGCTCATCAGAAAATATCTTCACTAAGAGGAAAAGAAGAAAATAGAAAATATGCCGAGTCACAGGAAGAGGGAACATTTTTGGACCGGTGATATACCTTCCGAGTATCCTTAGTTCTCAAATAACATAACAGAAAAATTATTGAAACATCATCATTACAGTGTTAACCATGCCCAGGGAATCTTTTTTAGTGAGGACTCTCACTATCGAAGAATAACTTGCTTCAGAATCATGAAGAACATCATTGCCAAATTCTTAGAGTGACGTTTGTAGTTGGCAATTACTTCCAGACAGCAACATTCATTCAGTAACAAAGCACTGGTCACTTACAAAGCACCACGAGGTGATGAGATGGTAGGCAAGTAAATTCTGAGCTCCTGTGGTATCTTTAGAGTTCTTTCCTTATCATATCCTTTATGATGTGTCCAGCCTCAGTCTGTAAGCTACTTTGGAATATCAACATTACAGTAAGCATTATCAATAATAGGAAATGTATTGATCCCAACAAAATGGGTAGATACTTAAGTGAATAAAAACTGAGCAATTTAGCCAAAGTCAGTGGTAAGATATTACTGAATCATTTTTGATAAGCGAGTAGATTGTTTGAGCTGTCCTCTGAAGTCCCTACCATATCATTAATTCCCTTATTGCTTTCAACCGATGAATGTTTTAATTTCAGAGAGAATATGAATTAAGAAAACACTGAGAGAACAAAAACAGAAGTGAAAGAAATGATTATTAACTAGCCCTTCTAATGACAGACTATTCTTATGGTATAACACTAATATTTCTGTTTATCACATAAAAATTATAAGTAGCAAATTATGGGATTACTTGTTATCTGTTTTATACACTAGAATCTAAGGTTCACTGAGGCAGGGATAATGGGTGCCTCACACACAGCAGTTTTCCTGGTGCTCCACACATAATTGGCACTACCCGTATATTATTCATCATTTCATTATCTGTCATCTGCCAGGATGCTCTGCTCAGCACCACTTAGTATTATTGTGAATAGCCTTTCTTTGGATTGTCAACTATCTCTGGAATTCCAAAGTGTACAAATATAAATTGTGTATGAATAGAGTTCAGAGATGTATATGACTCAACCCACTCTCGTTATTTCCTCATCTTGTTATCAATATGGTGGACAGATTGATTCACAAAATCAATACGTGGATACAACTCTCCTCTTATCTACATTTCCTAAGCATTTGCAGATAGAGCTGTGTGATTAGTTTTGACTAGTAATATTTCATAGAAATAGCAGGTGTCATTTCTGCAGTAAGGGACTTCAAAGCCATGTGTGATGGCCAGCTCCTCTCCCTGTGATCCTGATTAAGGAAGACCTCCAACCATCTGGGTATCTGGGTGACTGTGTGGAGCAGAACCATCTGCTAGTCCACAGGGAATGTCATGTAAACCAAGAACAAAGTTTTGTTGTTAAGTTGCTAAGTTGTGTCTGACTCTTTTGCAACCCCATGGGCTGTAGCCCACTAGGCTCCTCTGTCCATGGGATCTCCCAGGCCAGAATATGGAAGTGGATTATTTCCTTCTCCAAGAATAAAACTGGTTTGTGTTTTAGTATAAACCCACTGAGATGGTGAAGTTGTTGTTACTTGCATATGATATAGCCTCGCCTGTCCGACATGGGCCCTGACTCTCTTCCTTCTCAAAGTCCAGTCACTTTACATCTCATGTGTTCACCATGGTCATCACCTTCCAGCTGTCATTCACCCTGTTCCAAATCATCCTGCTCTTGTTGCTGAAAGGATCATTTAAACTATATTTGATCACCTCATTCCTTATCTCAAAACTTCCAGTGATTCCTACTTGACCTTTAAGCTATGGGTATAAACTCTTTATTTAAGCACGTTGTTTCAACATTTGGATCAAATTATAGAGTCAGCCTCCTCTCTTTTATGTACTCTGTGTGATCCATTTGCTCTTGGAAATTGGTCCATTTATTCAACCAATAAATGTCTATTCTCAAGTTTTACTTTAGTGTATTGGATGTATCATGGTATATAGACCAAAAGTCCCTAGATCTCATATTAATAGAACTTACCTAAAAAAGAGAGGTGCCTACAATGATAGAGTGTTTTATATCTACATTTGGTAATATCGTAACTACTATATTCATGTGACTTTTGAGTGCAGGACATCTGGCTATTGTGACTGAGGACCAGAAATTGTACTTTTCCCACTCTAATTAATCTAAATTTAATTCTAATAGTCAGGTTTGTCTAATGTTCACTGTATGGGCAAATGCAGTCCTGCAGGGAGGGAACAGCTATTCAATCAAACAATCAGTTCAGTTCAGTCACTCAGTTGTGTCCAACTCTTTGTGACCATATGAACTGCAGAATGCCAGGCCTCCCTGTCCATCACCAATTCCCGGAGTTTATGCAAACTCATGTCCATTGAGTCGGTGACACCATCCAACCATCTCATTTTCTGTTGTCCCCATCTCCTCCCGCCCTCAATCGTTCCAGGCATCAGGGTCTTTTCAAATGAGTCAGCTCTTCACATCAGGTAGCCAAAGTATTGGAGTTTCAGGTTCAGCATCAGTCCTTCCAATGAACACCCAGGGCTGATCTCCTTTAAAACAGACTGGTTGGATCTCCTTGCAGTCCAAGAGACTCTCAAGAGTCTTCTCCAACACCACAGTTCAAAAGCATCAATTCTTCGGTGCTCAGCTTTCTTCACAGGCCAACTCTCACATCCATACATGACCACAGGAAAAACCATAGCCTTGACTAGACGGACCTTTGTTGGCAAAGTAAAGTCTCTGCTTTTGAATATGCTGTCTAGGTTGGTCATAACGTTTCTTCCAAGGAGTAAGCGTCTCTTAATTTCATGGCTGCAATCACTATATGCAGTGATTTTGGAGCCCCCCAAAATAAAGTCTGACACTGTTTCCACTGTTTTACCATCTATTTGCTGTGAAGTGATGGGACCAGATGCCATGATCTTCGTTTTCTGAATGTTGAGTGTTATACCAACTTTTTGACTCCTCTCTTTCACTTTCATCAAGAAGCTTTTTAGTTCCTCTTCACTTTCTGCCATAAGGGTGGTGTCATCTGCATACTGAGGTTATTGATATTTCTCCCAGCAATCTTGATTCCAGCTTGTGCTTCTTCCAGCCTAGTGTTTCTGATGATGTACTCTGCATAGAAGTTAAATAAACAGGGTGACAATATACAGCCTTGACATACTCCTTTTCCAATTTAGAAGCAGTCTGTTGTTCCATGTCCAGTTCTAACTGTTGCTTCCTGACCTGCATACAGGTTTCTCAAGAGGCAGGTCAGGTGGTCTGGTATTCCCATCTCTTGAAGAATTTTCCACAGTTTATTGTGATCCACACAGTCAAAGGCTTTGACATAGTCAATAAAGCAGAAGTAGATGTTTTTCTGGAATTCTCTTGCTTTTTTGATGATCCAGAGGATGTTGGCAATTTGATCTCTGGTTCCTCTGCCTTACTTACCTAAATCCAGCTTGAACATGTGGAAGTTCATGGTTCATGTATTACTGAAGCCTGGCTTGGACAATTTTGAGCATTTTTTTTACTAGCTTATGAGATGAGTGCAATTGTGTGGTAGTTTGAGCATTCTTTGGCACTGCCTTTCTTTGGGATTGGAATGAAAACTGACCTTTTCCAATTCTGCAGCCACTGCTGAGTTTTCCAAATTTGCTGACATATTGAGTGCAACACTTTCATAGCATCATCTTTTAGGATTTGAAATAGCTCAACTGGAATTCCATCACTTTCACTAGCTTTTTCGTAGTGATGCTTCCTAAGGCCCACTTGACTTCACATTCCAGGATGTCTGGCTCTAGGTGAGTGATCACAACTATCATGAATATCTGGATCATGAAGATCTTTTTTTGTACAGTTCATCTGTGTATTCTTGCCACCTCTTCTTAATATCTTTTGCTTCCGTTAGGTCCATACCATTTCTGTCCTTTATTGAGTCCATCTTTGCATGAAATATTCCCTTGGTATCTCTAATTTTCTTGAAAAGATCTCTAGTCTTTCCCATTCTATTGTTTTCCTCTATTTCTTTGCATCAATCAAACAATAACTAAGGTAAAACTATCAGACAGTGAGAGAACTATGGAAAGAATTAAAATAGTAATAGAGGATAGGATAAACTGTGAGTGCTGTTGAAGGAATAGCCATTTCAAACTGTTGGGTGAGAAAAGCCCCTCTGATCAGTGACATAGGATTGATAAGAGAGAGTTCCTCATCAAAACATCAGAGAGAAGATGGTCCAGGAAGAGGGGATGAAACAAAAGCAGAAATGGGTTGGAAGTGGAGGAAAAGGGAATGGCAGTCCTGTGAGTAGAGTGTGCAGACAAGGGAGCTGCTGGATCAGCCTGGTGCTCCTGGTCATGAATGAGCACTAGCCGGCATACTTCCCATTCTTCCGTTTCTTCTCTTCCCAGTCACAAACTCTTTATTCTTCACAACCTCTTCTTGTATGAAAACTTCTCATCTAAAATAAAACAAAGAAAGCTCTCTCTTACCAAACCTATGTTTTATTTTCTGGGACCCTATGCAGGAAATTTTAGATTCTGGTGACTCTTCTCATGTCTATTGCCATTTTATTTAATTTAATGTTTTTTTTAATAGTTCTATGTTTTGCTTTCATGCATTTATGGCTCTTCTCCTGAGGACATGTAAATATCTTGAGATTGAGGCCCACGTTATTAATGGATTTTGGTTGGGAAGATCCCCTGGAGAAAGGAATGGCTACTCACTCCAGCATTCTTGCCTAGAGAATTCCACAGACAGAGGAGCCTGGAGGGCTGCAGTCCATGGGATCGCAAAGAGTTGGACACTACTGAGCAACTAACACTTCCACAAAATACCTAAAAGAATCACGTTATATACATAGACTGTAGCTTAAGTTTACTGATAAGCTGTAGTCTGTTAAAGTTAGGATTCGTGTATTTTTGCATGACCACTATTTTGTGTTACGTTTCACTGACTGGAACACAGATTTATTTTAATTATTCTTAAATATTGAGAAGAGGACGAGTTCCTTTGACAGACTGTGAGCAACATAAAGGAAGCAATTCATTTTTGAATCCTTAGCACCTGGCACAAAATAGATAATATTTGTAGAGCATATAATGAAACCATGATGTCTTCAATAGTATTACGAAAAACATACAAATTTTGGCATGCAAATTACCAAGTTAAAATGGAGATGTGGCTTGATTTAATAATCATGGCACCACCCCAAACCAGAGCTTTAACATATTGTAGAAACTCTCAATATTATCTTTTTTCTCTTCACTCACAGCAGATGAAGTATTTTCTCTTTGTGAAGAAAGCCTGAAGGATCTGGCATGCTATGACTGCCTAGTCCACCAGCTTTGCATAGTTCCATTCTAGGCTGGAACATTTTGCAAAAAGCCCAGCGCACAAACTTAACTTTCCAAGTAAGTAAGAGTGCTTTTGCTTCTGAAAATGTTCTTAGATCTTACTTATTATCTGAGATTTCTAACATCTCTTTTAAAGGCTAGAAAAGACAACTCTATGACAGTGTGAGTTGATGGAAAGAATATTAGATGACAAATCAAAAAATAAATGTGTCTACAGAGTAGACAATGACATACTCATGACAAAGTTGGCTGACAACTGATGGTGAGTGGTATGGGTACTAAGTGGGAGGGCAGCCTAACCATGTGGCCGTACTGCCGTTGATCATGTTTTAACTAGAATCAATCAAAGGGCATAAAGGAGACTGAAAGATGGAGACAATGGCAGCTGGTGACTCGGTGGCAGGCCCCTCATGCCTCCAAATCTGTATGCCCCCAATTTTCCTTTTCCCACTTGTCAGCTGTCACTACCTAGTCAGCCCATTTCCAACCCCTGACCCTCACTCTCATGAAAAGGCTTCCACTTGTTTCTTCTGCCAGGTTTTGCCATCTTGTCCAAAGGGAGTAAGGTCAGGTAGAACACACAAGAGGTATGTTCTTACTCAGAGCTCCACCATCTTTATCTATCTTGATCTGGATTCCACTCAACCCCTCCATTTCTTGTCTTCTTGAATCACAAGACAGAGGAAATATTCCAAGCTTTGCCCATATAGTGATGTGATAAGTGCCACAGATAATGCTGGGTGGGTGGTTCATAAGCTACTGATTGATCTGAAAGGTAGTTTTGTCTTCTAAAGTGTGTGCTAAAATCGTTCATTCTAGAAATGTTGACAGGCATTATCAATAGAAGATTCCTTGTAAACCAGGATGGCAAGTCTTGGCATGAGCAACTTAGGAAGCTTTCTCTTATGAACAGTTCCTCACTGCCTCTCACTCCAATACACCCTGCAAGCAAGTATCAGGGAAGAAGAAATGGAGACACTTTTCAAAGTTGTTGAACAATAAAAACTGGTAATTTTGTTGAACATGTCACATCCCTGGCATCTTGGGCTTCACTGAGTGTGCTGCCTGGAGTATATGCTCCAGATGCCTGTAAAATTCCTGCCATCTACACAGTGAAGTGCAGCCAAAGCCTCTATCACTGGTGAACAAGAGGTGTGCGGGGTGGTTTGTGGGCAGGATGCTAACCCTGCCCCAGTGAGAGCAGTCTGCTTATATCTCCAGGGAAGAGCAGGATGGAGGTGCTTGGGGGTCTGTGGTGGTCGGCCATGCAGGTATCGTTGGAGTCTTGCCATCCCCAGGTCTATCTCTCCACCCCATCCCACTGGCTCCAGGTAGAACAGCCTTGCTCCCTTGTTTGATTTAATAGATAGTTAAAAATCAACTCTAAATATAGTGGAGTGTAACTGTGTAATGATATGTTTATGTTCAGTGAGGGGGAAAAAAAGGAAGTGAAAAGAGTAACAGTTAACAGTGTCACCTCCCGTTGAGCCCAAACTGTGAGATGTAGAAATTTGATACAGAATGAATAAAATGGAATCGCTGGTCCTTTGCAGCACATTTCTTTTCCCAGTCCTTGGCTGCTCTGCTGGAGAACTCAGGGTGTCCCTTGCCAGGACTTCTGAGGAGATAAGAGAAAACTGGATCCCTGCAAAATACCTGTTTACCCCTTGACCACATATTCCCAGTCCCCTCCGCCCCCCGCCTTACACACACATGCACGATCACCATCTGTAAGAGCTTCCTGCTCAACTACAGGAATGCCAGGAGACCTACAGAAACTCAACTTTGGCAAATGAAGTCTATGATTCCTAGCCTTGACTCATCAGTTATACGCTGATGATCAGAGATCACTTTAGATCCTTGGAGTGGTCACCATCAGGACCATGATGCCTAGTGAAACCCTCCTGAATTTGGGAAATTCAGTCCTGAACAGGCTGGTCAAATGGGGTTTTCAGACTGTGTCTGCAGCCCATGAGGACAAGGAAGAAACTTCTACTGTACTTGAAAGGCCACAGTTAGTTTTCCCTCCAGTGAAATCCCTCTCCTTGGTATTGAAAACCGAGCTTTCCCTAGAATGGCCTCCGTGGCTCCTCAGCCCTGTCGCCTGCCTCCCTCCACTCATCAGGCATCTTCTGTTTGCTCTGTCTCTAGCCGCCCCTCGTTTTCCTCTCCAGTTCTGTCTCCTTTACTCCTTTCTTCTCTCTGTGTTGAGGTGCCCCCAGAGATCTACCCTCTGCTCTTGTCTCATTTTTATCAACATTCACCATCTTGATAAGTCCCTCAATCCCATTTCAGGCCGTCTCTATGCAACACTTCCCAAATTTATATCAACTGATCTGAAACCTATACCAAGATAGTTTTTCTACTGAAAATGTAATAAGATTCCCAAACTTACCAAGTGCCCAACGGAGCCCCTAATTGCCCTTCTCTAACTGTTCTTGTTGCCATTTCCTGTCTTGAGAGTCAGCAACTCTAATTTTCCAGTTGTGAGGGCCTTGAGTTATCATTGGATCCTTTCTCTATTACACTCATTCTCACATCTGAATCCATTGTCTTTCAATTATCTTCAAAATCCAATAACTTTCATCACCTCCACGGCTGCTACTCTTCTGAAAACCACTCTCATCTCTCACTTACATACTGCAACAGCCTCTGTCTCTCCAACAGTTACAGAACAGCCATAATCTTCAATTCTCCCTGTATTCATGCTATTTGCAATATATCTTTGTGTTTGCTTAAAGAGGTAAAATTCACTCCTCACACACACGTCAATCATGCTGGTGACTTGCTCAAAATGTGTCCACACCTAACTCAAAACCTCAGCTTGAGTCCACAATTCCCCTTGAAATCCTGCCATCACCACATGGATAAGCCAGGCCAGCCAGCTGGATGAGAACTCGGTTCTCCCGGCCAAGGCCGGCTCGGCCAGCCCACAGCCAGTGAACTGCAGACGCGGGGCTGAGCCTGTCCGAGGTCAGGGAGGAACCCACCTGTCCCAGAGCTGGCAGCGTGAGCCCGATCAGACTCACAGAAGGACGCTGCATGCTTGTGAGAGTTGCTGTGAGTCACACTGCACGCAATTGGTTCAGCTTCTGTGTGTTTATCCTGCAGCACTGATACAACCCTTCACTCACCTTTCTCGTTCTTCCTTTGCTCGCCTACAATCCATTCTCAACACCATGCTGTGAATTACTTTACCAGAGTATAAATTACATCATCCTAGTCTTTTTTTTTTTTTTTTCGAAGCCTTGCGATGCTTCCCCTTCTCACTTGGAATAAAAGCCAAAGTTTTGAAATTTGACAAGGCTAGCTTGATTGGCCTCCTGCCCAACTAAAATTGTCTGCTACCTTCCTCTTGCTGTCTATGTTCCCATCAGGTCAGCCTTCTCACTACCCCTCAGGCACCAAAACATGTATCTCTGTAGAGCCTTAGGGATCACCCTGCTTGAAACATGCTCCCCATGAAGATGGCTCAACCCTACTTCATCAGCATTTCAGGGAGGTCTTCCCTAGGCTACCATCTACAGTGGAAAGCACCCTGATTTACCCTAACATCTTCAGTCTCTATTTTCTGCTGTATTTTTCAACACGTTTACTCTCCCATCAAACAAACATTTTATTACTGTTACTCTCAGTACATGCCTGTAAGTTCTGTTGGGGAAAGAATTTCTGTCTATTTTATTCATTGTTGTCCCCAAAGAGCTTATCAGAATGGACTGAGTTGGTGTCCAAACTCATGGCCATCAAGTTGATGATGCCATCCAACCATCTCATCCTCTGTCATCCCCTTCTTCTCCTGCCTCAATCTTTCCCAGCGTCAGGGTCTTTGCAACATAATTATTGGAAAGGTTAAAATTCTACCTCCTTAAAAAAATAATCCCTGGTCTCTTGCAACTTTTTCCTCTAAAGGAAACTTACATTTGAAATGTTTAATGCCTATTTAGATCAGTATCTTAGCTTATCAGCTGGTTTCCTCCATTGGTTGCTTCCACTTGGGCCAGATTTGTTTTGTCAATTAGAAGCGAAGCTATTCACTACTGTTTGATTCCACTTACACAAGGTACCTGGAATAGTCAAATTCATAGTCAGAAAGCACATGGATAGATGTCAGGGCCCAGGAGTAGGGGGGTGGGAATAGGGAATGGGGACTGTGTTTAATGAAAGTGAAAATTCAGAAGCTGGGTGATGGTGAGTTGCAAACAATGTGAATGTACTTAGTGCCACTGAACTGTACAGTTAAATATGGTAAAAAATAGTATGTTTAATATTATGTGACTATTACCTGAATTAAAAAAAAAACCATTAAAAGAAAAACTAAGCTATTTATGTGTTTCTCTGTCCTCCGAGATAGTTTAAACAGTGCTGACTGGTACAAATCTCTGATATATCTTTCACGAAATGGTATTGCAATAAACAGGAATACTAAAAAGGAGAAATAATAAGAAAGTCAATATGGCCTGAATGGCTTGTTTTTTAATGTTATTCAGTATTTTCATGAATGAAGGGGGCTTTCTTGGTGGCTGAGATGGTAAAGAATCAATAACTTTGTTGAAAATACAGAAGACATACCATTTAGATGTGGGAATATTAAACAGCAAATGTGCAGAAGGTCTGAGAGTTCAACGCATTGAGTTATGGGGCAAAACTCGATATGGACTGTAACAAGGACAAATATGAAATCCTGTGTTTAAGTCCAAGCAAACAATAGTACAGGGACTCAAACAGGGAAAAACTGAGGCTGTTCATGGCATGGAGGGAAAAAACAAAAGGTCCATGGCTTTAGGGGATTTCAGGATCAGAAGTATCTCCAGCATGAAATAGCGATTAGAGAAAAAGCAGTAAACAACATTGGAAACAACATGGTCCAGAACAAAAGAGGAAATGATTTTGTGCCAATCAAGCCACATCTGGAGCATTCTGTTTAATTATGGGTGTCGCATTTTAAGATGTTGAAAAACTGGAGCACATTGAGAGGAGGGGGGAGCCTACGAGGTGGTTTGAGAACTGGGCCATTGGCAGATTGGTTAAACAATTTGGAGAAGCAGTGTCTGGAGAAGAGAGGAAAAGCAATTTTTCAGATACCTAGAGTAGAAAGGCTTCTGCTGGGCAGGTAGCTGGGAATGATCTAGAGCCCACAGGAGAAGGAAGAAGAAGCAGCCTCCTGTGGTCACATGGAGGAACCACTACCTGCCAGACAGGTAAAAACCTGAGCCCCATCCACAGCCAGCAGAAAGGCAGAAAGGGCTATCCCCCAACAGGCAAGGTGTAGTGGGGATTCTGGAGTGTAGAGGAGTCTCGGCAAGGTGAACACTCAGAAACACTATGACCTCTGAGATTCGATGTTCTTGTTGTTCAGTCGCTGAGTTGTATCCAACTCCATGGACTGCAGCACATCAGATTCCTCTGTCCTTCACTGTCTTCTGGAGTTGGCTCAAATTCATGTCCATCCAGTCAGTGATGCCATCCAACCATCTCATTCTCTGTCATCCGCTTCTCCTCCTGCCTTCAATCTTTCCCAGCATCAGGGTCTTTTTCTAATGACTCAACTCTTCACATCAGGTGGCCAAAGTACTAGAGCTTCAGCTTCAGCAGCATTCCTTCCAATGAATGTTCAGGGTTGATTTCCTTTAGGATTGCCTGGTTGGATCTTCCTTCAGTCCAAGGCACTCTCAAGAGTCTTCTCCAACACCATCAGTCAAAAGCATCAGTTCTTTAGTGTTCAGTCTTCTTTATGGTCCACCTGTCACATCTGCACATGGCTACTGGAAAAACCATAATGTGACTATAAGGACTTTGTTGGTAAAGTGATGTCTCTGAGATTCAATGGTTCTGAATATTTTAATGGGAGTGTTTAGAACAAGCCTAACAATCTGGCTCTGTTTTGTGACAGTTTGGGGCTGTAGCAATAGGCAGTGGGTCTGAAGTCAACTGAGTATTAGAAGAGAAATTGCAGAAGTGGTGGGATGCAGGCAGACTGCCTGCCAGTCAGAGGATTCTGATTCTGGTGGTAACCAGTCAACAGCAGCTTCAAATTTCTCAATTAAAAATGGTACTTAGGGATGGGGTATGCCTCTCTGTCTTTAAAGAGTTGCTGTGAGTTCCATGTGTACATATGGGTGTATGACCATTTTAGGGTAAACATAACATACAGATCATGTTTATGTATGTATGAAGTGATACCTGTATTTCCTTTTTTTCAGAATTTTAAACAGGTATTTCAGGGAAGCTTGTTGAATCAGAACTTGAGCATTTTGCAGGATCTCCAGCAATATTTTGGTCTAAATATAGGTGACTCCTCTGGATGATGGTAGACTCAGAAGGACTTATAACTGAATGAAAAGCTCTGCTCTAAAAGATGCCAATTTATCAATGCCAATGTAAATAAAGTTTAATCACAGGGCTCTGTCTTCAATCCCTGCCCTGAGTCACAACAAGATCAAAACAGATGGAAATAAAGTTAAAAATTAAGGTTAATATGATGGACGATCATGTATTATACTTGATTCTAAGAAAGTCCCTTAATCTCCGAAAGGTGAGAGCTATATTTAAAAGTGTGATCATGAATTTAGTCAGTAGAGTGTAAGGCAACATTGACACTTGGTGCCCAAGGAAGATGACATATTCTCAGGCTGCATTGGTAGAGGGATAATTTCTAAAATAATTGCGAAGGTCATCACTGAGTTCTCCTTTGTATTTGTTGAGCTGACTATTCATATAAGCGTATGCTAGGTCATGCCCAATTCATTGTGACCCTGTGGAATATAGCCCACCAGGCTCCTCTGTCCATGGGATTTCTCAGGCAAGAATACTGGAGTGGGTTGTCGTTTCCTCCTCCAGGGATCTTCCCAACTCAGGGACTGAACCTGTGTCTCCTGCTTATCCTGCACTGGCAGAAGATTCTGTACCACTGAGCCACCTGAGAAACCATTCACTTCTAGGCACCTCAATGTCAAAAGATTTTTGATCATTCAAAGCATGCAAACTCTAAGAAGTGGCATAAATATACCTGAGACTCTTAGCATGAAGGATAAGGGGGAGAATATTTATCCTCCAAAACTAAAACTTAGAAGTTGTATGAGTACTGTAGTTCTGCCTCCAAATCTAGATTAAGGAGTGTTCTTTCACTTCTCTTTCCAAGTTGTTCTCTTCAGGTACTCACGTTTGTTAAGCCATCTTGGAGATCCACTACTCTTAATTTTCCAAGGCTGATATTTGCACACACACAAAATGGCACACACATACACACATACCATCTCTTCTAAAACTAGCAATAATTTTCACCTTTCAAGCAAAGGTCCTTTGTCTTAATCTGAACTTGGGAAAGAAGTGTTCTTTTCAAAGAGAAGGTACCCACAGAAATGCAGCTCTGTCCCCTAGGAACAGAACCTTCCACACTGTTATTCACAGCAGTTTAAATCCATTCCAGAAGAGAGTCTTTGATCTGCATTTGCATTTACAAAAGTCCTTGGGGTGGTTTTCCCAGAAGAACAGAACAGTCTTCATCAAAGTCTGGCATCCACCTGGTAGGAAGCACAGACCTGCTTGCAAATTTTAAACAGAAAGCATTGTTACCTGTCTTCTCATCTGGGTTCAAAGATCTCAAGGTCCATTCTCAACCTGGGTCACCTTGTCATCTGTAACCAATGTGGAAGAAAGAGTGGGTGGTCGCACCTGAGGCAAGCTCATTGGTTCACAACAGGTGATCCAGTGGCCAAGCCTCTGCGCTTTCTAGCACCAACCTAGCCCTCTGCTCACCCTCATTCCGCTACATGAATGGAAGAGAAGGTGGTAAGCAGGGAGATTTAACCATGGGTGAACTGGAAGATCGTCCTCCCACACTGAGCCTGTGGTCAGGTAAAGAAAGAGAGGCACCTGTCGAAGGAGAAAAGGTGTGGACTGAGACCTTGGCCAGAGCTTGGAGAGAATGGGACTTAGGAGAGAAGCTGGCGATGTCCACCGCTGGGGCAATGCTGAGGGGAGATGGCCAAGCATCCAAGTGGGGGTGGGAGCTACAGCTCAGGGCCCAGCGTCTGCTCCCATGGGTTGACTTATTGTTCTTGATCCTTCCGTCATCCTGGTGCAAGCTCCAGAATGAACGGAGGCAGCGTTGCTGGCTTCTTTCACACCAGCCTCCTCCCAGATTAAAGATGCTTCATAGGAGCCCGTTTCCCTCTTAACACGATTGGTAACAACCACAGGAAGTCATCTTTTGGGGAGTGGAGGGGGTCTGGTGTCTCCAGGTCTTCTTTCTGGAATCCCACACGGATAGCTGTACTCACAGCACAAGCTGTTCTCATAGCCCCACACTTACAGACAATTGAGGGCAAAGATCTCCAAGACACCCATTGGCCATTAAACACTTAGAACTTCTGCTCTTTACATAGACCTCGATTTCTCCTTGTTTGGGCTACAGTTATGGTATATTACTTTTTTTTTTTTCTCCTAAACTACTCAAGTAGGGGACTGCTATTGAATTCTTCCACTTGGGTTTGGACAGCTTGTCCTTTTGGCTGGAATCAGGCTGTGTTTCAGGTCTTTGATGGATCAGCGTCCTCTCCTTCATCCTTTTCATCATCCCTTACTCCTCCCGGGACTCACTCAACATCTGCCTAGTTCTCTTTACTGTAGCTGGGGTGGTTGTGAGTATGATGGAGAAACAGCATCCTCAGCTAGGTACTGGGAAAGAAGAGGAAGTAGCTACTATTTAGGGGAGGAGTCATGGATACCAACATTCTTAGCAGGGCCCTTCAGCCCCTCGCTTCTCTCTATACATAATATAAAGCACTTTGACATGTAGCATCTTATTTTATTCTATGAGGATAAGTAAGGTAGAATTTTCTATTGTCCTCATAGTACCAATGGAGAAACTGAGGCCTAGAGAGGCTAAGGAAGTTAAGTAAACCGGATGTCTAGAAAGACTGGACTTGGAGTTACGTGTTCTGGAGTCTCACTCTCTTACCTTCCTGCTCCACGTTGGACCCAATGGACAAAATAGCAGAGACAGTGGTGTTGGGAGATTAATATTTCCACATCAGCAACTTTGTGAAAATCACTCTCCTGTGCACTTTTTACTTCTACAGAGTCAGTCAATCCTTGCCAAAGTAGGGCCTATTTCTTCAACCCCCTGCCCCAATTACGGACCTGAAGAATTAAGACTCAATAGGAGGGCATGACAACCCACTTCAGTATTCTTGCCTGGAGAATCCCATGGACAGAGGAGCTTGGTGGGCTACAGTCCGTAGGGTCGCTGAGAGTCAGACCTGACTGAAGCAACTAGGCACACACATGCAGTTCAGAGCAACTTATCTAAGGGCACGTTGTAGGTTTAGAGTCAAGAAGCCCCAGGCCTGCTTCCCGCTTCATCCCGTGTCACCTGCCCATGAGGCAGTCTAGTTCAGGGCCCTGGGGAGCAGTTCTGAGGGGAAGGGCGGCCAGAGTCCAAGGAGCCCCTCACCAGGCGCAGCCTGGGCAGCTGTCCCAGAGAAAATGGGCTTGACCCTGGCAGCCTTCCAGCTCTGACAGCTACGTCTCCTGGGGGGTCAGGGTTGGAGAGAAAGAGCACAATCGCTGCTTATTTCCTGGCTGGCTGCAAGAACAGGGCCTCACAAATTGATTTCACCTAAAGCCGGCAGGAGGGATGAGTGTCTAGAGGGGCGTGCCTCTCTCTGTCCTTTGGGCAGGGGTGGGTGGCTCCTGACCTCAGTTGACCACCGTTAAAGGCAGCCCTGGCTGAGTCTCAGATTTGGCTGAGAGCGCCACAGAGCAAACAGAGCTTCTAATATTAAAGGTACTGATGTTGATCAATTAAGTGAAAAGGAGTCTTAATGAAACCTGCCCCTCATCCCGTCCCAGCCCTCGCCCTTCTCTCCTCCTTCCCTCCCCGCTCCAAGCTTGTTATCTTGCTTCCTAGTGGCTCCTGAGTTGCCACCACACCGACTCCGATTCACAAAAACCTTGTGTTAACACAGCCACGGCGATACCTATAATGAGAGCGAGGGTGGGGGCGGGGAGACGGCACACTTCACCATCTCCATCTAGATGAGGAGCAAACAAAGAGATAATTATAAACTGTTTCTCTTATTGTTGCACTCGCATTAGACATGTGCGTCTCTCTCTCCCTCTCTCTCTCTCTCTCTCTCTCTCTCTTTTTCTCCACTGAAAAGTAATTCTGTTGTGGAGATGGCACCAGGTGCACGGGGTGACCTCACACACACCAAATCGGGAGCTGACATCCATCACACTTTGAAATTTTGGATTTCATCATTTCCTGATCTTTCTAAAGGGATCACAGCACCTGGCCCTCACAGCTGTAGTTCATTTAGAAAGCAATTTAAAAACCGAGAAAAAAGCAAATGACATCTTGCTGTCTCAGCCTTGTCATTAAGTGCAGCAGAATGGCCTTCATTTATGAGGCACATGGCTAAGAATTAATATCTTTCAGGGCTTTCTCGAGCAGAGATTACAAAAGGTTTGAAAGACCACTAAATAATTAGTGGTATGACTGAGGCAAGCAAAAAAAAAGGGGGTGGGGGAGAAATCCCTCTTTTTCGTTTTGCAGAAGACGATCGGAAATTACACGGGCTTGAGAGTACCCTAAGGTTGGGAGTCACTGTTGCAGCATCCTTTAGGGACCACATTCTGGGCTTCCCTTTGCTTTCTTGCCCTCCCAGTATATTCATTACTCCCCAGGGATGTGTGTTTTAATTCCCCAGATATTGAACATCAGTCAGAAGTAAAAAATTAGTGATTCTTTTTCAAATGCTTTCTGTAATGGCTGGGCACAGCCTGAGGGTAGACGCTCTAACCATTTTCAAGTCACCTGACAGATTTCCCTATCCCATCCTTTCCCAGGTCGCAAGCCCCTTTAGACCAGGCTGGGCAGAAATATTAGTCCTCTAGAAAGCCAGCACAGGATGGAATGGCACCAGATAATAATATCAGTGTTCCTGTTTTTCCAAAATCTTCCCTTTTCAGCCAGCTGAACTTGGAAAACTGCTTCCTGCTCTGGATCGCATTTTTCTTAGACAGTAAAACCAATGGTTAAAAGACAAGATTTCTGGAATCCTTTGGAAAGCTAAGATTCTAGTATATTGAGCTGGAGTTCCAAGAACCAGTCAGCTCAAAAGTTTTGCCGGCACAACTCTAGGTAGGGGATCTCGGTTCCAGACCTCAGACACATGGAAAGTAGAGTGCTAACTTGCTTTTGAAACTGGGCCTTGTTTTTAAAATTAAAGATTTGTTGAGTACTACGATAGGGTGTTCTTCCACGATCCGTAAGGTTCCTCATCACTCTTCAAAGTGGTCATAACTATTCTCTTTTTAAAGTCATTGAAACTGAGGTTCAGCCAGCTTCAATAATATGCCAAGCAAGTAGGAGGTAAATTTCAACCTGAGATTCCTCGAGTTCCACTGCCAGTGATGTTTTAGTAGCGTTACAGCAATCACTGCAGTTGAATTCTTAAAATGGTGGCAGTTTGGTGTGTCTCAAACCCTGGAGTTATCCGGTCCCTCCCCAACTCTCACTTGCACCCCACATTCTGATACTTCTTTTACCTAATTGGTTTTTACCTAACCAAGATGGAATTGTCCTGCCAAGTAGGTGTTTCCCAATATTCATTAAAAACTTATGGGCTCCTAAATGCTTGAGAACATCTGCTGGAAGAGAAAAAAGAATACATACTGTTCACATCATTTTAGAAACTTGCACACATTTAGATGATGCCCATGAATTATGCCAACAATGTAAAGTGGGTTTTATAATCCATCTTTTATTAGCAGGAGACCCAGCTGAGAGTGCTTTGGACTGCAAGGAGATCAAACCAGTCAAGCCTAAAGGAAATCAGTCCTGAATATTCATTAGAAGGACTAATTCTGAAGCTGAAACTCCAATACTTTGGCCACCTGATGCAAAGAATTGATTCACTGGAAAGACCCTGATGCTAAGAAAGACCACAGGTGGGAGGAGAAGGGGATGACAGAGAATGAAGTGGTTGGATGGCATGACGACTCAATGGACATGAGTTTCAGCAAGCTCGGGGAGTTGGTGATGGACCGGGAGGCCTGGTGTGCTGTAGTCCATGGGGTCGCAAAGAGTCGGACATGACTGAGCTATGGAACTGAACTGAATTGAAGGCTGAAGTAGGTTAAATAGCTATCTACCATAGACCATGGGCTTCCCAGGTGGTTCTAGTGGTAAAGAATCTGACTGCCAATGCAGGAGATGTTAGAGATATGGGTTCAATCCTTGTGTCGGGAAGATCCCCTGGAGGAGGTCATGGCAACCCACTCCAGTATTCTTGCCTGGAGAATCTCATGGACAGAGAAGCCTGGTGGGCTACACTCCACAGGGTCACAAAGAATTGGAAAAGTTTGGGTCCCAGCTCACTGTCATAGGACCTGCAGTGCCTGCTGTGTAGGGGCAGGGGGCGGGGCACGTCTCCTCCCCACTGGGGTTGCGGCTGGCCATATGACTAAATCGAACCAGCATATCCTATTCCTCATTCGAGCCACAGCTTAAATCCATTTTGTATTTCCCTCAGTTTTCTGGTACTTTCTCTCTGTCAACAGGTGGCATGTTCCCATGTGACTGCTTCTCAAGCTTGGGCTCACCAACAAGAAAATGTGCAGAGTGGAATGCAAGCAAGCCACAGAGGTCATTGAGCAATGTAACCATGAACTGATTGATTTTCTGTGGGAATTTGCCTGTTGCTCAGTGGTTAGGATCATGGGATTTTGCTGCCTGGCCCACGTTCAACCCCTAGTCGGGGATCTGAGATCGATACCACAAGCTGCACAGCCCAAAAAAAAAAAAAAAAAAAAATCAAATAGAAAAACAAAAAACAACCGAAAAAAAGTAACTTTTTGTAAAGCATGCACTTTATTATTATTATTATTGCAACAAAACCCAGTGAAACCTAGCTAGTATGTTTGATTAGTGTCTTAAGGCAGGGGCTGTTCTGCACTGATGTTATTCAAAGTACACATTAAGTTATGACTGGCCTGCGATGCTATATAAAACTACAACTGACATTGTCAGCAAATTAAAAAAAAATAGAGTACAAAATAAAACCTAAGGATTGCTAGATCCCATGGCAGATGAATCCTTGGTCTTCACGTGAGACATAAAAGGATCATCCACCTGGAAAGCAGATTTCTCCGAACAAGAGACACAGCCGTGACTTTCAGAGATGCACAGATATCCCGTGGCTTCCTAAAGAGAGAGGATATTGGCACTAATTCATCTCCTGCTTGGAGACTGTAGTCAACTCAGACTTTAAATACCTACCACACAGAGAGCTCTTGTTCTTTCTTTCTTATTTATTCATCTATGTATTTATTTATGTTTAAAGGAATCAGTTGGTTAGTTTTAGGGTAACCATAAAGAGATGCCAAGAAAAGAGCCACTGGTTAGGAGGGTGCTTATCAAAGTCTATATATACTTTGGAAGTGAAAGTGAAAGTCACTCAGTCATGTTCGACTCTTTGTGACCCCATGGACCTTACAGTGCGTGGGATTCTCCAGGCCAGAATATTGGAAATGGGTAGCCTTTCCCTTCTCCAGGGGATCTACCCAACCTAGGGATCGAACCCAGGTCTCCCGCATTGCAGGCAGATCCTTTACCAGCTGAGCCACAAGGAAGCCCAGGAATACTGGAGGGGGTAGCCTATTCCTTCTGCAGTGGATCTTACTGACCCAGGAATCGAACCAGGGTCTCATGCACTGTAGGTGGATTCTTTACCAACTGAGCTATGAGGGAGTTCAGTCAAAAGTATATTCAGTTTTAAAGGGGGGAAAAGTCTTGTGTGTAGAGTGACTGGCTGCATCTGTTTACCTAGGAGTGAGGAGTTTCCTGCAGTGTGCGATTTTCTGTAAGAAATCCAGGAGAGCCCCAGGTAAACAGGGATGTCTGGTCATCAAGTCTTTTTATTGCAATATTCTTCTTAGGGGGCTTCCCATTTGATGCTAGTGGTAAAGAACGCACCTACCAGCATAAGAGATGTGGGTTTGATCCCTGGGTTGGGAAGATCCTATAAGAGGGCCTGGCAACCACTCCAGTATTCTTGCCTGGAGAATCCCATGGACAGAGGAGCCTGGCAGGCTACAGTCCAAAGGGTGCCAAATAGTTGGACACGACTGAAGTGACTGAGCTTTAGTGCCCACATGCATTGTTCTTAGAAGTACCCCTGGAGCTCAAGCATTTCCTCAACTGTGAAGACTTCCTTACTCTGACCGTTTTCTAGAATTGTAATGAATTTGTCCTCAGAATGTAGGAAACCTCTCTGAATCCCAGTATTCACTCAAAGGGTAGTATTTGCTTTCTATTTTGTTAGTTCCTCTGTGTCATTTGTCATATAATAAGTTTCTTAGTGATAGCAGAATAAGAAGATTCTAATGTGTTAGTTCAGTAGCTGGACCTTAGAACTTGAAGGTGACCTTGAAAGATTTCTCATCTCTGAACAATTAAGTCAGGATACCCAGCGATGAAGCTGGAGCTTTGAATGTCATAATTTTGTTTTTTTTGATGTCTGTTTTTTGTTTTGTTTTGTTTTAAGCTTTGCAGGGGATTCTAATGCATACCTACAGTTGAGAGATACTAATATGGCTCAACTCTCTAATAAAAACAACAATTACAAACAAGCTTTATTAAACAGAATTAACTATCTCACATCAGAATTTTATAAATTGCCAGCAGCATTTTTAGATGAATAGAAAATCAAGACATTAAACTGTCTAATCCCTATTCTTTTGTCATAATTCATAAGTAGATCTATGCATTTATCCATCCATTTTCACTCCTGTCCAGACTGGATGAAGCACAAACTGGAATCAAGATTTCTGGGAGAAATATCAATAACTTCAGATACACAGATGACACCACACTATGGCAGAAAGTAAAGAAGAACTAAAGAGCCTCTTGATGAAAGTGAAAGGGGAGAGTGAAAAAGCTGGTTAAAATTCAACATTCAAAAAACTAAGATCATGGCATCTGATCCTATCACTTCGTGGCAAATAGATGGAGAAACAATGGAAACAGTAAGAGACTTTATTTTGGGGGCTTCAAAATCACTGCGATGGTGATTGCAGCCATGAAATTAAAAGATGCTTACTCCTTGGAAGAAAAGTTATGACCAACCTAGATAGCGTATTCAAAAGCAGAGACATTACTTTGCCGACTAAGGTCCATCTAGTCAAGGCTATGATTTTTCCTGTGGTCATGTATGGATGTGAGAGTTGGACTGTGAAGAAAGTTGAGCACTGAAGAATTGATGCTTTTGAACTGTGATGTTGGAGAAGACTCTTGAGAGTCCCTTGGACTGCAAGGAGATCCAACCAGTCCATTCTGAAGGAGATCAACCCTGGGATTTCTTTGGAAGGAATGATGCTAAAGCTGAAACTCCAGTACTTTGGCCACCTCATGCAAAGGGTTGACCCATTGGAAAAGACTCTGATGCTGGGAGGGATTGGGGGCAGGAGGAGAAGGGGACGACAGAGGATGAGATGGCTGGATGGCGTCACTGACTCGATGGATGTGAATCTGAGTGAACTCCGGGAGATGGTGATGGACAGGGAGGCCTGGCGTGCTGTGATTCATGGGGTCGCAAAGAGTCGGACACGACTGAGTGACTGAACTGAACTGAACTGATGCTGGAAAAGATTGAAGGCAGAGGATGAGATGGCTGGATGGCTTCACTGACTCAGTGGACATGAATTTGAGTAAACTCTGGGAGCTGGTGATAGATAGGGAGGCCTGGCATGCTGCAATTCATGGGGTCACAAAGAGTCAGACACAAGTGATTGAACTGAACTGAACTGAGACTGTATTTCCATTCCCCCTTCCTACTTCCCTCTTGTTGACCCTTTCCCCAAGCTAGGGCATGTCCTTGAGAACAGGCGGCCTGTCATGGACAATAGGATTGTTCCAAGTTGTTGAGTCAAACATTGAGATGGCTGGATGGCTTCACTGACTCAGTGGACATGAATTTGAGTAAACTCTGGGAGCTGGTGATAGATAGGGAGGCCTGGCATGCTGCAATTCATGGGGTCACAAAGAGTCAGACACAAGTGATTGAACTGAACTGAACTGAGACTGTATTTCCATTCCCCCTTCCTACTTCCCTCTTGTTGACCCTTTCCCCAAGCTAGGTCATGTCCTTGAGAACAGGCGGCCTGTCATGGACAATAGGATTGTTCCAAGTTGTTGAGTCAAACATGTTGTTTATACTTTGGTAGCATCTCTTTTTACTTCTGAAACTGTCATAAGCACATCTTGGACAGTGAAGGATGATCACCATTTAGGTGCACCAAATCTCTCAGGAGTATTACATACAAAGCTTGTCACTGCATGCACCCATCCCCGGCTACAGAGAGGCCAAGACATTGATTGCCTTAGCTCTCTCACAGACCAGGCAGGGTATGGCAGGGAAGGGCC
The DNA here is from genome assembly GCA_006408695.1 of Aepyceros melampus. Lineage (NCBI taxonomy): Eukaryota > Metazoa > Chordata > Mammalia > Artiodactyla > Bovidae > Aepyceros > Aepyceros melampus. The sequence continues at coordinate 60,137 of SJXQ01009572.1, read as the reverse complement.
TCCTGTCCAGTTCTATCAGCAGCTCTCCTTCCTTTGCAATGTAAAATGCATGGTCGCTTTCTATATACATGATACTGTGAAAAGTTTTGCAATATGATAAAAATATTCTATATACTCTTTCTCAATGTTTTTTTCTCTTCCTGCCAGTCGTATTAGCCCTCATCGTATTAATACTTTCTGCAGAATCTAGTAGTCTTCCAAGCATTGGAAATAGTGTTTTCTCTTACATTGTTTTATTTAATTTTCAAAGAAGGCCTGTTGGATTTGTTTTAAAGAGTAGAAAAGAGAAGATCAGATATTGAGTATTGACCCCAAATTACTAAATTAGTAAGGTAAATATGTCATTTAAAGCCACCTAACTCTTTTTGTTTGTCTTTTACCTATAACATCACTTCTAAATTTGCCTTGTTATCAGCATCATGGTCAAACTAATGCCTTTGATTTAAAAGAGATACGGCTTTTCTGGATTTAGGGATGACTTTTCAGCCTCTATTCCTCTTTTGAAAGCCAGAATTAGTATCTAAAGAAGAGAATTTAAAGAATCAAATATTTGGCGTGTGCAGTAAGTGATAATGTGGCAGGCCTGGATTTCCCAAATCTTTCACATTGTAAACAACTTCAGGACTGACCCTTGACCAGCTTCCAGCCCGCAGAAAACCCTGCCTGATAAGGGTATCTTTGTTAACCTGAGGTTTGGAGCCATGCTGTGTCAATTTGATATCTGACAGACAGGAGTCGTGTAACCTCCATCAGTTACATAGCACCGCCTGCCCACATGACTGACTCCACTTAAAACCCTAGACAGCAAGGCTTGGGTAAGCTTCCCTGGTTGGCTACACGTCACTAGTGTTGCCACACATTGTTGTTGAAAGAATTAAATGCCATCTATGCACCTTCCACTGGCAGAGAATAACTGGAAACTTGTACCTGGATCCTCCTAGATGCGACCGTATGTGTCCTTTTCCTTTGCTCATGTTAATCTGTATTCCTTCACTATAATAAACCTCAACCATGAGAGCAACATCTTTCCAGAGTTCTGTGCATATTTCTAGCAAATCATCTAACCTGAAAGTAGTCTTGGGCATCCCTAACACACAGAGCTATTTGGGAACATGTATGTTAAGAAACTCTGAGGATTTACAAGTGTCTGTTACTGCCCTCCACGCTAAGAACAGGGTCAAATATCAGCTACAGTTCCAATTAAGGACTTTATAAATATGTTCCTTAAAAGAAAGAGAAAGGGAAAAAATGACATTGTGTAAAAAGCTAGAAGAAATTGCTAAATCAATGTGTAATCAAGTACTTAATTGTGTGGTAGTACCTATTCTTGCTGTAGCATAACAAGAAAATACTGAAAATATGGTGGTCAAGTCATTTTTCTCTTACCATTAATACCCTTGAACTAATGCAATCTTGTCAAGGGCATTGGCTCAGGAGTAGATTAATGTTCACATGCTTGGAAGATAAATTGGGCTACTGACATACTCTTATTAGATTTTTTTTCTAGCAGCCACTAAAAGCTGCCAATTTCATAGAACTAAGAGATTTTTCTTTAAAAAGATAGTTTTTAAAATCATTGGAAAATCAAACCATTCTTGCTAATCAGTTTTTCCCTTTTCACTTTGCTTAAAGAAGGAAAATGTATCATAAAAACATCCATGTCTTTCTCTGTTCACAAAGCAGCTCCCTTTATGGGTTGTTTTGTTTTTTATGTGTTTAGTTGCTAAGTTGTGTCCAACTCTTTTATAACTGCGTGGACGTAGCTGAACAGGCTCCTCTGTCCATGAGTTGGTGACATCTTAATTCTAGCTTCTAGAGTTTACATTTGAGAATGAATTTCTACAATCTATCTTATAGTGATCTTTAAAAACAAAATGACATGTGTATTATAAGAAGGCAGTAAGTGGCTGAACTAACAATATTAATGACGACTTTTAAAAAATATTTTTCAATTATATTTTATCCTTGAAAAACAAGAATGTCGACTTAAGAAATAGTACAATACTTGAACATTGTCCTTTTATTTTTACCCCCAAGCTTTGTTCATCATAAAAATAAACATTATCCCAGGTTCACAAATACTTTAAATAAAAATACAGCAGACAGGAATTAGGAAATGGGCTTGCAGGGACATTAAGTCTTTTCTGTTTTCTGATTTTTTTGTGATTTTCAGGGAGGTCTTTCTTGAAAGGGAAGAGAGAAAAATCTTTCCCATAATGCACATATCCAAGTATACTAATACATCAGAAAAAATAATAATAAGGTCTTAGGAGATCTAATGAACGTGACTCTATTCATGGAATGGATGGAAGCTGAAACTGCATATTTTTAAACAGATTGTCTTCACAAGCCAAGATAATAGCTAGTGGAGGGCTGTGTTGATACAGAGGTTAGAGATGTGAAGCGAGTTGACCACAGGATGGCATGCAGACACATGGACCACGGGATGGCAGTCTTATCAATATCCGCACAGGGAGAGGGTGGCGTGTGACATTCACAACTTTCTCTAACCATTCGGTCAATTGTTCCTTAGCCTTATAAAGAGCAGACAAATTTCAGAGGTGTGTTTCCTTTAAACGGGGCGTGTGCTGGTGTCCCTCTCTTTCCTCACGCTATTGTATTCTGCCGGTGTAGCAGCAGACACCTCTGATGGTCAATGCTGGGAGACCCACATCACCATGGTTACCTCTAGGGATCCTTTCTTTGACAAAAGAGTCGATGCACTCTTGAAAAACCTCATATTGAATCTAACTAAGGAGGGGAAACGACACATAGCATTTTAACTATCCCGAGTTGTACATTATATATTTTTGAATACACCTTGGAAATAGTACTATACTATAACATGGAATTGAGTTGAACTGTAACATTGTAAACATTTGAGAAGTGGAAAAATGTCACATGTCTGAATAGATGCTTTCTATTGTCTATATTCCCTTATTTACATCTTTTCTTTAATATCAATATTTAATATTTCTTTAATATTTTCTTTGACGATGTGATCTGTTCAAAGTGGGATCTAAGAACTCTTCTAATGCTTTCAGAGATTAAGAGCTAGTGTGGTTTTTTAATTTAATTTTTTTATTAAAATCTGGCTGCTGTACAAAAAAGTGATTCAGTTATGTGTATATACTCATTTGTTTTTATATTCTTTTCCATTATGATTTGTCTCAGGATACTCAGTTTAGTTCCCTGCGCTATACAGTGGGACGTTTTTGTTTATCCATTCTATATGTAACAGTTTGCATCTGCTAAGCCCAAACTCCCGATCCATCCTTCCCCTGCCCTCTCTGTAAGGGCAAGTTTGTTCTCTGAGTCTGAGCGTTTCTGTTTCATAGGTAGGTTCATTTGTATTGTATTTGACATATTAGTGATGGTTGTTTTTCTGTACTGCTAGGGGTCCAGATCTCTGCAGTGGCTTTATCATCTTCTCCCTGCACAGGGACACTGGTTTCCTCATGTTCTCTGAAGGTCAGGATGTGCTTTCCTCTCAGGGCCATTGCCATTTGTACGTCTTCTCTTTTTTAGCCCATTTTGTAATCTTTGGTGGATAAACTATTTTGCAAATTATATTTGTGTCCTTCTCAATGTGTCTAATTCAGTGCCTCTTATATAATGGGCATTCAACAATTATTTATAGTCTGAATGATTAAATGAAGACTATCAGTGATGTCATTAGTGAATAGAAAGGTCTATTCCATTAACTTTGATATATTTCAGTGAATGATTCATATTTACTGAGACAACAAAGTGGTTTATAGTCACATGCTTGGAAGGGATTAATTCTGGTGACTTTTTCAAATGAAATTTTCTAAGTGTCAATAAATAGCATTTACATTATTTTGTTGTGCTCTACAATTTCATCAAGATAATAAAATATTGTTTCGATATAAAAAAGACGGGATGAAACTAGCCTGGGTGGTGTCCAAACCATCTGTTTAGGTCCAGAAAAACACTTGTAGGGAATAAATATGTCTGAAATGAGCTCGTGACTTTTAGATTTGAAGCCTTAAGTACAGAACTCAAAAAGAGTCCTCAAATGACAACGCTCAGAGATGCCTACCAAGAAGGAAAACAGGCATGCTACCATTGCCAGTCAGATGAATTTGCCAAGAAAAACAAACCTTTGACATATAGATCATGGATGGAATCCCATTCTTTCACAGGTACTGGATCCTAACCACAAATCTGAAATCACCTAAGGGAGTTTGTGATGAGCTCAAGCACCCAAGTCCCTCTCCGTGGTGCTGAGCCCACCATCAAGCATGACCTTTTTGCCTCTAAAGGGTAAGCAGGAAAAACTTTTCCTAATCATCACTTGATCAGACATTTCCCCACTGTGTAAGTTGTTGGTGACAGAGCAGTGAACTAGACCAACTTGATTATCCCCTCAGTGGAGATTTTTGTACAATAAGGACAGACTGTGAAATCAAATCGAGATTTTAATCTGATGACTTCTACCTAAGATCTGAGCAAATAGATAGGCTCTGGGAGAGACTGATAAGGTACTTATATCAGAGAGAACAATGCAATAAGAACAGCAGAATTTATATAATCTCTGCTAAAAGATACCACTAGGATGCAGGCAAGGTTAGGAATATGTGTGGCCAAAGAGAAGAGAAAATTATGATGAAGATCAGAGCCATGTAGATGGTAAAGATATAATTACTCAAAGAAATTAAATTTGCTTAGATCCTCTGAATAATGAAAATGGCTCTCTACCTATTCAAAGACAAGGAAAAATTATTATCTTAGCCCTGTTAAAATAAATGCAAGAAAAACTTCAATAGTTCCTAAAAGCTTTTTTTTTTTTGCAATGAAAATTATCCCCAATTCAGAACCTGCCAGCTATAAACAAATAAACTATATTCTAAATGTTTTAAAAATCACTACATATTTTTATCATTTCTTTTTAGATTCCACATATTAGGGATGTCATGTATTTCTCCTTCTCTCTCTGACTCACTTCACACAATCTAGCTCCATCCATGCTGCTGCAAATGGCCACATTTCATTGTTTTAATGACTGAGTAATATAAATGAGCCTACGTACAAAACAGAGACTCATAGACTTAGAAAACGAACTTAGGGTTACCGAAGGGAAGGGATAGTTAGAGACTTTGGGAAGGTCATGTTCCCACTGCTGTATTTAAAATGGATAACCAGCAAAGACCTATTGTATGGAAGTCTGCTCAGTGTTATGCCAGTCTGGATGAGAGGAACGAGTAGGGGGAAAATGAATACATGAATCTGTGTGGCTGAGTCCCTTCACTGTTCACCTGAAACTATCACAATATTGCTAATTGGCTATACCTCAATACAAAATGTTTTTGGCATTAAATTTTTTTAATAAGTAAATGTTTAAAAATCACTACACAAATAAAAACTTTAAAAAATAAACGTTGTTGTGCAATCAAACTGAGGGGGAAAAAAAACATTTTTTTCTTCTTGTCAATTTCAATTTCTTAGCTCTTGGAAAAAGTTTTGAGAGCAAAGGCAAGAGAGCCAGCCATGGTAATCCAGATTTTCTTTTTCCAGTAACAGAAATCAGAGGAGAATTTTTCTATTCAGGCTGCAGATGACCACACCTATCAAGTTGGTGTCAGATGATTTTTACAAACCAGCTGACCTGTTCTTTGAGGTGTTCCCCCCACAGAAATTCACTAATTGTTATGGGACACTCATAGGGTCCAAATGAGCAAGCTCTGGTAGACTATGAATGCTAGACAAAATGCATTCTGCTAGCATGGGAAGCCCCACGCTCCGCCCTCATGGGGCTTTCGGTCATGAGGAGCAAAGAAGATAGGCAATGAATGGGATTTTATGTTAAAAATATGTATAGAAACAAACAGGTGGTATGAGAGCCAGAAACAGGGGATGGAGCAAGCTTCTTCCTGCAGGAGAAGATGAATGTGCAAATTCCCAAGAGACTGATTCCTCTGAGGATATGCAAAATGCATCATATGTAAGGAAGACCAGAGAGAATCAGCGTGATTCCAGACAGGATTTATTTTCCTGCTCAGTCTGGGTTCTCACAGAGCTCTGTAAGGCTTTAGAACAATACTTGTCAACATGACTCCTGTAGCTTCATGTGAATTGAAACCTTTCTAATCTACTTTCCGTGACACAAACATTGAAAATAATAAAACAAAATAAAAACAAACTATAATTTTGACATGATATTAAGTGAAAACAACATATAAATGTTTCAAATATAGTATATTTCAGTGCAATAGCCTAAGATATGCAGATGATAACCACTGTAAGATTTTATTTTCTTGGGCTCCAAAATTACCACGGACAGTGACTGCAGCCATGAAATTAAAAGATGCTCGCTTCCTGGAAGAAAAGCCATGACAAACCTAGACACCGTATTAAAAAGCAGAGACATCACTTTGCTGACAAATGTCCATATAATCAAAGCTGTGGTTTTTTCCAGTAGTCATGTATGGATGTGAGAGTTGGACTAGAAAGAATGCTAAATGCTGAAGAATTGATGATTTCAAACTGTGGTGCTGGAGAAAACTTTTGAGAGTCCCTTGGACTGCAAGGATATCAAACCAGTCAACCCTAAAGGAAATCAACCTTGAATATTCATTGGAAGGACTGATGCTGAAGCTGAAGCTCCAATACTTTGGCCACCTGATGAGAGCCAACTCATTGGAAAACATCCTGAGGCTGGGAAAGGTTAAGGGCAAGAGGAGAAGGGAGAGACAGAAGATGAGATAGTTGGAAAGCATCACTGACTCAGTGGATATGAGTTTGAATAAGCTCCGGGGAGATGGTGGAAGACAGGGAAGTCTAGTGTGCTGCAGTCCATGGGGTCACAAAGAATCAAATATGACTTAGCAATTGAACAACAAGTGTAAGAATAACTTTTGTGTAGGCAAAAGTTCTGGAAAGAAATAAAACCATATGCTTATAGTTTTATCCTATTGTTAACAGAGTGAATGATTTCCATAAGTTATCTTTTCTTTTTGCTTATGTATGTCTTTGTTTTTTAGGGTTGCATTAATTGCAATCATTGGTTTAGGACATCACCATTTGTTCATGCATGGCTCATCATTTTTGTTCAGTTTGTTGAATAAGATAAAGCACAACCAATAATCCAGTAACAAAAAACAAAACATTAACACCTGACCAATAACCTACATTTGATCACTATTTCCCCTCCTACCTCTTTGCATTCATCACTCTAGGTAACCATTTCTTCTGTTTCAGGGTGATCATTATTTTTTTCCTTTCTTTTTACATAATTCTCTTGCTTCACTAAATACTACTACCGTGTGGTTTTAAAACCAATAGTTGTTTTAACTTCATGATGAACAGAATCTTTTGAAACCTCTCTTTGCATTTATTATTATTATGCTTAGATTTATCCTTAAAGGTTGATTATACTCCCGATTATACTCCACATAATCTGGTTGATTATATACCAGACTTCACTCAGGCCCTGCCCTCTTGGTTCACTACTCCTCTCTAGATCTCTGCTGTCATCAGGAGTATTTAATGCACATTCCATACATGTCTTGGAGAAGATGATAGCACCCCACTCCAGAACTCTTGCCTGGAAAATCCCATGGTTGGAGGAACCTGGTAAGCTGCAGTCCTTGGGGTCGAGAAGAGTCAGACATGACTGAGTGACTTCACTTTCACTTTTCACTTTCATGCATTGGAGAAAGAAATGGCAACCCACTCCAGTGTTCTTGACTGGAGAATCCCCGGGAGCGGGAAGCCTGGTGAGCCATCGTCTATGGGGTCGCACAGAGTCGGACACAACTGAAGTGACTTAGTAGAAGATGATAGCACCCCACTCCAGAACTCTTGCCTGGAAAATCCCATGGTTGGAGGAACCTGGTAAGCTGCAGTCCTTGGGGTCGAGAAGAGTCAGACATGACTGAGTGACTTCACTTTCACTTTTCACTTTCATGCATTGGAGAAAGAAATGGCAACCCACTCCAGTGTTCTTGACTGGAGAATCCCCGGGAGCGGGAAGCCTGGTGAGCCATCGTCTATGGGGTCACACAGAGTCGGACACAACTGAAGTGACTTAGCAGCAGCAGCCACACGTGCCTTCTGTGGTTCACAGGCAAACGCTTTTCTTGAGTGTATGTCTAGAATTGCTGGGGCATAGACTAAGGAATGTTTAACTTTACATAAACATACTAAACTGTCTTCTAAAATAGTTGCTCCTCTCTCTATTCAATATGAGATTTTTTTTTCCTAATATAATTGATATTATGAGTGAATGAGTGAAGTCGCTCAGTCATGTCCGACTCTTTGTGACCCCATGGACTGTAGTCTACCAAGCTCCTCTGTCCATGGGATTTTCCAGGCAAGAGTACTGGAGTGGATTGCCATTTCCGTCTCCAAATTGATGCTATAGGTGATTCCATTTTGGCTTTTTCATTTCTTTGGTAATTAATGATATTGGCCACCTTTATTTTATTTTATATGGAATGTCTGTTCAATTTTTTAAAAGTATTTTCCTATTTTCAAAAGTTATCTGTACCTTCTTTACTGATTTTTNACCAGTCTGTTGTTCCATGTCCAGTTCTAACTGTTGCTTCCTGACCTGCATACAGATTTCTCAAGAGGCAGGTCAGGTGGTCTGGTATTCCCATCTCTTGAAGAATTTTCCACAGTTTATTGTGATATACATATACATGTATTTATTCTTTCTCAAATTCTTTTCCATCTCGGTTACTTCAGAATATTAAGCAGATTTCCCTGTCCTATACGTAGGTCCTTGTTGGCTATCCATTTTAAATATAGCAGTGTATACATGTCAATAAAGTCTGCTTTGTAGAAAGTTTCAACCACTGACTCTAGTTCTATTCCCTGGCATTACACAGAATAAGGAACTCAAGATAATGGAGACAGCACAGGCTCAGAGAAATTAGTCTAGAAGGGCTTCAACTCTGTTTCAGGCTTTGCAATTTACTTGGTACGTGACCATACACAAGTTACTTAACAACTAAGAGTTTAACTTCCTTATCTGTTAAAAGAGGATAATGACTACCCAAAAGGACAATGAGGATTACGTAAAACAGCCCTTGTAAACATCTGACAGGTCTTAAGTGTTCAGTGAACACTAGTTCCTTTCTGTCCCTCCCCATTTCTCATCCTTATGGAAATTCTTCAAATATTTCAAAATAGTTATACTTCCTCCCCCAAGTCTTCAATCCAGCCTTGAACATACTGTTTCCTTGAATCCTTTCTCATGAGGCTGGCTCCTGAACTCCAGGACAGGGAGATAAAACTTACTCAACTTAAAATACCCCAGTGGCTGGCATAGTGTCTGAGAAACAGCTGGTACTCAGGGGATGTTGACTGATCAGAATTAAGATGACATTTGCATGATATCCCAATTCTCAGTAGAATTCTTCTCCCTTTTAGGGGAGAATGCTAAGAATTACTTTTTATAGGTAGAAACTATCAGTGTGGATTTTTTTCACCCCCACATTCTTGCCTTGCTTATCTTGCTTGCCGTGTTTATGTTTAACATTCTCCCTTGTACTTGCCTTGTTTATCAAGAAAATCAGAACAAGATTTTGCTCAATATCAATGCTTGCCTTAGTCTCAATCTTCTCTTATAATTATCTCTATCTCCACCTTTCCATTATCTTGGTCTTTGTCCTTTACACTTGTTTACATGAATCTATTTCTAGAATCCTTTTGCAAGCAGAAAAGAATGTTTTAAAACATCCTCTATTCTCTTTTTAAGTATCAAAAAAGCTGAACCCAATTCTCCTGTTAATTAGTAGTCTCCACTAAGAGGAATGCAGATCTAGGAGGTAATCCCAAATTTGCCAGCTTAGCATCTTGAGCTCTCTCCTACCTGTCAGCTTGATGGTTTCTATCTCGCTTTCCCTTTAACAGAAAGAACACAGTAATATGGATGCTCATTTCTAAGTTCCTTGGATTGTAAAAGTGCCTTTAAAGAGTAGATATCAATCACATTTTTTAAATAGCACATCTTAGGTAAGCAAAATTCTGCACACTCGGATTTTTTCCTAATGCTGCCTTTGGGCAAGGAGAGCAGAACATAGAAACATCTAACTCAACTGGTATCTCCACCTTTGTCATATGATGAACTGGAACCTCTATTTTTAAACACATGATTGACACTCATATGTCCAAGCTAGGTCAGATACAGTCCATCCTGTGGGCAGAAAGAGGAATCATGACTTCTGAGGTCCCTGCCAGCCCTGTGACTTGTCAAACAGAAATGTAATTGTGTCTTTAGGTTAAGAAAAATAGCCAACAACCACCCCAAAGATTCCCCAAAACTATAACCTGCAAAAGCCAATAAATGAAACAAGATAATACCCTTTCCCCTTCCCTCAGATGAGTCTAAAACCATTACTTGACTGAAGGTGCCTAAAGAAGAAAATAAAAATAAAACAAGCTGAGAATAGAGAAGGAGGGGACACTGGGTTTGGTGGTGATGAATCAGGGCTTTAGACCCGGAGGGTGTCTCCTTCCTAACTGTGCAATTAAAGACTCAATAAAAGGTTTGAGCATCTCCTGTCAGCTCACAGCCACTGCCCCACATTCCACTTGCTCTCACTCAAGAACAAGGTAAGCCTCAGAGACTATCTGCTTGACCATATTTAGAATCTTGGCTGCTATTCTTGTATGAGAATGTATGAGAATTTCAGAAGAAATACACTCTTAACTCTAGGTTGACAATTATTAATAATAAACTGAGAGCTCCAGACACCCAAATGCATTTTTTGCCTTAGGAATTTCATAGATCATTTTTGTTTTAAAAAACTATAACTATTTGTATGACATAGGTATGAATACAATTTAATAAGACACGGGACTCAGACCTATATTAAAATATAGGGTCATTTAAATGATGGGTAATGACTAAGGGGTCGAGACTCTGTTTTACCAGTGAGTTCATGGAGCCACATCTTCTTGGTAAAAACATGTTGCTTGGCCTGCATAAATGGAAGCTGATTTTCTGTGTTGCTTCTCTTTCCTCTGGAAGTTTTTCCTAACTTAAAAGTTGTACTTTCCTACAATGAGGAGCTAGATTGAGCCAAGGTGGGAGGAAAACAGGTGGCGAGTCTCAGATGATGCTGAAATGATTCGTACCACTCTGTTGGCTTCACTTGTACATTTAGTACTTACATTTGAGTTCTTTTTCTACTCTCCTTTTACAATAAAGCTTTCTCTGAACACATGGGTGTCTCTATTTTCTGCAGGGTAGAGATAAGTATCTCTTCTAATATTTATCTGTGCAAAAATCCTATCTCATCACATTATCTGGCATAAATTTTAAGATTAAAGAATAGAACAGACAATGTCAGTGGAGCTGGGGGAGGGATGGAAGGAAGGGCGATCTGGTATCTCCTTCCTGAAGGACCTATCCTAGGAAGTGAGTTGTGTTTGTTCTTTCTCACAGTCTCCTGAGTTTGTGAAGATGCCTCAGCTCCTGAAAGACATCCTCTGTGTAATTGAGACATTCCACAAGTATGCCAGGGAGGATGGTGACGCAGCGACGCTGACCAGCACGGAGCTGAAACAGCTCATCCAGAGTGAATTTGAGGACATTTTTCAGGTGAAGTGCTCATGAAGCTATGGAAATTCTTCTCCACGTGCCATTTCTCCAAAATACAAGCAAGATGGGCATACATAATCCCTCCCCATTTTACATTTGATTACCAGCTCTCAGTGCCCATTGACTTTTGAACAAATTTTTTTTCAATCTCATTTCCCTACTCTGTGCAATTGCTTGGTCATTAATTCTAGGAGGAAATGAGCTTTTCAACACTGGGACTATTGCTTCTGTAAGTAGGCATCTGAGAGGAGTCATGAGCTTAGATGCATCTAAATGCAACTCACAATTGATATGAATGCTCCTTCTTAATGATAGTTCTCCAAAAATGGTAACCAGAATGAACCTTCTTTGGGGAGAGTCTTACCTTCTTTGGGGAGGGTCTTCCCGGGTGATGCCTACCAATGCAGGAGACACAAGGGATGTGGGTTTGATCCCTGGGTAAGAAAGATCCCCTGGAGTAGGAAATGGCACCGCACTCCAGTATTCTTGCCTGGAAAATTCCAAAGGAGCCTGGCTACAGTCCATGGTGTTACAAAGAATCAGACATGACTAAGCACACACACACACACACACACACACACACACATTTGGAGGAAATTTCCCAAGTTAATGAGGAATAGAATCAAAAAAGAGGGTTCTTGGAAAACATGCAGACACTCAGGGCACTTGACCACATATAAATAGGCTGATTTTTCACTGTGTTTCCATGCAGCCATGTGCCACCCATGCTGTGGAGAGAAACTTGAATCTTCTGAATATTGACAGTAATGGTGCCATCAGCTTTGATGAATTTGTTCTTGCAATCTTCAGCTTTTTGAATTTCTGTTACCTTGACATACAGTCATTACTAAACTCAGAACCAAGACAAGTATCTAAACCAGAGGGGATGTCATATGGTACGGGTCTTCAGATGATGAATGGAACTGCCCAGTGGACAGAAGGAACTTCACAAACTCAAGACAAAGTGGTGCTTCCTTCAGGAACAGCATCATCAACTCATCTCAGCCTTAAAGAAGAGAGAGCAGTTGAACACAATAGGGTGGACCCACAGGGACATACCACAGCTCACAAACTACCAGTAGAAAGGTCTGAACACAGTGACTCTAAGAACCAACATCTGAAAGGAGATGAACAGAGCCAGAAAGTGGCCCAAGATGTATCAGCAACAGGTGGCAGTAGAACCCAACCTGAGACAAGTAAGCCAATGGCAGGATCAGAAGAGATCAGCAGTCGCACAAAGGGGGAGGGACAGGAAAGCAGAGTCTCCAGAAGGGAGACACACTAGCCAGGAAACAAAGTGGCACTGAGACAGGAGGATGGTTTGCAGAACAGGAAGGGAGCTTGGGAACCCTGCATTCTCCACTGGAAGAAACCACACAGAGGCCAGGTGGATCACCGGAGGATCAGGAAGTTGCAGGAGAGAAGGGTGCTAAGGAGCACCCCAAAGCACAAGAACCATCAGTACAGGGAAAAGATGAGCCCAGTTCAGAACATGTCAACCTGCCAAAACAAGCCACTGCTCGGAAACCATCTCAGACACAGAAATCAGCTGCTCCCGGGGATGACAGTAGAACAGCTGAGACTCCAGAACCACCCGTACAAGAAAAAGAATATGAAACAAGGTACTTGTCAGTCCAAGGTGATAACAGAAACGTTCCAGAAACACCCATGGTTAGAGTTGAAAGGAAAGATGTAAGAGGTCCAGAGGTCCATCAAACAGTAGGGCAGAAACAAATTGAGGAAAAAACTCAGCCACCAGCTCTGGAAGAGCCAACAGAAGATAAGAAGTATCATGAACTCCAGGAATCATCGAAAGAAAAGAATGCTGGAGAAGATTCTGAGACACATGAGTTAAACTCAGAAGGAGGAGAACAGAAAGATTCTGAAATTGAAGGAGCCATCAGCCCAGAAGAGGCAAGACATGCTGAGGAAGGCACAGCAGAAGCACTTGTGAACAGCAAAAATGCCCCTGAAGCAGAAGGGACACCAAGAACAAGAGAAAGAACATGGGAGTTGACCCCACCTGAGAACCAATCTGGAGAAAAAAATAAGATGATCACCAACATTCATGACAAGCTGGTCAAGGAAGATGATGGCTACCAGGGGGAAGGTCCTGAGCCAGTGGCCACACAGAATGATGAGAGGTCTCCTGAAACCCCCAACAGCCTGACTGCAGAGGATGGTGACAGCGACTCAGAGACAAGTGATCTGTTTGTGCAAGGGGATTCCCAAAGTCAAGCAAACCCATTCAGAGGGTCTGTGCAAGGGAGTGACAGAATAACCCAGAAACTCAGAAACACTTAGCACTGAGTGAGGAAAAGAGAATTCAGGAGGCCGCAGTGCTGGCAGTCAGAGGAGAGGATGAGCGGGTCATGGAGGAACATGCACAGGAGCACAAGGGTCAGGGCTCAGGGACCACAGGCCTAGGCCCAGCTGTGGAGCCCAGGGGACACCCCGACACACAGGTGTTCATAGAAAGCGATGAAAACAGGAAGTCCCTGGAGCCAGAGATCCCAGGTGCCCCAAATGCAGGCTTCACTAACCAGCTTTCCATAAGGCGACTCCCTACAAAGAAAGACAGTAGAAAAGAGCTAAAGGTCCAGAGCCCAAGTACCAAAGAAGAGGAAGATGGAGCCCTAGAGGCCCAGGAGGATTTAGTAAGAAGTCTGGATGAGAACAATGCAGTCTCCCAAAAGACACACCCTACAACATTGGAGGAGGAGACTGAAAGCCCCCAACACCTGGCAGGAGAACAAAATCTATCTACGAAAGAACGTGATCCTTCAGTCTCTGAGTCAGGCCTTGAAGAGAGGATGCAGAGAGACCAAGAGCTCTGTTTGGTGGAGAGAGGTGCAGAACATTCTGGTCCCCTGTATGAGGCCCCGCAGGAGAAGATGCTGCAGCAAAGAGATGTAAGCCAAGGCGAGCACCAACATCAAGCTCAGCCAGCCAGTGTATCAAGCCCAGAGATCCGCAGAAACCAGCTAAGTGCATCCCTCACCAATGACAGCTCAGACTGTCTTGTCTTTTTTATTGACAGACAAGCACTACAAAAGTACATCAGAGAGTTTCTGCCTGATGAGGATCCTACTGGTACACAGCAAATATCAGCTCCCCAGGCCTTGGAAGATAAGCACGGTCACCCTCAAAGACAGGAATTAGAACCACAAAAGGAAGCAAGCACTCCAAAGCAATGAATCATTGTCATCATCCCACGAGAAGTTCCAAGGAACCTCATACATCTAAACAGGCCCCAGACTTCTTCCCTCCCAGTCACTCTCAATGCTCATACTCACACTTCAGATGAAGATGAATAATCCCTTAAATCCCCTTCCTAAATTTCTACTGCTGTTGTTGTTTAGTCTCTAAGTCATGTCCGACTCTTTTGTGAATCCATGGACTGTAGCCTGCAGGGCTCCTCTGTCTATGGGATTTTCCAGGCAAGAATATTGCAGTGGGTTGCCATTTCCTTCTCCAGGAGATCTTCTTGACCCAAGGACTGAACCCAAGTCTCCTGCATTGGCAGGTGGATTCTTTACCACTGTGCCACCAGGGAAGTCCTCCTAAATTTCTACGAGAGAAAATTATAAAATATTCATCAGCAGAAGCTACCAGCAAAGAAATGGCATACCAAACAAACATGGTACCATGTGAAGCTACTTCCAAGTGCGAAAACAGACTTTCTCATGAAACCATTTATCACAATTTACCTGTTTACTAAAAATAGAAAACTCTTTTCCAGATCTTTAATAAACGTCAAGTTCTTCAATTGATTCACTGATTTTTTTATAATGTGATAGAAGAAAGTATGACACTGTGCTTCTGTCTTATAATTATAAAATATCTTTAATTCATAGATGTATTATTGTGCATCATGACATTTCCTACATAAATTTCAAGTTTATCTAAAAATTTTATCCCTCAAAATAATTCTTTATCACCATAACTTAAAGTCATTATGATTTCCTAACACCCAATTAAACTAGATTGCTGACTCTTTGCTCCTGTCCTAGTGCAACTAAATCTATGTCACAGATTCACTCATTCATTTACTTATTGAGTAAATTCATTAAATTCTATTTATCAGCATATCCTTTTCACAGTTTCTGGCTCAAATAAGCAATCAGAATAGTTATGAAGAAGAGAGAGAATACAAATACAAAATATACTTGATTCTGTAAGATGTTCTTGTAACCAACCATGCACTAATTTTACAAAATGCTTATCCATATGGTTTTCTGAGGGCATTGTATTAAAATTAACAATTAAATAACTGGATGAGCAATATCTTTTGTTGGTTCATTTTTTTCTTTCATTCTCACCTAGCCTTGGAGGCACTGATCAGAAACAAAAACAGTCTCAGTGATTTCTGTTTTTTTAAATGACTAATTAAAGGATTATGCTCACAGAGCTTAGTAATGATCTAAGAAAGGAATAAAACAGTCATCATATAACATTTCCTGTGGCAATAACACCCCATCTCCATTGCATTCCATTCCTTCGAGGCTCAATTTTCTTGCATTTC
Organism: Aepyceros melampus; assembly: GCA_006408695.1. Taxonomy (NCBI): domain Eukaryota; kingdom Metazoa; phylum Chordata; class Mammalia; order Artiodactyla; family Bovidae; genus Aepyceros; species Aepyceros melampus. Next base: position 44,037 of record SJXQ01009572.1, on the reverse strand, counting down.
AACACATACTTCTTCTGGAATCTATAATTCCCCTAAATTTCTTCCCCTTCCAACATTTTCAGATCTTTTCATTCTACCTTCAAACATGAATGAATATCCCTACTTGAAAAAATATGCCTTAAATGAAAAACAGACTCAAGACAATTCACAAAAACAAAAAATGTATCCTAGAGCATAAAGTAATCAGCTCTTTTGGCAAACAACTTGGCAATATACATCTGGGACTACAAAAATGACAAAAGTTATGAATAATATATTAATCAAAGACGCTATACTGATGACCAATAAATGTATGAAATCTTCACTAGACTACAAAAAAATTTAATGGCTTTTTTGCTTATCAAGTTAGTATAGGTTATTTGTCTGTTTGTTTGTTTTTAATAACCACACAGTGAAACTGAGAGTGTGGGGAAATAGAAACTCTGAAATACAGCAGATAGAAGTATAAATAAGCACAACCTTCCCAAAAAGAAATTCAATAATATGCATAAAATATTTTAAATGTCTCAGCATTGTAAGGAAATAATCAGACAGGTCAATAAAAATTTATCTACAAAGATATCTCATCGCATATTTTGTATGTGTGTGTGTGTTTAGTCGCTCAGTCATGTCTAACTCTTTGCGACCCAGCCCAATAGGCTTTTCTGTCCATGAAATTTTTCAGGCAAGAATACTGGGGCAAGTTGCTATTTCCTACCCCCAGTTATCTCCCCAACGTAGGGATGGCATCTCTTGCAGCTTCTGCATTGGCAGGAGGATTCTTTACCACTGCACCACCTATAGCAAAAACCAGAAATAACCTAAATATCCATCATTAAAGGATGATAAATTAACTTATGGTTACTAGATACTGTGAAATGCCAAAAACCATTAACAACTATGAGTAACACACTATTTCATTAAATGAGGATGGGTTCATAAGATACTAAACTTTCAATGATTATAAAATAGTAGATAATGATTCCATTCAAAGATTAATAAATGAATGAATAGGCAGAGCATGAGACCAATATTTAACAGTACTTATCTCTAAGTAGGACAACTACAAACAATGTTTATTTTCTGTTTTGACATTTTCTTCATTTTCCAAGTTTTTTATAATGAAAATATACTACATTTGTAATCAGAAAAATAAGATAGCCAATTAATAATCTTTAATTATTAAACCTATTATTTTTATTATTTTTCTTTTTTAATTTATTTTAATTGGAAGTTAATTACTTTACAATATTGTATTGGTTTTGCCATACATCAAAATGAATCCATCACAGGTATACACATGCTCCCCATCCTGAAACCCTTTCCCTCCTCCCTCCCCATACCATCCCTCTGGGTCATCCCAGTGCACCAGCCCCAAGCATCCAGTATCATGCATCAAACCTGGACTGGCGATTCATTTCATATATGATATTATATATTTTCAATGCCATTCTCCCAAATCATTCTACCCTCTCCCTCTCCCACAGAGTCCAAAAGACTGTTCTATACATCTGTGTCTCTTTCGCTGTCTCGCATATAGGGTTATCACTGCCATTTTTCTAAATTCCATATATATGTGTTAGTATACTGTATTGGTGTTTTTCTTTCTGGCTTACTTCACTCTGCATTATAGGCTCCAGTTTCATCCACCTGATTAGAACTGATTCAAATGTATTCTTTTTAATGGCTGAGTAATACTCCATTGTGTATAAGTACCACAGCTTTCTTATCCATTCATCTGCTGAAGGACATCTAGGTTGCTTCCATGTCCTGGCTATTATAAACAGTGCCGCAATGAACATTGGGGATACACATGTCTCTTTCAATTCTGGTTTCCTTGGTGTGTATGCCCAGCAGTGGTATTGTGTATAAGTACCACAGCTTTCTTATCCATTCATCTGCTGAAGGACATCTAGGTTGCTTCCATGTCCTGGCTATTATAAACAGTGCCGCAATGAACATTGGGGATACACATGCTCTTTCAATTCTGGTTTCCTTGGTGTGTATGCCCAGCAGTGGGATCGCTGGGTCGTAAGGCAGTTCTATTTCCAGTTTTTTTAAGGAATCTCCACACTGTTCTCCAAAGTGGCTGTACTAGTTTGCATTCCCACCAACAGTGCAAGAGGGTTCCCTTTTCTCCACACCCTCTTCAGCATTTATTGCTTATAGACTTTTGGATCGCAGCCATTCTGACTAGTGTGAAATGGTACCTCATTGTGGTTTCGATTTGCATTTCTCTGATAATGAGTGATGTTGAGCATCTTTTCATGTGTTTGTTAGCCATTCGTATGTCTTCTTTGGAGAAATGTCTATTTAGTTCTTTGGCCCATTTTTTGATTGGGTCATCTATTTTTCTGGAATTGAGCTGTAGGAGTTGCTTGTATATTTTTGAGATTAGTTGTTTGTCAGTTGCTTCACTTGCTATTATTTTCTCCCATTCGGAAGGCTGTCTTTTCACCTTGCCTATAGTTTCCTTTGTTGTTCAGAAGCTTTTAATTTTAATTAGGTCCCATTTGTTTATTTTTGCTTTTATTTCCAGTATTCTGGGAGGTGAGTCATAGAGGATCCTGCTGTGATTTATGTCGGAGAGTGCCCTATGTTCTCCTCTAGGAGTTTGATAGTTTCTGGTCTTATGTTTAGATCTTTAATCCATTTTGAGTTTATTTTTGTGTATGCTGTTAGAAAGTGTTCTAGTTTCATTCTTTTACAAGTGGTTGACCAGTTTTCCCAGCACCACTTGTTAAAGAGATTGTCTTTAATCCATTGTATATTCTTGCCTCCTTGTCAAAGATAAGGTGTCCATCAGTTCAGTTCAGTCACTTAGTCGTGTCCGACTCTTTGCCACCCCATGAATCACAGCACGCCAGGCCTCCCTGTCCATCACCAACTCCCAGAGTTCACCCAGATCCACGCCCATGAAGTCAGTGACGCCATCCAGCCATCTCATCCTAGGTTGTCCCCTTCTCCTCCTGCCCCCAATCCCTCCCAGCATCAGGGTNCCAGGAAGAGCTACCTCGCCGCCAGGCGGAGGTCAGCAGTTCCTACGAGCCCTGGGAGAGGGGGTCTGGTGCCGCTCTGGTCTCCTCTTTCTCTGGCATTTTAAGCCCATATTTTAAAGCCTTTCCAAGATGGCAGAAAAGTCCTTTGCTTTCTTAATCATCAGCAAGCCCCATCTCCATTTTTGTTTTCTTCCTCCCGCTTGTGTTTACTTCATTCCTGCTTCTTACTTTATTCAACAGGCATTACCCACCTTCTAGGTGTTGGCGATTTTTCAGTGGGTATGTGGTGTACACAGATAGTGTGGGGAACACAGAGAAAATGGAGGAGGGGAGAAAAATAAGCTGACAGAGCCCAGACAGACACATGCAACAACAGGACCAGCCCCGGGGCTTGGGAGAGAACAGAGGCGGGACCCCACCCTGGAGGAGGGGGGCTCTAAGAGGATCGTGGGCACAGAAACTGTCCGGGTGATACCCAAGGACGCATAAGAGTCCACAGGATGGGTGTCAGTGGGGACACATCAAACAGAAGGAATGGTGGATAAAAGGGGATTAAAAAGGAAAGACATGCCCATGGAGGGGCTTCCCAGATGGCACTAACTGTAAAGAACCTGCCTGCCAGTGCAGGAGACTTAAGAGACACAGGTTCAATCCCTTGGTCTGGAAGGTCCCTGGAGGAGAGTGTGGCAACCCACTCCAGTACTCTTGCCTGGAGGCTCCCATGGACAGAGGAGCCTGGCGGGCTACAGTCCACAGGGTCACAAAGAGACACGACTGAGCAGCTGAGCGTGCATGCCTATGGAGGTGTAAGAGGGACTCCTCCCTGGAGAAAGTGAGCCAGAGACACAATTGGTAGGCTTGCAAAGATCAAACCATGAAGCTAGGATTGTGGCTTTCATCTACCGTAGTAATCTGAAATCCTGCTTGAGAATCTGAGCAGGGAGGAGAGGCCACCTGACAGATACAGATGAACATTCTGGAAAGATTACCTGCCTTGTAGTGAGGAAGGAACAGTTCTGGTGGCCCAGGGCTGCTCGGGCCAAGGAGGCCTTTAGAAGCAGTTAAGCCATGAGGGCCAGTGTGGATGAAGCCAGGTTTCAAGAGCTGTTTGGGAAGCAGGACTGACTCACCTTGGCCTCTCACTGTCCCTACGGGGGCTCAGTTTGGCTCCTGGGTTTGGTCTACCAGATGGCCATTTCAGCATTCTTAGACTAGAAATACAGAATGGGAACTCTGGGGGGATGGTTGCATGTGGCTTGCACTTTCGGAGTGTGCACTCACTACATCCTTAGGCACGTGGGTGCCAAGACCAGGGCCAACAGCTGGAGATTGTCTCTCTCCTCTCATTTCCTCCTCCTCCTCCTTCTTCTCCTCCTTCTCATTTACAACCTGTCTTCACTCTTTCCTTACTTTGTTCTTTAAAGAGACACTTATTTAGACTCAGAGTCCAAACAATAAAGTTTATGGGGAGGGGGGACATTGAATTGGTGCTTTAAGATGTCCACCAGAGGCCTGCTCTAAAAATGCCTAAATGGTAAGGAGAATGTGCTGAACTATTTGGCCATTTCCAGAAATTTATTTTACCTATATAGAAGCCTGGGTGTCAGCCAAAACAGGTGGGAAAGTGGTAAGAAAACAGTTCTTCATGAAGTCAATAGAGGTTCTGGCCTTGACCCCTGGAAGAATGTATGGAGAACTTTTTTTAAATGTGTGTACAGGCCTTAAATTTTGATCCTAGCTGGATTTAGGGACTGTCCCATTTTTCAAACCAATCTCTCTGATGGCCAGAGAAATCTTTTGCTTAGAGACTCTGACTGCTCCAACTGGTTAAAGAGGAGAGACTTCTCAATCCATTGATAGAATGATTCGGCTCTTCCAAACTTATATCCTATTAAAAGTCCTAACTATGGCCCATGGACATCTCAAAATAAAGATTCAGGATAGATCCCAACACTACTGACAGCTAATTCATGAATCCAGGCTGAATGTGCAGCACCACCAGCATGGCCCCACCCACACTGACCCCTTGTCACTCCCCTCATCTCCACGTTGCCTTCTCAAAATAAGAGTGTAGTGGCAGAAAGTGAAGAGAACTAAAAAGCCTCTTGATGAAAGTGAAAGAGGAGAGTGAAAAGGTTGGATTAAAGCTCAACATTCAGAAAACGAAGATCATGGCATCTGGTCCCATCACTTCATGGGAAATAGATGGGGAAACAGTGTCAGACTTTATTTTGGGGGGCTCCAAAATCACTGCAGATGGTGACTGCAGCCATGAAATTAAAAGACACTTACTCCTTGGAAGGAAAGTTATGACCAACCTAGATAGCATATTCAAAAGCAGAGACCTTACTTTGCCAACAAAGGTCCATCTAGTCAAGGCTATGATTTTTCCAGTGGTCATGTGTGGATGTGAGAGTTGGACTGTGAAGAAAGCTGAGCACCAAAGAATTGATGCTTTTGAACTGCGGTGTTGGAGAAGATTCTTGAGAGTCCCTTGGACTTCAAGGAGATCCAACCAGTCCATTCTAAAGGAGATCAGTCCTGGGTGTTCTTTGGAAGGACAGATGCTAAAGCTGAAACTCCAGTGCTTTGGCCACCTCATGCGAAGAGTTGTCTCATTGGAAAAGACTCTGATGCTGGGAGGGATTGGGGGCAGGAGGAGAAGGGGACGACCGAGGATGAGATGGCTGGATGGCATCACCAATTCGATGGACATGAGTTTGGGTGAACTCCGGGGGTTGGTGATGGACAGGGAGGCCAGGTGTGCTGCAGTTCATGGGATCGCAAAGAGTCAGACACGATGGGGTGACTGAACTAAACTGAAGCCTTTCTAACTCAAGCAAATAATAGAATGGATAGAACATGTCTTTTCATTGTCATCTAAATCATCAAATTCAAATAGAAAGGAAAGCCCTGCAAGTCTTTGAAAATGGCAGAAACTTGGTGTCCATGGCGGGAGCAAAGATGCTTGGATCCTGCTGGACGTTCTGAACTGGCATGGCATCAGAGAAAAATATTCCATACTCTGGGGTCAAAGGCACGATGTTCAAATCCCATCTCTACCTCTCCCGTGTTACTTATTCTTTCTGTTTTCTGATTTTCTCAATGGTCAACAGGAATAAAAGTACTTACCTATACTAGTCAGGATTCTCCCGAGAAACAGAACCACCAGGATATATTTGTGGTATATATAATGAAGTGTCAGTCGCTCAGTCATGTCCAACTCTGCAACCCTGTGAACTGTAGCCTTCCAGGCTCCTCTGTCCATGGAATTTTCCAGGCAAGAATACTGGAGTAGGTTGCCATTCCTTTTGCCAGGGGATGGCATTGAACCCAGGTCTCCTGCATTGCAGGCAGATGCTTTACCATCTGAGCTACCAGAGAAGCCCAGGTATATATAAGAAGAGCTTTATTGTAGGGATTCTCCCATGGTGTAATGGAGGCTGAGAAGTCCCTAGGTCTACCTTCTGCAAATTAGAGAACCAAGAGAGCCAGTGGTGTAATTTAAGCCTTAAGACTGAGAACTGGGGAGTCTGGGATATAGTCCAGGTCAAGGATGGATGTCTCAGCTCAGACAGAGAGATAGATATTCACCCTTCTTCTGCCTTTTTGTTCTAGTCAAGCCCTCAAGTTATGGATGATGTTTAATATTTAGTTCAGTTCAGTTCAGTAGCTCAGTAGTGTCCGACTCTTTGCGACCCCATGAATTACAGCACACCAGGCCTCTCTGTCCATCACCAACTTCCGGAGTTCACCCAAACTCATGTCCATCGAATCAGTGATGCCATCCAGCCATCTCATCCTCTGTCATCCCCTTCTCCTCGTGCCCTCAACCCCTCTCAGCATCAGAGTCTTTCCAATGAGTCAACTCTTCCCATGAGGTGGCCAAAGCACTGGAGTTTCAGCTTTAGCATCTGTCCTTCCAAAGAACACCCAGGACTGATCTCCTTTAGAATGGACTGGTTAGATCTCCTTGCAGTCCAAGGGACTCTCAAGAGTCTTCTCCAACACCACACTTCAAAAGCATCAATTCTTTGGTGCTCAGCTTTCTTCACAGTCTAACTCTCACATCCATACATGACCACTGGAAAAATAGCCTTGACTAGATGGACCTTTGTTGGCAAAGGTCTCTGCTTTGAATATGCTGTCTAGATTGGTCTTAACTTTCCTTCCAAGGAGCAAGCGTCTTTTAATTCCATGGCTGCAATCACCATCTGCAGTGATTTTGGAGCCCCCCAAAATAAAGTCTGACACTGTTTCCACTGTTTCCCCATCTATTTTCCCATGAAGTGATGGGACCAGATGCCATGATCTTTGTTTTCTGAATGTTGAGCTTTAAGTCAACTTTTTCACTCTCCTCTTTCACTTTCATCAAGAGGCTGTTTAGTTCCTCTTCACTTTCTGCCATAAGGGTGGTATCAGCTGCATATCTGAGGTTATTGATATTTCTCCAAGCAATCTTGATTCCAGCTTGTGCTTCATCCAGCCCAGCGTTTCTCATGATGTACTCTGCATAGAAGTTAAATAAGCAGGGTAACAATATACAACCTTGACATACTTCTTTTCTATTTGGAACCAGTCTGTTGTTCCATGTCCAGTTCTAACTGTTGCTTCTTGACCGGCATACAGGTTTCTTAAGAGGCAGGTCAGGTGGTCTGGCGTTTGCATCTCTTTCAGAATTTTCCACAGTTTATTGTGATCCACACAGTCAAAGGCTTTGGCATAGTCAATAAAGCAGAAATCGATGTTTTTCTGGAATTCTCTTGCTTTTTCCATGATCCAGCAGATGTTTAATATTGGTGAGGTTCAAATGCTAATTTATTTCCTGGACCCCCTTATAAACATACCCAGAAGCAATGTTTCACCAGTTATCTGGGCATCTCCTAGCCCAGTCTAGTTGACACATAAAAGTAGCCATCACACTACCTTACAGGATTTTCATGAGAATTAAGTGAGATGTTAATAATTGAAAGAATCTTTTTTTTTTTTTTGCTAAGTTGCTTCAGTCACATCCAAATCTTTGCAACCCCATGGATTATAGCTCAGCAGGCTCCTCTGTTCATGGGGATTCTTCAGGCAAGAACACTGGAGTGGGTTGCAATTTCCTTCTCTAGGGGATCTTCCCAACCCAGGGAACAAACCTGTGTCTCTTATGTCCTTGCATTGGCAGGTGGGTTCTTTACCCCTAGCACCACCTGGGAAGAATCTTACCTCTTAAGAATTCCTCTACCACTATGTGGCTTTTCTTTTATCAATGTGCCATCACTGTTCAAGCAATTGAGCCAGTGCAGGGCCTCCACAAACACTGTAATCTTTGCACTGCACATTCTTTTAATCCCACTCACCTCAAGGACCTCTAAATGTTTTTCAGGTCTTAAATACAGTGTCCTCGTAGAAGTCTTCCATGACCTTCCAGAATGAGAAGTGCCCTTCAGTCCCCTAAACACAAGGTTTTCTAGTTTCTCTTTCTCCTGTAAGATATAGCCAAGAAACTTAGCATGGCCACAGAGCTCTTGGCTTGATCCTCCTTACTCTTTCTGGCTTGTCTCTTATCATTCCTCTCAAATTTGCATCTCCTTCATGGATGACTTGGGTCACCCTGTCTCTTGACTTCCAACTCTTCCCATGTGGTTCGCTTAGCTGTCTCCTTCACTGGAGGCTTTGCCATACTCCCAACTCTGGTCCCCATGCTCTGTGTCTCCTATCATAGCCCTGATCCTGCTGGGTATGAACCATCTGCTCTTCTATCTGTCTCACCAGGCTGGGAACTCCTGGAGGGCAGACTTAATCTTGGCCATTTTCATAACCTTATTTCATATTGCAATGCTTAACACAGTAGTGTGGATATTCAAGTAAATAAATATGGCAAACTGCCTGCCCAGCTGATGCATAGTTTTACAAAGCTCCTTCATTAATCTTCTGTGGCTGTTGACTGTCTTGACATCACCTCATCTTCCCAGTCTCAAATGGGAGATCAAAGACTGACTTTCTTTTACATGATACAGCAGGCTTAACACTCAAAGGGAATGCCTTTAAACCAAGGGAAGTTTTATTTCAAGAGGAAATATGTGTTTTAACTTGGTTAGCAATAGGGAAGAATTTGGGGCTACTTGCTTTTGATGGGTTTGTTACGACACTGTTTCGAACTATTTGAACTAAATAGAATTATTTGAATCATTGTAGATTTCTGGTGCCATTTCCAGACTGACAGCATCACAGACTCTGGAGGTGCAGGGATTGATATTTTGGGGATCTCCCTTCAGAATGCCTGTCCTATGACCTATGAAGTCACCATGCAGAGAGTAGAAGTAAGTGTCCAACTAGACAAAATGCACTGACCATGCAAATGACCTAATTCTTCCTGGGTTTTCTGAAAATCAATAGATGGTCTTTTGCAAGCATGAGATACAGTGTGTGTGTGTGCGTCTCAGTCTCTCAGTCACATCTGATTCTCTGTGACCCCCGAGGACTGCAAGCCGTTGGGCTGCTTTATCCATGGAATTTTCCAGTCATGAACACTGGAGTGAGTAGCCATTTCCTTCTCTGGGGGATCTTCTCAACCCAGGGATTTAGCCCAGGTCTCCTGCATTGCAGGCAGAGTCTTTACTACCTGAGCTACTAGGGAAGCCCATGAATACTGGAGTGAGTAGCCTATCCCTTCTCCAGTGGATCTTCCCGACTCAGAAATTGGACCAGGGTCTCCTGAATTGTAGGCGGATTCTTTACCAGCTGAGCTACCAGGGAAAACTTTTTTTTTTTCTCACCATCAAAGAGGAAGGGGTGTTCACTCAAAGCCTGTAGGAGTTGATTTTCTCACACCCAGGTGGGAACAGGCTCTAAGGCAGATACCATTTCATTTTAAAAGGTGAAAAACGTCCTTAGTATAAATGCACAGTTCAGTTCAGTCCAGTCGCTCAGTCGTGTCTGACTCTTCGTGACCCCGTGGATTGTGGCTTGCCAGGCTCTTCTGTTCTTCACTATGTCCAGGAGCTTGCTCAGACTCATTGCTATTGAGTCAGTGATGCCAGCTCATCATCTGTTGTCCCTTTCTCCTCCCACCCTCAATCTTTCCCAGCATCAGGGTCTTTTCCAATGAGTTGGTGCTTCGCATCAGGTGTCCAAAATATTGGAGCTTTGGCTTCAACATCAGTCTTTCCAATGAATATTCAGGGTTTCCTTTAGGGTTGACTGGTTTGTTTTCCCTATATTTTGTACTTACCTCTAAATTAAATTTAAGTTGACTCGTTTTCTTGATACAGAGATTGTATGTGTGTTTCTTCTGGTTTTCTAATACTTTGGGAAAAAATAATACGATGTTAGTGAAAAGAACACTTAGAAAGAAAAACATATGAAAAAACATTAGATCGGTTGGGTAATGTGGGCAATGTGAAACAAGCTATCATCAGATCAATAAATTTGATAGATACTTAGATACATGAATATCTATGAAGGCAGTGCAGAGCAAGCATGAAAAAGACCTTACCCCTTGAAGGACAGGAAGCACGCTGGATGAGGGTCACGGGCAGGAGCATCATTCGACCCTCCCAGGGTCCTCCTTGAGGTGATCCAAGCATACCCAGTACAGCTGCTAGGAGTCAGGTACAAGGCTGAAGTCTTTGTGGCTTGAGGCATCTCAGCAATGGAGTTTGAGTCACCAAAGAGGTTAGAAATTAAATGCATAATTAAAATCTGAGCTTTTTGCTCCATACACATTATACCTCAATTTTTAAGAAAATAGGGCTTCCCTGGTAGCTCAGTTGGTAAAGAATCCACCTGCAATACAGGAGACCCTGGTTCGATTCCTGGGTTGGGAAGATCTGCTGGAGACGGGATAGGCTAACCACTCTAGTGTTCTTGGGCTTCCCTGGTGGCTCAGATGGTAAAAAATCTGCCTGCACTGCAGGAAACCTGGGTTCAATCCCTGGGTTGGGAAGATCCCCTCCAGAAGGGAAAGGCTTCCCACTTCAGTATTCTGGCCTGGAGAATTCCATGGACTGAGCGAATTTCATTTCACTTAAAAAAAATAATAAGATTTAAATCTGAATTTATTTCTTATTGCCTAATACACATACATCACACAATCTCTATGACCTTAGTTTCTTCATCTGAAAAATGTGTGTGTGTATCAGTGTGTGTGCCTGCTCAGTCGTGTCCAACTCTTTTGCAACCCTATGGATTGTAGCCTGTCAGACTCCTCTGTCCATGACGTTTTCTGGGCAGGACACTAAAGTGGGATGTTTCCTTCTCCAGGGGATGTTCCTGACCCAGGGATCAAACCCACATCTCTTACATTTCCTGCATTGGCAGGCAGATTCTTCACCACTACTGCCACCTGGGAAGCCCTGTTAACGGACACTATTTATTGAAAACCTGCCTTGTGCCAGACGTCTTGATACCCAAACAAACACCAGCTCTTAACTTCACAATGATCCTGGGAGGGAAGTATAGCTATTGACTTGACCCGGATCAGGCTGAGCCCACAGGTCACATGGACATTATTGTATGGGTTACTTCCTTCTCTATAAGATTGTTGAGAAGATCAGACTTCAGATGTGGTGTAAATGGGTGTTCATTGGTTTTATGTTATTGTAACTACTGATTCCTCATCATGAAGAAGAAACATCTACCTTGTTGTTGAGACAGAGGCCATCTTGGTCTCAACTCTCCAGTTTCCAAAGCTATGTCTCTTTTTGTCTGACGAGGTGACTTTGCTGGGGACTCTCTACCTCTCTGCCTTGTTTCCAGAGTTTGACATTCTGAAAAATCCAAAGAGTGAGGCGAGCAGCTGTAGAAAAGTAAAGACACATTTGCAAGATGCTGTGTGGCACTTTTCTTCCCTCTTGCTCCCCTAAATGCAGACAGAGTGCAGTGTGACTAATTACACCGGGAGGAAAGCAGAAGCTCTCAAGTTAAAGTATTTTGGTAATCATGTTTACCGCGGGTAAAGTACGTCTGCATTAAATAAGTCAAAACACAGTGCGCAAAATTTGGAATGATTCCTTGAGCACTGCAAGGACGGAGTTAGATGCAGAAATGATATAATGTCCAAGTCGAAACACTACAAGAGAAGATAAACCATCTGCTTCAACTAACTAGGATCCACTTGAAAATGCTAATCGTATGCCAGTAGGATGATTAAACTACATTAAAAAAAAACACACACACACTTTTTCGGTAAGACATACAATGCATTTATCAGTGAGATTGAGCTGCCCACAGATGGGAGGAAAGTTATTAGCTAAATGGATGACCATCATTATCAAAATGTGAGTCATAGGTTTTTAGAAGTCTTATTGATTGCCTAGGTTCGGTTCTGCCTCTGTGTTTGCAGATGGTCCAGAGAAGGTACTTAACTTGTCCAAAGACCCACGGAAGTTTAATGAGAGATGGAGAAACTGCTCTGAATTCACTGCTCTTAGAGTGACCCTTTTAGTGGAGAACTGAGTCCTACATTGATGGGAAAAGCAACCCCGTCATTACTCAGTCGTAGCCATATTGATGCCAGGGTCCAAAGAGACCTTCACAAATTTCTAAGTGCAGAGCGCTAACTTCTCATTTTCTGAGCAAAGTATCTGGATAAGAGAAGAGACTATTTCAGCACAACACCTCCTGAATGTGCAGCACACACATACTCTTAGCGACAACCTGCTCTTGAATTGAGGCAGATGAAGGTCTGGCCTGGGCCTCAGCCTGGGGCACACCTTTCCTCTCTGCTCTCAAGGACATGACGTCGCTGGTGATACAGTGCATACCACAGCACATTTGTGAGTGCTCTCTCGATAACTGTTGAGCATTTATACCTAAGAGGACACTTAACCCTACCAAAATTTCTGTATTAGGTTGTGAGGGCTGCTGTAACAAAGCTCCACAGACTGAAAAACTTCATCAGTAGAAAGTCATTGGCTCACAGTTCTGGAGGCCAGAAGCCCACAGTCAAGGTGGATCAGCCCTTCCTTCTGAGAGCTGTGAGGGAAGGTTCCAGGCTTTTCTTCTTGGCTTGTAGATGCCTGTCTTCTGCCTGTATCTTCATGTCCTCCTCCCTCTCTGTGTGCCCTGGTCCAAATGCTCCCTTCTTCTAAGGACACCAGTCATAAATGTTTAAAGCCACCCAAATGACCCCATTTTCACTCGACTTGTAAAGACTCTATACTGGAAGGTTTGGACTCCAACTTACACATTTCATGGAGGGCATAATTAAGCCCATAACAGGCGGCTGTTTTATATATATATATATATATATATATATATATATATTTATTCTCATCCTT
>SJXQ01009572.1:0-30521 GCA_006408695.1 Aepyceros melampus | reverse complement strand
GAAGCAGAACTTGCCTGAAGCCACAGGACCAAACAAAAAGCCTTTCTTTCTAAAAAAATACTGTGTGTGTGTGTGTATATATATATATATATATATTTTTTTTTTTTTTCTTGTGTAAGTGAGGGGAGGGTCAAAGTGATAGAAAAGGCATGGGTCTCTGACCACGTTCTGGAAGCGTTCTTTCCTGGAGAACTCCATCAGGAATCTCTTTTTCCTGAATGAAATAAGAAGCAGATTTCTGACTCTTGGTCTGCACTTCCCCAAGGCCCCTGAGCTGTGCTTCAGATTCTTGTGGTCTCAAGTGTGGTCTGATGTTCCAAGCCTCAGCCATTACAAGCTCATCAATGTCAGGACAAAAAGCTGGGGGCACAGCCTGTTAGGAAGCCAAGAGACTATCCCGACTATCCCGACTCCACCTGGGGGAAACTAATGACTACCAACGCACACCATCCTCTCTGACTGGGGATTTCTTCTGACAGGGAAGATTCCTCAGCGAGAGAAGTGACTACATTTGGGAAGAGAGAAAGATTGGGGTGGATGGACCGGGAGTCCTGACAGAAATTCTTGAGCTGAAATCCTTGGAAGCAATAAAATGGAGGAAAGACAGAGCCAAGGTTGCTGGTTACAAGGAGAACAAAAAACCCAAAGTCAATCAGATCCATTAAAGCTATTAGCACTTTTTTACCAAGATGTCCCTGTGTAATAACTGGGTGAAAATCACTTCCTTGTGAACCACTTTTGTATGAGTTCCATTGGGAATTTAAGGCCAGGTGAAACAACAAGGAAATGACTCATGGGATGGAGTGTGACATGCTGAAGGCAGTGGAGTCAGGCAGAGCTGGGTTTGTATTCTGTGACTGTGGGCTTTCTTACTGGTACTGCCTGACTCTCTTAGAGTCAGTTTGTATGTTGTAACACATGCTTCATGATGGTATCCTAACAGATAGTGATAACCCAATGATATAAAATGAGTGGAAATGTCAGCAGCTTTGCACATATGAGGTCCTCAGGATACATTTTAGAATAATAAGAAATAACTGCATAGTCAGGGAGATGATGACTGGGAGCAGGACTTCTGTTTGTAACTCAGTCACCCCTCTTCTGAACCTCAAAGAGAAAAGAGCAAACCCATCCTGAAAAACATCTCAAGAAGAGGTTGTGTCATGAAACAGAAAGAGAACCCCCTAAATCATAATGCTGTAAGGAAAGCTCCTGAAGAGCAGAGTTCCAATGAGGTCCATCATGCACATATAAAATTGGCTATCTCATAGAGTGGCCACCTGGTCTGGAGAGCAATTCTGGGCTCCTCTAGGAAAAGCAGTGCATCCCAGAGACCAATGAGGAGGTCAATGGAATGGGCAATCCTGGTGCCTGACTTGTGTTCACTCTTCAGATGGATGCTAAAGGCGTTCAGCTACTGGGGCTATTCTGACTGAGCACAATGTCCCCCTTCAGTTCCTTTTTCTGATGCACATTGTTCAAAATGCCTCTGGCAACTGGAAAATTCTCCCATCCCTGTTCGTAGACGAGGAGACTCAGGGCTGAGTGTGGGGAATGATGGTGACTGAATTGCAGTCACCCTATCTCCTCTGTACACCACACATTTAGCTCTCCAGCATTCACAGCTAACCCTCAGTCTCATATTTTACAAATGAAAAGAGTCTCTCCAAGTGGCTTGCTTATAGGCATGTAGTTAGTAGCAGAGTTAGGATGCAAACTTAATCTAAGTTCAACATTCACGATCTTTTCAGCAGTCTCCAACTTTTTTGACACCAGGGGCTGGTTTAAAGGATGACAAATTTCCATGGACCAAGGTAGAGTGGATCGTTTTGGGATGATTCAGGCTCATTACATTTATTGTATACTTTGTTTCTGTTATTATTACATCAACTCTACCCTAGATCATCAGGCATTAGATACCAGAGGTTGGAGACCTCTGCTTTATATTAAAGTTAGATGGCTCAGTGGGTAAAGAATCCACCTTCCATGCAGGAGATTGCCTGCAATGCAAGGGACCCAGGTTCAGTCCCTGGGTTGGAAAGTCCCCTGGAGAAGGAAATGACTACCCACTCCAGTACTCTTGCCTGAGAAATCCCCATGGACGGAGGTGCCTAGTGGGCCACAGTTCATGGGGTCGCAAAACAGCTGAACACAATTTAGCAACCAAACTGTCATACTAACAAAATAACCAAACAAACCCCCCTAACAATTACATAGAATTGCCTATATGCCAGGAATGGTTTGCATACTCTTTAACCCTGTGCAGAGCAGGTACTTGTATCACTGATTTATAGACAAGGATCCAGAGGGGTGGATGGCTGGGGTCAAACACACAGCTAAGAAGGAAGGAACTGCAATTTCATCCCATGTGGTCAGACCACTACCCCGACCCCCCGTACTTCCCTACTGTATTAGGGTGCCAAGGCTGCCATAACTAAGTTCCCTAAACTGGGGAGCTTCAACAACAGAAGTTTATTTCCTCACAGTTCAGGGAATCAGAAGGCCAAGTTCAACTGCCAGCCAGGCTGGCCCCACCTGAGGTCTCTGGGCTGGAGTTGTACACGGCCACCTTCTCCCTGTCCTTCATGTCCTCTGTCACAAGACCTTCCTTTGTGTGTGTGTCCGTGTCCTAATATCTTCTATGGGGACTCTACCAGAGGGATCAGGGTCCATTCCCATGACCGCATCACATTTTGCAATATTAGAGGTTAGGACTTTGACATATACTAATAACAGTCAGCCCACAGCAACCACTGTACCAGGCTTTCTTCCTCTCCAATAGTGGCAGCTGTTGTTTAGTCGCTCAGCCATGTTCAACTCTTCTGACCCCATGGCCGTAATCCACCAGGCTCCTTAGTCCATGAGATCTTTCAGACAAGAATACTGGAGTGGGTGGCCATTTCCTTCTCCAGTGAATCTTCCCAACCCAGGGATCAAACTCGAGTCTCCTTCATTGGCAGGCAGATTCTCTATCACTGAGCCACCAGGGAAGCCCTCCCCCAACTCCCCACCCAACGGTACCATTTCCAGTTGCAATTTTGCTGCTCTGCTCTTATATCGGTCCTGTTGTCGCCCTGGCCCACACTTGTGGTCTAACCTATCTTACCTTCATGTGTGAATGCTGAATGTATCAGATAATGCGGCTCAATGCCCCCTGGAAATTCTCACCCTATGAAGTACCTATTGACTAATCTCAAAAGTGCTCTTTTCCCCAAAGCCACTATTTCTTATTTATGAATAAAAAAAAATTGTAAATAGATCCAAACAGTTGGAGAAGGGCAAAGGTAGAGATGTAAGTCAGATAGATTGCCTCTGGGTAAAATAAAACAGCTTGCTGTGTACTCTTGAAGTTGGAGTTACAAAAATCTAGTGTGACATGAGAAAATATTTGTTTTAATATTAAGACAAAATAGTGAAATAAAAATTATATGTAAACATTGTCATGCTTAAATATAAAACTGCAAATAAAAAATAAAAGGTGGGGAGGAATGAATTTGCCTTCCAGCCCTTGTGTAGGAGTGATTTTTTTTCTCTTAAGATTTATCCCTATTTAAAACATTTATAAGTTGTTCAGTTGCTAAGTCATGTCTGACTCTTTGAGACCCATGGACTGCAGCACGCCAGGTTCCTCTGCCTTCCACTGTCTCCCAAAGTTTGCTCAGATTCATGTTGATTGAGTCAGTGATGCTATCTAACCATCTCATCCTCTGCTTCATTCTTATCCCCTTCTCCTTTTTCCTGCAGTCTTTTCCAGCATCAGGGGCTTTTCCAGTGAGTCTATTTATAGTATACATAAATAAGTAGATGACACTTTATAGTAAAATAGGTAATAATCTTTAAAAGTAACAAATGTCTTAAGAGTGATTGCTTTATAATTTAAATTCTTTTTGGACTGAACAGTCTAGTTGAGAAAGACATCTGCCTTCTTAAAACAAGAAGGCAAAGCCTTAGATCTTGTTCATGGGGCAAGTGATGCATTTTGAATGAAACTACAGAGCTAAGTGTTCCTGTCAAAGCACTCTCACAGATCTCAGTTACTCAATTCTCAAAGCCATCTTTTTCAGGATTTGGGGCAATGATTAATATTATAACAGGATATAAAGAGACAAAGCCTGAAAGGATCAGAAGCCTGGGAGTCCAGGAGAGGCATGACCGTGATGTCTGCTTTCTTCTGGTGTCCTCTGTGCTTTGGTGCTAAGAGTATCTTTCTAAGCTTCTTTCTAAAAATGCAGGGTTAATTCTAAGTAGAACAGATTCTATAAGTGATGGCTTCCAGCTGTATAAATGGTAGTACAGAATTTCATCTCTAATATGCATGTTCTTGATTTTAAAGTAGTGTAGTTCTTTACTAAATTTTAACACACTAGAGGTGACCAGTGTATTAATCTCTTCTGGAACGGCTCTGAACATTTTTTGGCATGCATTCCATGAATATATTTAAATTCAAGTCAGATATAGCATTAAAGATGAAGGCTATAGCTCTGCACCAGCCCTCAGAAGATTCAGGCTTATCCAAAAATCTGTGATTATCTGAAGTCCATATGTCCATGCACCACTACAGCATAACATGAGCCTGGAGTTCTCAGTCATTGATCGGCAAGGGTCAGGCAACCCTGAGAGGTTCAGACCCCCACTCCAGTTTTGTCATCATTTGCAGAATAATATGAGAACATATGTCATGGCCCTGCATGATTACATTTTAGTATTGATAGCTCTGGGGCTTAGACTAGTTTTTGTTTGTTTTATTTGCTTTGGATTTAGCTTGTTAAATTTTCCTATTTGTCAAGCTTTATTATTTTTCACAACATTATTTTTTTTTATTGAAGGACAACTGATTTACAATTTTATGCCAGTCTGTGTTGTATAGAAAGTGACTCAGTTATACATTCTTTTTCCTATATTCTTTTCCATTGGTTTATCCTAAGAGATTAGGTATAGTTCCCTGTGCTATATAGTAGGACTTTGTTGTTAATCCATTCTATATGTAATAGTTTGCCATTGTGACTTGACTATAAAAGAATTTAGATGTCCCTGATGATCAATTTGTTTTAGGCAATATTTTTTTTCTTATTTATATTTTAAGCTTTTGCAGCAGCTTCATAAATTAAGTCCTGAGGATACATGGCAAACTTTTTAGAAAAATCACTATTTGCATGTTCCTATGATTCAAGATATTTTAATCTTTTGCAGCCATATAAAAATACCAGGATAAATTAGATCTTAAAGATGAGATTGAGCTATCATCAATAACCTTGATTTCAAATGCTTATGCCATAAAACAGTTTCATGTTGCAATTGCTTGATTAATAATAAAATACTATAAATATGAACTCATAAAACACATGTGTGTAGTAAAAAAAAAATACTTGATTCATCTGCTTTATATTTTAGGGATCTCCCTAATAGCTCATTTGAAAATAATTTTTCTCTTTTTTAAAAATTTGAAAACTGTTCAAGTAGACCAATACCATACTAATCCTGCTTCTAAAAGCAGAAATTGCTTACACTGTAACAGCATTTTCACTTTCCTGGAATTCATGTTCTGATTACTCATTGATTACTTTCAGCCTTTCCCATGCTGCTTGCATTATTTCCAATTGAACCTGGATTCTGGATTTTCCCTGGGAAATAACCATTTACTCATTGCTTCTGTTGTTATTCATTAGACTGATGATCAATCACAATAGTTAACACCAAGCCATGTCTGTACAAGGCGAATGGAAACACATTTTTCATCTTCTGTAAACCACTTCACAGGAGACATGGCCATCTTTCTAACCTTCGCTTTCAGGATGTCTTACAAAGTCAGATTCCTAGATCTGGAGGTTACAAAAAAAAACTTTCAATATAGGAAAAAAGAAGTTGGCTTTCCACTATGAGTCATTCTGATTTCCTTGTTGTCCCACTAGAAATCAATGAGGACCATAGGTACCTTTAGGAGGAATCTTGGAAGCTTGGGGGTCCCCGTCCTGTCACTGTTTGGGGTTGAGGTTTATTGGCATTTGGTTGGCAAGAGTCAGAAATGCTGGATGCAGAAAAAACATATCACTCTAGCGTGTGAAATTTTCAAATCCTTCACCAGAGATTCATGCAGGTGAAAATCTTTTGAAAACTATTTGAACCTAGAATTCAATTTCATTTTACAATTGTAAACAAAGAGCTCTCTTTGTAAAACTTTATTACATGCTGAATGTTCCAAGAATATAGCTAACTCATAACTGAAGGGAAGATTATCTTTTATCTTACGGAAATTTTACCAACAGTTAATTGCATGTCCAAAAAAAAAAAAAATCACAGCATCATGGCCATCCTGCTGGTGGTATTTGGGTGATGACTCAAACCCCCAGACCACTTCTCAGTTATGGCTGTCACAGCCACAGCCATTCTGTGCATAGAGGCAAGCATCCTCCTGCCTCATTATCCCCCTCCATCAATCCCACAGTCTTTACAGGAAGGGGAAGTGCAGTGTTAGTACAGTTTGTGGTTGTTCAGTCGCTCAGTCATGTCTGATTCTTTTCAACCCCATACACTGCAGCTTCTCTGTCCTTCACCATCTCCCAAAGTTTGCCCAAACTCATGCCCATTGAGTCAGTGATGCATCCAACCATTTCATCATCTGACCCCACCCTCTTTTCTCCTCCTGTGTTCTGTATTTCCCAGCATCATGGTCATGTCCAATGAGTTCGTTCTTTGCATCAGGTGGCCAAAGTATTGGAACTTCAGCATCAGCCCCTCCAATGAATATTCAGGGTTGATTTCATTTAGGATTGACTTGTTTTATTTTATATCCTTGCAGTCCAGGGGAATTTCAGGAGTCTTCTCCAACACCACAGTTGGAAAGCACCTATTCTTCAACACTCAGCCTTCTTTATGGTCCAACTCTCACATCCATACAAGACTACTGGAAAAACATAGCTTTGACTAGATGGACCTTTATTGGCAAAGTAACGTCTCTGCTTTTAAATATACTGTCTAGGTTTGTCATAGCTTTCTTCCAAGGAGCAAGCGTCTTTTAATTTCATGGCTGCACTCACCATCTGCAGTGATTTTGGAGTCCAAGAAAATAAAGTCTATCACTGTTTCCATTGTTTCCCCATCAATAGGCCATGAAGTGATGGGACCTAATGCCATTATCTTAGCCTTTTGAATATTGAGTTTTAAGCCAGCTTTTTTATTCTCCTCTGTCTCCTTCACCAAGAAGCTCCTTAGTTCCTCTTTGCTTTCTGCCATAAGAGTGGTGTTATCTCCATATCTGAGATTTTGATATTTCTCCCAGCAATCTTGATTCCAGCTTATGCCTCATCCAGCCCAGCATTTCTCATGATGTACTCTGCATGTAAGTTAAATAAGCAGAGTGACAATATACAACCTTGACGTACTCCTTTCCCAATTTTGAACCAGTCTTCTGTTTCATGTCCAGTTCTAACTGTTGCTTCTTGATCTGCATACAGGTTTCTCAGGAGGCAGGTCAGGTGGTCTGGTATCTCCATCTCTTTAAGAATTTTCCTCAGTTTGTTGTGATCCACACAGTCAAAGGGTTTAACATAGTCAGTGAAGCAGGAGTAGATTTTTTTTCTGGAATTCTCTTGCTTTTTCTATGATCCAACAGATGTTGGCACTTTGATCTTTAGTTTCTTTGCCTTCTCTAAATCCAGCTTGTACATCTGGAAGTTCTAAGTTCACATACTGTTGAAGCCTACCTTAGAAGATTTTGAGCATTTCCTTGCTAGCACATGAAATGAGTACAATTGTGCAGTAGTTTGAGCATTCTTTGGCATTGCCCTTCTTTGAGATTGGAATGAAAACTGACCTTTTCCAGTCCTGTGGCCACTGCTGACTTTTCCAAACTTTGGGGCATATTGAGTGCAGCACTTTCATAGTATCTTTTAGTATTTGAAATAGCTCAGTTGGAATTCCATCACTTCCACCAGATTGTTCATAGTGATGCTTCCTAAGGCCCATTTGACTTCACACTCCAAGATGTCTGGTTCTAGGTGAGTGATAGCACCATCGTGGTTATCTGATCACTAAGATCGCTTTTGTAAGTTCTTCTGTGTATTCTTGTCACCTCTTCTTAATATTGTCTGGTTCTTTTAGGTCCATACTGTTTCTGTCTTTTATTGTACCTATCTTTGCTCAAAATATGTCCTTGGTATCTCTGATCTTTTGAAGAGATCTCTAGTCTTCACTATTCTATTGCTTTCCTCTATTTCTTTGCATCATTATATATAGTTGCATATTGATTTTTTCACTTCAGATACAGAAATACAGAAGAGGAAATTAAGCAGGCTCTTCAGTTCACTGTACATTACCTTCAATTTGGGCAAGCTAGTATTCATTGGAAGGACTGATGCTGAAGCTGAAGCCCCAGTACTTCGGCCACCTGATGTGAAGAGCAGACTCACTGGAAAAACCTTGATGCTGGGGAAAATTGAGGGCTGGAGGAGAAAGAGATGACAGAGGATTAGATGGTTGGATGGCATCACCAACTCAATGGACATGAGTTTGGGCAAACTCCAGGAGATAGTGAAAGACCAGGAAGCTAGGAGTGCTGCAGTCCTTGGAGTTGCAGAATTGGACACAACTGAGCGACTGAATGACAACAATCTTCATAACACATCCCCATGTCTAATACAATCCTTTTGATATTAGGTTGGCAAAAAGTTTGTTCCATTTTAAGTGAAATTGGAAGATACATTTCTCGTATTCACTAAGAACTTTATTGAACAATGTATTCTTTCACTGGCCAAGTGAAATTTTTGGCCAACCTAATATAAAATGAATGTCTTTCTGTTAGTATGTGATTTTTCAAGATAGAAATTATTCATATAGTTGCCAGTATGTTGCACCTGTTACCTCTTTTTCTTATATTTTCATTAAGCATCACTTCCACCCAATGGGCTATGCATATATCTAAGCATCCAACATTTGAGCCCTACCCTGAGTGCCGCTTACTCTTTAGGATGTATACCTGCCACAGCTTAAGTTCCTTATCCAAAAGGACACAGGTGATTTCTAGTCTCTACCATCAGGAAAGTAACCAAAGATCATTCTAGCCCATATTTTCTTATGCATATGTGAAAATTTTTTAGGATTCCCCTAGGATATACCCAGGGAGATAATTGCTGGAATTACAGGCTGCATCTATGCACTGGAATCCCCAGTGACTTAGCAGTAAAGACCCACCTGCAATGCAGGGGACACAACAGGAGCCACAGGTTCCATCCCTGGGTCAGGAAGATCCCCTGGATAAAGAAACGGCAACCCACTCCAGTATTCTTGCCTGGGAAATCCCACAGACAGCCCATGAGGTCACAAAAGAGTCAGACACAACTCAGAGACTAAACAGCAACAATGAGGTGTCCTTCAGGGTCCCACTCACACGCAAACATGCATGAGTTGATTGATTCGTGTAAGGCAGGTTTTCAGAAAGGCCATATCAGTTTCTATTCCCCACAAGAGAACCTGTGCCTATAATCTCACCCCTGTCACCCATGACATTGTCCTCTTTATGGTCTTCTATTTGTTAAGGGAGAAGACTTAATAATCTTGAAATCAAACTTCATGCATTTCTCAATTCTCTAATTACTAATAACTGGAAACCCTTTCACATGCTTGTTAGGAGTTCTTTTCATAATTCAGATATTAATCTTGTGCCAGTTTTAGACATTACAGTTATTTTCTCTTTTCAGAACAGAAAACTTTAATTTTGAAGTAATCAAATGAATCAATTCCTGCCTCATATTTAATGCTCTAGAAGTTGTTAAAAGGCTGTAGCTTTCCTTAATCACAAAGATAGCATCATTCATTTTTAAACTCATGCCATAGTTTTACCATTAGCATGTAAGTTGTGCTGCACACACTCCAGAATCCTTGCCTGGAGAATCCCACGGATAGAGGAGCCTGGCAGGCTACAGTCCACGGAGTTGCCAAGAGTCAGTCAAGGCTGAGTGACTGACATTGACACTGCTGCCCACGCTCCATGAGGCAGCCCTGGTGTCCCCATCCCTTTGACATCTTTGATTCCTTTGGCTCAACTCTGGTCTGGCATCAACACCACCCTGTAGCACCATAATGGCTTTGTAGGATGTCTGAACATCTGGCCTGTGATAATAAGCACTTGTGAAGAGGGGATCTGAGACAAAGCCTAAGAGAGCTGAGTCCATGTGAACTGCAGGGAGGAGCTGTTGTGACTGTGTATCCTTCAGTTCAGTTCAGTATCTCAGTTGTGTCCAACTCTTTGTGACCCCTTGGACTGCAGCACGCCAGGCCTCCCTGTCCATCACCAACTCCCAGAGTTTACTCAAACTCATGTCCATCAAGTCGGTGATATCATCCAACCATCTCATCCTCTGTCATCCCCTTCTCCTCCCACCTTCTATCTTTCCCAGCATCAGGATCTTTTTGAATGAGTCAGTTTTCACATCAGATGGCCAAAGTATTGGAGTTTCAGCCTCAGCATCAGTCATTCCAATGAACACTCAGGATTGGTCTCCTTTAGGATGGACTGGTTGGACTTCCTTGCAGTCCAAAGGACTCTCAAGAGTCTTCTTCAAAACCACAGTTCAAAAGCATCAATTCTTCGGCCCTCAGCTTTCTTTATAGTCCAGCTCTCACACCCATACTTGACTACTGGAAAAACCATAGCTTTGACTAGACAGACCTTTGTTGGCAAAGTAACGTCTCTGCTTTTTAATATGCTATCTAGTTTGGTCAAAGCTTTTCTTCCAAGGATCAAGCATTTTTAAAATTTCATGGCTGCAGTCACCATCTGCAGTGATTTTGGAAAGTGAAAGAAAGTGAAGTCGCTCAGTCGTGTTCGACTCTTTGCGACCCCACAGACTGTAGCCTACTAGGCTTCTCCCTCCGTGGGATTTTCCAGGCAAAAATACTGGAGTGGGTTGCCATTTCCTTCTCCAGGAGATCTTCCCGACCCAGGAACTGAACCCGGGTCTCCCACATTGTAGGCAGACACTTTACCATCTGAGCCACCAGAGAATCCCCCCAAAAATTAAGTCTCTCACTGTTGCCATTGTTTCCCCATCTATTTGCCATGAAGTGATAGGACTGGATGCCATGATCTTAGTTTTCTTAATGTTGACTTTTAAGCGAACTTTGTCACTCTCCTCTTTCACTTTCATCAAGAGGCTCTTTAGTTCTTCTTCACTTTCTGCCATAAGGTTGGTCTCGTCTGCATATCTGAGGTTATTGATATTTCTCCCAGCAATCTTGATTCCAGCTCGTGCTTCATCTAGCCCAGTATTTTGCATGATGTACTTTGCTTATAAGTTAAATAAGCAAAGTGACAAATATACAGCCTTGACACACTCCTTTCTCGATTTGGAACCAGTCTGCTGTTCCATGTCCAGTTCTAACTGTTGTTTCTTTACCTGCATATAGGTTTCTCAGGAGGCAGGTCAGGTGGTCTAGAATTCCCATCTTTTGAAGAATTTTCCACAGTTTGTTGTGTCCCACACAGTCAAAGGCTTTGGTGTAGTCATAGTCAATAAAGCAGAATTAGATGTTTTTCTAGAACTCTCTTGCTTTTTTGATGATACAGCGGATGTTGGCAATTTTATCTCTGGTTCCTCTGCCTTTCCTAAATCCAGCTTGAACATCTGGAAGTTCATGTTTCACGTATACTGAAGCCTGGCTTGGAGAATTTTGAGCATTACTTTGCAAGCATGTGAGATGAGTGCAATTGTGTGGTAGTCTGAGCATTCTTTGGCATTGCCTTTCTTTTGGATAGGAATGAAAACTGACCTTTTCCAGTCCTGTGGCCACTGCTGATTTTCCAAGTTTGCTAGCATATTGAGTGCAGCACTTTCACAGCATCATCTTTGAGGATTTGAAATAGCTTAGCTGGAATTCCATTACCTCCACTAGCTTTATTCATAGTGATGCTTCCTAAGGCCCACTTGACTTCACATTCCAGAATGTCTGGCTCTAGGTGAGTGATCACACCATCATGGTTATCTGGATCATGAAGATTTTTTTGGATAGTTCTTCTGTGTATTCTTCCACCTCTTCTTAATATCTTCTGTTTCTGTTAGGTCCATACCATTTCTGTCCTATATTGTGCCCATCTTTACATGAAATGTTCTCTTGGTATCTGTAATTTTCTTGCAGATATCTTATCTTTCCCATTCTATTGTTTTCCTCTATTTCTTTGCATTGATCACTGAGGAAGGCTTTCTTGTCTCTCCTTGCTGTTTTTTGGAACTCTGCATTTGAATGGGTATATCTCTCCTTTTCTCCTTTGCCTTTCACTTCTCTTCTTTTCTCAGCTATTTGTAAAGCCTCATCAGACAACCATTTTTCCCTTTTGCATTTCTTTTTCTTAGAGATGTTCTTGATCATTGCCTCTTGTACAATGTCATAAACCTTGGTCCATAGTTCTTCAGGCACTCTGTCTACCAGATTTAATCCCTTGAATCTATTTCTCACTTCCACTGTATAATCATAAGGGATTTGATTTAGGTCATACCTAAATGGTCTAGTAGTTTTCCATACTTTCTTCAATTTAAATCTGAATTTGGCAATCAGGAGTTCATGATCTGAGCCACAGTCAGCTCTCGATCTTGTTTTTGCTGTCTGTATAAAGGTTCTCCATCTTTGGCTGCAAAGAATATAATCAATCTGATTTGGTGTTGACCATCTGGTGATGTCCATATGTAGAGTCTTCCCTTGTGTTGTTGGAAGAGGATGTTTATTATGATCAGTGCTTTCTCTTGGCAAAACTCTGTTAGCCTTTGACCTGCTTCATTTTGTACTCCAAGGCCAAATTTGCCTGTTACTCCAGGTGGCTCCTGATGTCCTACTTTTGCATTCCAGTCCCCTATAATGAAGAGGACATCTTTTTTGCGTGTTAATTTTAGACCTGAGTTCTATAAAAACTTGTCCTGGGCTGGTACAGTTCAAGTCCAAATAAGCTGCTGGCCCATGGCCAAAGGCACAAGAGAGGTCTCCACAGGTCTGTCTACACACCAAATCTCCTCCTGAGACTTGGTGGCTCTGTGAGAAACAGACCATGGGTGATCTCGTTCCCTGGGGTCACTTCCAGGGAACTGAATCAAGGAGTCACTCCAGCTTTCATACCAGCTCTCTCTTGTGACCCCCCTCATCCGCTGTGCCTATGTTATGTCTTCAACCACCCTCCGAAGCCTGATGCACTTTCCACCTTTCCTTCCTCTCTGCCCTGGGGCTTCTCTGTCTCTGAAACTGGGAGTCCTAAGGCAACCGTTCAGCTCTACCCAGGGCTGTCCAAACACAAATCAGAGGAAATTCATACCCATGGAGCAGTCCTCAAACATCACAGGATAAATGATGGCTCCTAACTATCCACCTGTCGTCCACTTCTGCATGAGCAGGCTCCTCTGAGGTCTCCAGGTGTCTCCAGCAGTGATCTGCTAACCACATGCCCTTAGGCCAACTCTCCTCACTCATTTCACTCTTTCCTGACCCCACTTCCCCGCATCCAGGCCCTTGTCTGAAGCTCTGCTTTTTAGGGTGCACTGGCTAAGATAGAGAGGCCACCCAATACTGACCTTCAGGTTTTGTATTTATATCCTGGCTGCTGGCTTATTGATGATGGATTCCACGAATCACAGATAATCGAATTCAGTCAACAATTCTACTTAGCATAAGTTACAATCAGCGGCTGCTATGGAGAATCTAACAGCGCAAACAAAACATCTTCATTCTCATTTTAGTGTAGAAGACAGGCGGTTACGACGGAAAAGTACCCTTCTTTTTATAATTCAGCCAAGATCATGTTCTTTCATTCTGAGCAGCGGTAAGTTTCAGCCGCCTCTGTGTGCAGAAAAAGACTCACACAAGGCTGTTTAGAAGCTAGTTAGATAGAAGAGAGAAACCAAACACTGAACCAAGGTCTACCCTTCAACAGTACCCATCCAGCAGATAAGCAGGCATGTCCCCAAGGTGGGCATCGCTAACAGACCACAGTGCTTTCGTTCACTACAGCTGAAGGGTTTCACTCAGAACCCTCCTTATTTAAGTAAAACAAGCAGCCACTATAGCTGGTCGCATTTCATAGTCACAGTAAATCTATTGGCCTGTAAGAACTCCACATTTTACAGGCGAGAAGACGGGTCCAGGAAAGAAGGACCTTCCTAAAGAAAACTGACAAGTTAACAGCAGAGTTTGGACAAGAGCCCAAGGCTACTGATACAGTCTTCTTCCTTCCTTTGTTCATTCATCCACTCATTCACTCAGACAGTACTCTCCCCATTCATCTTCCACCCTCCTGATGCAAAGGCAAAACCCCAGGACCCCTGATGCAGCACCCCTTCCTCACAGGTTAACTGCTTGATTGATTAATTCATTTAGTTGTAACTTTAGGGGGAAAAAAAGGCCTCAGCAGACAATGAAGCTAGTGGTCGCTTATCATTCCAATTTAAAAGGCACAGGCAGACAAAGACACCGGCATAATTTCTATTAGACTGCATGCTTCCTGTGTGCAGGAACTGTCTCTCCAAGGCTATGGTGGTTGCGCCACCACTCCCTCCTTATCCTTCCCCTCCTAAGTCGACAGCAGCCTCTGAAGAGCTCTGGAAAAACCTTGCAACTCCCTAAAATTGATGCATATCAGAAAGGGTTCAAGTCAGAAAACAAAGCCACTTTGACTACCCAAACAGAGGTGGTTAATGTAGGAAACTGACTTCACAGGTCGTGTTGCTCAGTTGCTAACTTGTGTCTACCTCTTTGTGTCCCCATGGACAGCAGCACACCAGGCTTCCCTGCCCTTCACTATCTCCTAGAATTTGCACAAACTCATATCCAGTGAGTCGGTGATGCCATCCACCCATCTTATCCTCTGATGCCCCCTTCTTCTCCTGTTCTCAATCTCCCCCAGCATCGGGGTCTTTACCAATGAGTTGGCTCTTCACATCAGGTGGCCAAAGTGTTAGAACACAGAGTATGGGAGAGCAGCAAATATGATGCAGTGAGTGAGTGGAGAGGACGGGAAACCACCACCTGGCCTAGGATTTGTGTCTACCTCTTTGTGTCCCCATGGACAGCAGCACACCAGGCTTCCCTGCCCTTCATTATCTCCTAGAATTTGCACAAACTCATATCCAGTGAGTCGGTGATGCCATCCACCCATCTTATCCTCTGATGCCCCCTTCTTCTCCTGTTCTCAATCTCCCCCAGCATCGGGGTCTTTACCAATGAGTTGGCTCTTCATATCAGGTGGCCAAATGTATGGGAGAGCAGCGAATATGACGCAGTGAGTGAGTGGAGAGGACGGGAAACCACCACCTGGCCTAGGACGGAAGGGTAGACTAAAGGTGTGAATTGCAGGAGCATGGGGACCAGGGTCATCCAGTGGAGACTTGGACTGTGGAGTATCCCTATGGTGAAAGAGATAACCACCATTGGGGCCATGTTGGGAGAGAAAGAGAAAAGGGCCTGGGTTCACCCTTCTTTCCATCTTCTAGTTTCCCACTAGGCTCCCCATTGATCAACTAAGCTGAACCCCAGTTGCTGTAGAGGACGATGAAGGACAGCCCACAGGGGTCAGCCTCTAGCAGCTGAGCTGAGCAGCAGAAGAGTAAGCAGTGGATCTGAGCGGAAAAGGCCCAAGACCCACATGAAGCTCATGGTCCCATGCAGATTTGTCACCTAAGCTTATGCTCAGGCCGTGGTCAGACTCACCATCAAGAACACAGTTCATGACTTCATAAAAGGGCCTTTCTTCTTGGAAGAAATGCCAAGCATGTAGGATTCCAGGCTCCGATTTTTTTTTTAAGTTTGCTAAACAGATGCAAATATGCTATTCTAGACATGCTGTAACATCCGAGACACGTGCCTACACAATGGAGTAAAATAAATATTTGTGTAAAGAAGCAGATTTGAGTTTATAATCGTAAAAGGAGATTTTCTCATTGAGTTAAAATATAGGCTAACATATGTTATTAGGAAACAATGTACCTTTATTTAGTTTAGTTCCTCCAAACAAAAGTCTGGTTTCTCTCGTGCACAACCCTTCGGAATCTACCTTTTCAAAGGTAGCCTTGCAAATCGGAATCTCGAAGAGAAGAAGACATTTCCGACAGACATCCACAGTATCAGTGTAGATGGTAAAGAAAACAATGTCCCAGGAATGGGAAGCAGCATAGTTGAGAAGACAGGGAAGGTTACACCTTATTACAGAAGCTGAGCTTTGGAAAGGTAGTCACACCAATTGATGCACATTTTCACATAATTTCCAGGAGACCAAGACAGAGCTGAACTGGAGTGGCAGAAAGAGTTGTATAAGACTCACACTACGGATATGTATGCATATGTGTGTGCTCAGTTGCGTTCAACTCTTTGGGACCCCATGGACTGTAGCCCGCCAGGCTCCTCTGTCCATAGGATTTTCCAGGCAAGGGTCCTGGAGTGGGTTGCCATTGCCTTCTCCAGGAGATCTTTGTGACCCAGGGATCGAACCCCTATCTCCTGTACTGGCAGGCAGATTCTTTATCACTGAGCCACCAGGAAGCCCACATATGCACAGAGATATACAAATCATTTGCATTTACAAATATCAAACAGCATTTATTGTCTACCATGTAGATTCTAGAATAGATAAAATGATTCAGCTTAATTTTTTTCTCAAATATGTGATGTAGCTTCCCCATGCAGATACTCATGTCGGTGGCACTCAGCTAAGAGAGATGAATAGCTTCTTTAAGGACACGCTGTCAATAATTCTAGCACATTTTTATGTGACTCCAAATTCTCTTCTTATTACTATGCATCACTAGTTTATAGGCATATATTGGAAGCCAGTTTAAATAAGGTTTTAGATTCACCTGATCTCTTGGAGTGTAACTAGAACTTAAACTAGTCATATGCCGCAAAGTAGACATGCAACAGTATCAGGTCTCATATTTACAGCTGCTGTGGTCATCTGTCAAGAAATGATGAAACTGAGAAGCCTTTCAGTTGGGCTTCAGAAAGCAGTCTACCTAAGTATTCTTGAGTTCTTCCCTGAACATTTATCAAGACTAAGTAAAAAACACTCTGAGAGGTGTATGCACGTCCATTACTAGGTTGTGCTTTCAACAACCCTAAAGGGTAAGTACTATTCTCTCTTTTATACAGAGAAGAAAACAGAGAGGGTGATTGTTTTAAGCTTTCCCAAAAGCCCACAGCAAGAGCTTGCAGAGTTAAAATGCGGAGCAGCCATCTGACTGCACGTCTGAGGGTTTTAGCTCTGTCCTGAAGTCACGTTTCCAGTTCAGGGCCCTGTGTGCTGAGGCTGCTCCCAGAGGCCAGGTGTTCAATTCCTGGCCTTGCCACTTCTGGATTATGCTTACTGGAGGCTTTTTTTTAAAGGAGATTTCACATAATAACCCTATTATTAGTATTATCATCATTATTATCATAATCTTTTCTCTGACATAATTTCCGTAAAATATTTTTACTAAAGAAGAGGAGCACTTGAAAAAAAAAAAATGCTAATCCACCCCTACCACACAAACCCCAGATGGCCTTGTGTTAAGTGGGGGAAGACACCACGATAATAACCACGATTACCATCAATTCCACCCAGCGGCAGATGTGAAAGAGAAAAAGATGCCCGGGATGCTCGCATAGAAGTTCAGAAAATCTTTCTGTCCTCCAAACAGCACAAAAGCGCAATCCATGCTTAAAGACTAGGTTCTGCGCCGTCCCATTTTAATCTTCTTGCATATCTATGCCCCAGATGGCCCTGTGTTTAATTGAAGGGGAGCAATTGTCACTTTACTAGCAATTCAGGGGAAATTACAGAAATATGGAAACTGCCCTGTGTGTCTTTATTTAATTTTCTGTCCTCTGCCCAGCAGCATGGATAAAGAGAGGGGTGTATATTTTTAGCCGAGGGTGCCATTTTGACTTTAGAAAGAGAGTGAGTTATGCCAAGATTCTTCTGCCCCAGGTTGGCTGTAAACACAGGAGAATAAAGTGAGCCTGCTCTTGGGCTACTGTATGTAAATGCAAATTAGTTATCAGTTCAGTCACTCATTCGTGTCCGACTCTTTACGACCCCATGGATTGTAGCACGCCAGGCCTTCCTGTCCATCACCAACTCCCAGAGCAAATTAGTTATAATATATAGAAATTAGAGATCATATTTCCTTAGTTGCACTGGCCACATTTTAAGTGCTCAGTAGCCAAACATGGCTCTTGGCTACTGTATTTGATCGCACAGAAATGGGACAGTTCAATGCTGTTCTAAATGCAATCATGTGTGTTCAGTAGCCAGTCATGTCCGATTCTTAGTGAGCCCACGGACTGTAGCCTGCCAGATTCCTCTGTCTGTGAGATTTTACCCGGTAAGAACACTGGAGTGGTTTGTCGTTTCCTCCTCCAGGGGATCTTCCTGACCCAGGAATCAAATCTGCATCTCCTGCATTGGCAGGCAGATTCTTTACCACTGGAAAGCCCTGCTCTAAATCCTGAGGCTCTCATTTTCTTTTATAAAGTCACTGTATTGGCACTTAGGACCATAAAGTTTTTACATGCAAAAGACTTTGGACCACATGGAACCTAACAGTTCCCTTTATATAAGAGAAGAAAAAATAGCAAATTCGCTAATAAGCAAGGCTGCCCCAGAAGGATGCTGTAGGAAAACCATGATGTCATGATGCAAATTCACGTCCTATGTATGTGCTTCGTCCTCAACTGTAGTTTCTAAGGTCCTCAAAGACAAAAGCAACTGGTATCTATTTATTCATCCCAAATGTCTAATTCCATGTCTAGTACATAGTAAGATCCAAGCAGTGTTTGCTGATTGATTTAATGTTATTAAAAGGAGCATTGTGACCTAATTTATAATCTATTCATCATGGTAATAGGGTTTTAAGAAAACGAGACACTAGCTATGTTAGCATTAGCAGAGTGTCTGGAGTGTCACTTAATAAGCCACTGCCAAGCTAAACATGGTTCCCCAGAGCAGGTATGTGAGCAGGTGCTAGACATGTCCACCTGGGCAGGTGTTGGCAACACCTCTCACAGTCCAGAGAGAGTTCGTTCTGAAGGACAAGGTAAGTGTTCAAAGGACTCAGCGAGAGTAGTGAAAGTCCAGGTGAGCAGTTGGTAATGAGCTTCTGAGATGGCTATGAAAAAGCAGACCTGAGGGGGAAGGTCACACTTGCAAGTCCAGTCAACAGAAAGGGCTCTCACTGCTCTTAGAAAGGCAAGTTTCCAGGAGCAAAGCTCCAGTTTCTACTGTTTCTCTTCTTTAAGTTAATTTTTATTGGAGTATAGTTGCTTTACAATACTATTAGTTTCCACTGCACACCATAGTGAATCAGCTATTCATGTACATTTTGGGTTGGCCGAGAAGTTCTTTGGGGTTTTTCCACAACATCTTATAGAAACACCCGAACAAACCTTTTGGCCAACCCAGTAAGTCCCCTGTTTTGGATTTCCTTCCCAAGTGCGTCACCACAGAGCACTGAGTGGAGTTTCCTGTGCACACAGTCGATTCTCATTAGTTATCTATTTCATGCGTAGTATCATGGTATCAGTAGTGTGCCCAAAGCCCAGTCTCCCAATTCGTTCTCCCTCTTTTCCTCCTTGGTGTCTATGGATTAGTTGTCTACCTCTGTGTCTATTTCTTCTACAGTTTCTAGAGAGGAACTTGTCAGATGAAGGCAGGACTCTGACTCAGGAAGAAAGCAGAAAAGGAAGAAGCTTGCTCCAGACAGGAATTCAGGTCCAGAGAGGCAAGCTGAAGATGACTTCCAAAGAGATCTTCTCTGTGTCGTGTAGGACCTGCTTGACTTCATGACTACGAATTTGCAGCAGCTGTATCTTCCCCTCTCCGATCTCCCACTGCACCTGGGGCAGGGCAGAGCTAAGGGACCAGGAGGCAGGAAGGCAGAGAGTTAGGGGCCAGTGGGAGGTGGAAGGGCTGGCCTGGGTGGGCACTCAGGCTGACACAGGGGGGTAGTTCTAGTTTTGGGGGCAGATTTATTATGACAAGCTGAAGATGACTTCCAAAGAGATCTTCTCTGTGTCGTGTAGGACCTGCTTGACTTCATGACTACGAATTTGCAGCTGCAACAGCTGTATCTTCCCCTCTCCGATCTCCCACTGCACCTGGGGCAGGGCAGAGCTAAGGAACCAGGAGGCAGGAAGGCAGAGAGTTAGGGGCCAGTGAGAGGTGGAAGGGCTGGCCTGGGTGGGCACTCAGGCTGACACAGGGGGGTAGTTCTAGTTTTGGGGGCAGATTTGTTACCCAAGGGGCATCAATCTTGTGTGTTTGCAACAAAATCAAACAAGACTAGCCCCCCCCCAAAATAAAAGTAAAGAAGTATAGGTCAAAGGCATTATATTATCAACCTTGGGAAAAAGCAGGAATTCCTGAGATTTCCTGCCAAGGTTGCTAGCATATCTCTTTTGAATTACATACTGAGGATGGAGGTGTTAGGGGCCA
The DNA here is from genome assembly GCA_006408695.1 of Aepyceros melampus. NCBI lineage: Eukaryota > Metazoa > Chordata > Mammalia > Artiodactyla > Bovidae > Aepyceros > Aepyceros melampus. Next base: position 10,087 of record SJXQ01009572.1, on the reverse strand, counting down.
GTGAGAGGTGGAAGGGCTGGCCTGGGTGGGCACTCAGGCTGACACAGGGGGGTAGTTCTAGTTTTGGGGGCAGATTTATTACCCAAGGGGCATCAATCTTGTGTGTTTGCAACAAAATCAAACAAGACTAGCCCCCCCCCAAAATAAAAGTAAAAAAGTATAGGTCAAAGGCATTATATTATCAACCTTGGGAAAAAGCAGGAATTCCTGAGATTTCCTGCCAAGGTTGCTAGCATATCTCTTTTGAATTACATACTGAGGATGGAGGGTCAATCATTCACCATAATATTGTTGGTACTGGTCCTCTGTGAGATGTCATCTGGTTTTGGGTGGGCAGAGCTATCAGGGAGTCGGTAAGCACAGAAACCAGCCTAGGACCTCATGGTCGAGGGAACTCAGGACAGATGGTGGGGTGCGGCGTCTGCGGCAGCCACCCCAGAAGCCAGAGCCTTCTTCTCCTCTCCCCTGTCTGTTTAAAGCAAGCAGCAGTTAAATGTTTAAATTGAGCTTTAAAGCCACTTCCTCAAAGAGTCATATCTCTTTTGAATTACATACTGAGGATGGAGGGTCAATCATTCACCATAATATTGTTGGTACTGCTCCTCTGTGAGATGTCATCTGGTTTTGGGTGGGCAGAGCTGTCAGGGAGTCGGTAAGCACAGAAACCAGCCTAGGACCTCATGGTCGAGGGAACTCAGGACAGATGGTGGGGTGCGGCATCTGCGGCAGCCACCCCAGAAGCCAGAGCCTTCTTCTCCTCTCCCCTGTCTGTTTAAAGCAAGTAGCAGTTAAATGTTTAATTTGAGCTTTAAAGCCACTTCCTCAAAGAGTTAACATAATATAAACCATCATAAAAAAGTAAGGATCCATTTATACTCAAATTACACAGGAGTCACTTGTCTCTATCAAGGCTCGTGAGTATTTGCGCTTAAAAGCTATTTTTCCCTCAGAAACAATAGCACAGGTGCGTGGCCTTCAGTGCACAGATATTCATCCCAGGAGGCAGGAAGGTGATTCCACACCTTTTTACTTGCTCTTGGACTGGCTAATTTGCCCAGTGTCAAGATCAGTGTGGCCGGAGCCTGTCAGCAAGAATCCTCGCTTCAACAAACTGCATCCTCACTCTGGGAGCTGGTCGGTGTGAAGGGCTCTGCACCTTGTTCTAGATGAACCCTCTTTTTCCATCACATATAAATGGAACTGAGTGGTAATAGTATTTTAGAAGAGATTATGTGTTTAGTGAAATAGGAGAGAGACGAGGAGAGAGAGAGAAATAGAAAACAGAGAGAAAGAGAGAGGAAAAGTGGTGCTTGGCATAGTCTGGGCTTCCTTGGTAGCTCAGCTGGTAAAGAAAGCACCTGCAGTGCAGGAGACCCTGGTTCAGCTCCTGGGTTGGGAAGATGCCCTGAAGAAGGGACAGGCTACCCTCTTCAGTGTTCTTGGGCTTCCCTGGTGGCTCAGACAGTAAAGAATCTGCCTGCAATGCACGAAACCTGTGTTCAATCCCTTGGTTTGAAATCCAAGCCAATCCCTGGAGAATAGAATGGCTACCCACTCCAGTATTCTTGCCTGGAGAATTCCATGGACAGAGGAGCCTAGAGGGCTAGGTCATGGGGTTGCAAAGAGTCGGACACAACTGATCGACTTTCACTTGGCATAACCTATTAATGGGATATAGAAATAGAAAGAAGGGACATTATTCTTTGATCTGATTGGCTAGAGGTGATTTCCGAGAAAAGACATGTGATGTTCACTCCCAGAAGAAAAAGAGAAGAAACCACAGATCTCTGAAAGCCTTCACTTTGCCATGTGTCCTGGATCAGGAGGGGTGAGTTTTTCACATCTCTGCACAGTAGGGTCCTTGTCACAAACACTGTGTGATTTGTGTCACAAGAGAGCATGCTCAGTTTACATAAGAGAACATACTTCTGTTATGTGTGACAACTTCCACCCTCTATTTTACTTCAACTTTCTGTTCCTCTCAAATTTACCTCCTAATTTGCTCTGGAGTAGAATGGCCACACAAATTACAAAAAATGCTTGGTTTAACATAATAATTGAAAATAATGAATTATTTTATGTATCTTTATATGTATATTAAAATCATACTCTCCATTCATTATAATTAGTTGACATTATCCTAATATTTATATTTTAAAGTATGATTTGTATAATTTTAATAGCAGACCTATAAAGCATACTATAAACTTGCCAATTTATGTTCTTTTTTTAATTGAAACATTTTTTCCTTTTTATTCTGATGCCAATGCAGGTTACTTATGAACAGCTCAAGCTGCAAGCTTGTCATTTTCTAAGTGGTTTGAAGGCTCACTAATTCCCTAATCAGACAAAAGGCTGTAATGAAACATTTGATATTTTTGAATAATTATTGAGCATAAACTTATTTTCATATTTTACATTGCTTATTTAAATATTTAGAATATGGTTTTAATTACCATGAAACTTTACTAAACATCCACCTGTCAGTAAAGAAACTGATTATTTATTTATTTATTTTTAGATTCACATTCTCCTGAAAGGGAAACAGGTGTGAAAACCTGCAGGTATTTATCCACCAACAAAAAATAAAAGATATCTGTGAAACGTGGAGAGAGAATAAACAGGAACCACACGCCATCAGAATGTATTCCAAGCCCCAAATCGGGGAGGAGGGTCTAGGTGAGCAGAGAAGCGTGCAACTTGTCCTCTCTGGGACTTTCCGATCAGAGACTGATGATTTCCTCCCAGATGAGGTTAAGGTGCCTTTAGATGCTATAGTTCAGTTCAGTTCAGTCACTCAGTCATGTCCAACCCTTTGTGACCTCATGGATTGCAGCACATCAGGCCTCCCTGTCCATCACCAACTCCCGGAATTTACCCAAACTCATGTCCATGAGTCGACAATGCCATCCAACCATCTCATCCTCTGTTGTCCCCTTCTCCTCCTGCCTTCCTTCTTTCCCAGCATCAGGGTCTTTTCTAATGAGTCAGTTCTTTGCATCAGGTGGCCAAAGTATTGGAGTTTCAGCTTCAGCTATACTGGAAATTATATCCTTGGGGCTTTATAAGAACAGGGATGTGGCAAGAAGTACAGTCAGTTAGAGATATGTAGAACACCTCTCATAGGTCAGGTACCTCATTAAGCTCTACCTATCAATTTAACCCTCACATGATTATTTATGATAATATAATTTCCACTTTATAGACATAAGAATCAAGGTTAAGTAACCTTCCTGAGATACCAATGATTGTTAATGGACTTGGGTTATTTCCTAATTGGCATATGCAGAGTCTGTGTTAATATCTCCTCTATTATTCCTGATACCTGCAAGTTTATGTCATTCCTTTTTTCTTATTCATTCTTCTTAGAAGTCTGTCAACTTCATTGGCTTGTTCAATTGTACACTGAAACCAGAATTGAAAGAGAACCAGAATTGAAAAAGACACGTGTACCCCAACATTCATTGTAACTCTGTTTACAGTAGCCAGGACATGGAAGTAACCTAGATGCCCATCAGCAGATGAATGGATAAGAAAGCTGTGGTACATACTCACAATGGAGTATTACTCAGCCATTAAAAAGAATACATTTGAATCCTTTCTAATGAGGTGGATGAAACTGGAGCCTATTATACAGAGTGAAGTAAGTCAGAAAGAAAAGCACCAATCAGTATACTAACGCATATATATGGAATTTAGGAAGATGGTAATGATGACCAGACAACAAAAGAGACACAGATGTAAAGAACAGACTTTTGAAGTCTATGGGAGAAGACAAGGGTGGGATGATTTGAGAGAGTAGTGTTGAAATATGTATATTACCATAGATGAAGCAGATCACTGGTCCAGGTTCGATGCATGAGACAGGGTGCTCAGGGCTGGTGCACTGGGATGACCCTGGGGGATGGGATGGGGAGGGAGGTGAGAGGGGGGTTCAGAGTGGGGAACACATGTGTGCCCGTGGCTGATTCATGTCGATGTGTGGCAAAAACCACTACAATATTATAAAGTAATTAGCCTACAATTAAAATAAATAAATTAATTTTTTAAAAAGTCTGTCAACTTCATTGGCTTGTTCAAAGAACAATCTTTATATTCTTGATTTTCTCTATTTTTTTATTTTGAATTTCACTGATTTTTGTTCTTTATTATTTCCTCCCTTCTGTTTGCTTGGTGTCTATTTTGCTCTTTTTATTTCTAGTTTCTTGAGGTCGATGTTTAGATCACAGACTCTGGATGTTCATCTGTCTTTACTTCTTCAGCTTTGGTTCTGAGGTTCCAATGGCCCAGCCACCCACAGCAGCAATGTGCCCTCCAACACTAGAAGATGGACAGGGCCCGGGAAAGTCAAGATAGCACCTAGTTAAACACATCACTCACTACTTATAGAAGCATATTTTTAAAAAATTCCCCAATGCAAACTGCTGTTAACTTATTAAAGTATGGATTTATATTCATAGCTGAATGGAGAATTATTTCTTACTGACTATTACCATTTCAATTTCCATTCAAGGACAAATCTGCCTTTTCTGAAACATCATGCTAGTTTCTATAGTCCATATATGCACTGTGGGTCCATCATAGACACAGATCCTTCATCATAACGGTTTTCTGAGTAATGAGTCTATAAGCCCCCTGACTCCTCTTCTCCTCAAGGTCTCTCTGAACCAAGGTGGACTTAGGAGTTAATCTCTAAGCCTCCCCTTGGTGTCTCATTTCTACTCAGGCCTCCCTGCATGTTCTTTACTGCATTAAAGTCAAAAGGTCTCAACTTAAAAGACATCATAAACTAAGGGGAGCTGAGAGCTATTTCCATTTGAATCAGAAACAAGCAGAGAGAGAGAGAGGATTCAGAGATGGGGAATGGGATGTGGGGGTGATGTTATTACTAGACAACAGAGGGGAGGACAGAGTGATGGATAATTTTGGGTGTCAACAACTCGGGGATCCGGACATTTGGTCAAACATTATTCTGGTTGTGTCTATAAGGGTGATTCTTGATGAGATTAACACTTGAATCAATAGACTGAGAAAGCAGATCGCCCTGCCGTGTGTGTGTGTGTGTGTGTGTGTGTGCGCGCGCGCGTGCGTGTGAAGGGGGCTCATCCGATTAACTGAAGACACAACGGCTGAGAAAGAGGGAACTCTGCCCGCCTGACTGTTGAACTGGGACATTGGTCTTCTGCCTTCAGACTGGAACTACACCATCAGCTCTCCTGTCTCTCAGGCGTTCAGACTCAGATGGAAATTCTACCTTTGTCTCCACTGGGTCTCAAGTCTTTGGATTTGAACTGGGACTTGCAACATGAACTAGTCTGGGTTAACTCAGACTAGGACCACTGGGTCTCCTGGGCCTGCAGGTTGCTAACTGCAAATCTTGGGATTTCTGAGCATTCACAATGTAAGCCAATCCTATACACTATGAGCTCTCTCTTCATATATAGACAGATAGATGGGGATAGAGGCTATATATATACATAATATGTATATCAGTCAAGGTTCTCCAGAGAAAGAGAGTCAGCAAGATTATGTATAATTCTTTTCTCTGGAGTACCCTGGCTAATACAGACAAGAAGTGCTGTAAATTAAAGGTTGCCTCACAGATAAAAATAAAGGGAAATAAACTGAAATCTAGGTTCCCTAAATCTAGGTTCCCTAAATCTAGATTCCCTACTCACTACCTGTTTCCTAGTCATTTATGCCTTCCTTAACTTCAAGTTCACTTGAAGGATCATGAGCCATTTCTTTTTGACCCTAAATACACTAAATAATAAATATGGAATGCTATGCCAAAAATTTGGTGGCCTATGTTTTGTGTTTACTCACTAATTATTTAATCCAATAAGTATAGACTAAATGGCAGATAAAATAGGACTACACATAAAATGCCAGTCAAAAATATCAGGGAGAGTGAGGATAAAGTGGCAAATAAAAAGAGACATGCCCCCTCCCCCGGCCCTATGGAATGAACTGACCTTGGGGGTAGTAGGCACTAAACAGGGAACTCTAGGTCAATGACTCAACTTTAAAAAATAGTGATAAATACAACTCTGCCTTTGCTGCTGTTGTTGTCTCTCAATTTTGTCCAACTCTTTGCAACCCCACGGACTGCAGAATACCAGGCTTCCCTGTCTTTTGCTATCTGCCAGAGGTTGCTCAAACTCTTGTCCATTGAGTTGGTGATACCACCCAACCATCTCGTCCTCTGTTGTCCCCTTTTGGCTGGATGGAAACTCATGATATTGATGAAAATACTTGGAGAAAACAGTGAAATTAAACTAAAGAGTTTTGCTGTTGTTTAACATGAACTATCTTCTGTAAGGTGACTAAATAGCTTTTATGTTGAAAAACTTGGTAATTATATTAGTAAATAATATGCAGATTTGTAGGACATTAAAGCCTATCATGTAGGAAAAAAAATACAAACTTGTGTGATAAACAGTACCCATGAACATGCATGCACATACATAAGTGTCTGTGAAATCTAATGAAATCAGAATAAGGTCTGCAGTTTCTCTCACTTTCCTGGATTTGATATTTTGCTACAGTTATGTCACATGCTTTCATTGGATAAAGCTGGATGATGGGTATCAGAGATCTTTCTGTACTATTTTTATAATTATTTCAAAACACGTCATATGTCATAATCAGGGCTTCCCAGGTGATTCAGTGGTAAGGAATCTGCCTGCCGATGCAGGAGACTCAGGAGATGTGGGTTCCACCTCTAGGTCAGGAGATTCTCTGGAGAAGGGAATGACAACCCACTCCAGTATTCTTGCCTGGAGAATCCCACGGACAGAGGAGCCTGGTGGGCTGCAGTCCATGGGGCCGCAGAGTCAGAAATGAATGAGTGATTCAATGTACTCACACATCATAATTATTTTAAAATAGAATGCTAAAAAATAGTATGTGTGCTATAAATGCTACAATCTAAAATAGAATTAACTAAAAGACTGGAGAAAATGCCAAAAAAAATTACTTTGTTATAATACTGGGGTAATGATTTTCTCTCCTTGAGTGTTTTATACTCCCTTTTCCATAATATTTAAATATGATTTCAATGCTATTTACCTAATGTTAAAAGAAAATTTAGTGTAAAAACATATTTCCCATAGAAAATAATATACTTTTAACAGTTTCTTGCTAAATATTAAGATAGAATGTACCCCAGATCCACCGGGGCTGGACTCCGGCAAGCCGGGGGCCAGCGTGAGGAACCCTGCCCATGGCAGAATGTAAAAATAGTTTTTGTGAAAACCCTTTCAAAAGCTAACCCATTTTGTCAAACTCCTTAAGCATATCTTCTTTGACATGAAATTTCAAAAAAGACAGAAAACTGTGTTGAAATACCCGACATATCACCATTTCAGCTTTCAAGCATTATCTCAAAAATCTAGGCCTGGCTTGTGGAAATGAAGTCACAGATTTATCCAAACAAGATTCAGTTATAATAACTGTCTTGGGTTATTCCTCAGCTGTGAGGCTTGTGGCACCAGCTGTCAAAGAGAATGTTAGTAGTTCACCATCTTTTTAGCAATTAATGGGATTATTTTATGTTTTTGCCCTTAATCAGAGTATTTTTTATTTTATATATTTATTAAGTATGCATCTCATTAATTTAGTAGTAAAAATCTATAATCACTGATATCATTGGATTTTTCCATATCTTTTTCTATTTATAAATTAAATCTCTTTTAATAACATTTATTACTAGCTATTCTACCACATATTTTATGTATGTATTAGTAATCCAAATAATGATAGTAAAATATCAATTTAGTTTTTACTAAAAAAGTGAGTGTTTCTATCGTGACCAGATCCAGGTTTTAACACATCATGTTCTTCTGCTGGAATAAAAGTGCAGCTGAAATGAAGGAGTCTCATTTCCTTATGCACATGTACACCACCAGCTGAAAGATCTAGTAAAACAGTAATAGAAGAATGCATTGGCAATAATAATAGTCTCAACAACAGTAATGGTAAATAACGTAGCGTTTGCCATGTCTCATGGACTATTCTAAATGCTTTAGGCATTTTATCCTTCTAACAGCTCTATGTGGTAGGTAATAATTTAGTCCCAGTTTATAAATGGGGGAAGTGAAGTTTAAGAAATTTACCTCTGGTTAATACAGGTCAAAAATAAATATGTTTGAATTATCTATCACAATCTAGCTCTAGAATTTACACATCTCATAATACTCTTGACTCAATGGACATGAGTTTGCACAAACTCCAAGAGATAGTGAAGGACAGGGAAGCCTGGTGTGCTGCAGTCAATGGTGTTGCAAAGAGTTAGACACGACCAAGCAGCTGAACAACCTAGAACGTGTAGTACAGCTCCTTGTACTATACAGGAAGTTTTCATTTGTTATCTATTTTATGTTTGTGATTTAGTTGCTAAGTCGAGTATGACTCCTTGCAACCCCATGGAGTATAGCCCACCAGGCTCCTCCATCCATGGGATTTCCCAGGCAAGAATACCGGAGTGAATTGCCATTTCCTTCTTCATGGGATCTTCCCCATCCAGGGATCAAACTTGCATCTCCTGCGTTGGCAGACAGATTCTCAGCCGCTGAGCCACCCAGAAAGCCCATGATCACGATACACCATCACACAGTTCTATGAAGGAATGCCCAAGGGGTTTATGGAGCTCTGTGAAAAAGGCTGTCAACAAGATGGGAAGAGCACAGCCCAAGACTTCCTACAAGAGGTGCCTTTTGGTCAAGATTATTAAGACATGAATGAAAGTAGCCACATAAGATAAGGTGGGTGTAGATTATGCGTATGGGGAAAGTCAGTGCAGGCAGAGAAGGCAACCTTTCCCTAATGCATGTGAGCAGAATCAAACCTATGTACCTGTGTGTAAATGCCTGCATGTGCATGCATATATGCAACATGCATGCATGATGTGTAGTCTGGCATCCCCATGCCTGCTGCTTAGTGCTCCCTCGATAAGACTTTGTGTCTCCCTGTTTTTATTCCCACACCTCCCCCAGTCTCCAATGATGCTTCACACACTCTGGTTTTGGAACTTAGCATCTGCTCAGTGAAGGAGCTTTTGTTCCTTTCCTGCAAACACTCTAAGCACACCCCTGATCTCTAAATTAAAGGAGCAAAATAGTATGGGTTCTTTATATAAGTCATTTGGATGCTGATTCCCAGGAGAAAATTTTATCTAAACTATCCATAAACATTTCCCCCTTTCAGTGGAACTTCATGCCCATCCCCTTACCCTCGCTGCAGATGTCAACAAAGCAAAACCCAAGAGGGTTTGGGATTTCTGAGTACTGTTTTGTCTGCTTATCCCTACCCACCCCCAACCCTTGGGGTGGTAGTCAGTATAAGATGCCACCACAATGACAAATTAATGTGTTTTTACAGCAAATAAAGTAATTTGGTAGATCAGTCAACTGCACAGCACTTTGCAAAATGTCCTCCTCTGTGTGCCTTGGATGACAGATCTTTTAGGAATCAGTGTAAAATTTATGAGGCAAAATTGCCCCAGTTGACTTGACAAATGGCCACCATTTTACTTGGGAAAATATTGGGCTTGCAGTGCTCCACTGACAGCAGAGCCTGGTCCAGAAAGACACACTCTCTGCTGCTCTGGGTCAGCCTCACAAAAGCACTCTCAGCAAAATGAATACAACTTAAGAAACGTGAAAGAAAAGTGAGAACCACCACTTTCTAAGAGCAGGAGCTCTACTAATCCAAAACAGAGACAAAAACCCTAATTAAATGCCAAATCAAACCAGCTCATTTTTTTAAGGAGAGATTTTTCAGCCTTTCAGTAATTTACTATTCTTAGAAACAAAAGAAAGGGACTGGCAGAGTGCGGGAGCCTGCAGACAAACAGCCCCAAACTTCCATCTTCTATTTAGCAAAGTGAAGTAGGAAAAGCATTTTTTTATTCAGCTAATAACTAGGTATTGTTTTCTTAAACTCCTGGGGACTGCAAAGGAAACAACACACTCAGGGCTTTCTTGTGGCTTCCTCATCTGGATCCCTCTCCAGACCCATCAGATTCTTGTCCAATCACCCACTGGCAGCTGTCACCCTCCAGATTTGCAGAGATGAGCTCAGGGTC
>SJXQ01009571.1:470243-559404 GCA_006408695.1 Aepyceros melampus | reverse complement strand
TGCTTCTGGTTTTCAGTCTTATTTTTACAGTAGTCTCAAGACTTCTCCTTCTATACAGCACCATTGATAAAACATCTAGATTAAAGATGAAGTTTCTCCACAGTGAGGGACACACAGAGAGGTTCCCTGAGTTACATGGAGAAGAGAAGAGGGAGGAGGGAGTTAGAGGTGATCCGAATGAGATGAGGTGGAATCAAAAGAGGAGAGAGTAAGCTAGCCAGGAATCACTTCCTAATGTGCGCTCCACAGTCTGAACCACTCAGAGATGTTCACGGAGTTATACAGAGAACAGAAGAGGGAGGAAGGAGACAAAGGTGGCCAGGAGGATAAAAGGGGGGAAAGAAAAGGAGAGAGACAGATCCAGCCAGTAATCAGTTCCCTAAGTGTTCTCCACCATCTGGAACACACAGAGATTCACAGAGTTGGGTAGAGAAGAGAAGGAGGAGGGAGGAGACAGAGGCGACCTGGTGGAGAAAAAGGAGAGTCCAAAGGAGGAGGGAGCAGTCAAGCCAGTAATCTTGCTCTCAAGTAAAAATGGGTACTGAAGATTGGGTTTTTGAAGGTACAAAATTGATAACAACTACCAAAAAGCAAAGATTAAAAATCTAGAGTAGAGGTTGGATTTTCAAAAATACAATATTAAAGAAAAGAAGAAGAAAAAAAAAACAAAATCACAAGAATTATTAAAAAATATATATATATGAAGTTTGCTTTAAAAATAGGGTCTTGTTTTTGAAAAGTAAGTTATAAAAATGAAAATTAAAGGAGTAATAGAGGACTTAAAAACTTTTTAAAGTTAAAAAAAAGAAGAAAAAGAAAAGAAAAAACAAAAAGAATGATCATAAAAATAGTAAAGATATATCTAGGACTTTCTCTGGTGTTGTAGTGGGCAGTGTGGGGTCACTTCATTTTCGGATAGTTCCTTGGTCCAGCTTATATTTCTCAAGATCTATAGGCTCCTTCTTATGTAGTCAGTACTAACGACAGGGTTTTAATGTATTACACCTGTCACTTCCAAGGCGTTCCCTCTGTTTTAGCTTCTTCTGCTTCCTGGTCTCTTCAGTGTCTGATTTCTGCCCTGACACAAGGAGGGCGGTGGTGGACACTTTTTCTAGGCTCACTTGTTCAGTCGCGCTGTGGGGAGGGAGGGACGCTGCAAACAAATAACACTGGCGTGTGCTCACAGTGTCTCAGCCACACTGGGCCTGCCCCTGCTCATGGTGCACACAGCTCAGAGTCTAGGTTGCTCTGCTGGGAACCGTCTGAGGCTGGCCCTGGGCTGCATGTACCTCCCCGGTCTAAGCTGCTCAGGCTCAGGCACTCAGATAGTCCTCAGAAGCGCAGACTCGGTTGGGCCTGTGTTTTGTGCCCTTCCCAGGTCCAAGTAGCTCAGGTGTTTGGTGAGCACGGTTGCTGCGACTTATCGCCTCTCCCATCCCTGCTGTTCAGTTTTCTGGGTGTACAACTTGCACACCTTCTCAGGTGGATGATGACTGTCCAGAACCCCAAGAAGTCTTAGTTAGCAAAGAAGCCCGCTTGCAGTTTGGTAGATAATGTCTCTCTGGGGCTGCGATTGTCACTTCTGGCGCTTCCAGCTCTGGCTGCCTGTCACCAGAGGGGGATGGTCTGCGGCCGGCTAATTCTGTTCCATCCTTTTTTCTGTGCATGGTCCTGGTGGTGTCTTATGTTAGAGCTTTTTGCGTGGTAGCTATCCGACAGTCTGGTTTGCTATCCCAAGTTAGTTCGTTCTGGTTACCCTTGGGGCATTCGGGCCTGATCCTTAAAAGCAATGCAGCCTGTGTCTCCCTGCCCAGCCCCTGCTTGCTAGTGGTGGATGCAGGCATCTGCACTGCTTCTCTGCTGGGGGAGTTACCGTTGGGCTTGTAATCTGTGGGTTTTAATCATTTATTTATTTATCCTCCCTGTTACGTTGCCCTCTGTGCTTCCAAGGCTCGCCACAGACTTGGCAGTGAGTATTTCCTGGTGTTTGGAAACTTCTCTCTTTTTAAGACTCCCTTCCCAGGACAGAGCTCCCTCCCTACCTTTTTGTCTCTTTTTGTTGTCTTTTATATTTTTTCCTACCTCTTTTTGAAGACAATGAGCTGCTTTTCTGGGTGCCTAGTGTCCTCTGCTGGCATTCATAAGTTGTTTCGTGGAATTTACTCAGTGTTTTTAAATGTTCTTTTGATGATTTTGTGGGGGAGAAAGTGGTCTCCCTGTCCTAATCCTCTGCCATCCTTACTATGTGTTTTCACTCATGGTTCACTCTTTGACACTTCTAATCCCATCTGGGCTAGAGTAGAAAGTAAGCTGCCATCTGCAACTTGAGTCACCTTTCTCAGCAATCCTCAATACTCCTTGGTGCCATCTGCTCAGCACACACCCACAGAGTCCTACTGTGTGTTGGGTGCTGGTCTAGGCACTGGTTAGAGGCACAATGTTGGCGAAGATAGATGTGGTTGTTCTCCACATGGGGCTTATATTCTCACTGGGATCAGGATGTCATCAATTATGTTTTAAAAATAAATTATAGCAAACAACTTCAGATTGTGATAAGGATCATAAAGGAACGACAAGGGTGATGCAATACAGAATAATTGGGGGAGGTGTTCAACACTATATTACAGAAGGGGTTAGGAAAGGCCTCCATGAGGAGATAATACCTGAGCTGAGACTTGAAAATAAAAGAGGGGGAAGAACCATTTCAGAAAACCTGGGAAAGAAAATTTCAGTCAAAAGAGACAAATACAAAAGCCTTGAGGCAGGATGGATCTCAGTAGGTTCAGAAACAACACAGGGGCCAGGTATGGCTAAGAATCCAGTGACATTCTCTAGAATCCAAACAATCAGGTGGAGGAGATGGGGTTGGCAAAACCGGCCTCAGGCAGGAATACAGTTTTTACTCTAGTGGAAGCCATAAAGTATCAAGCACAATCTGATTCACATTCAAAAAAATATTACTACAGCTATCTGAGGGTTGGGGGAAAGAAGATAAACCATTTTAGCAGGCAATTATAATGCCCAGGCAAAGGGTAAGAGTGAACTGGATTTAGTGGGGATAGTTGAGTGAGAGAAATGAATCAATTCAATATCCTCTGGGGATAGAACTGTTAGAATTTATTAATTAGATCGGGCAAAGGGTCAAGTCATGGTCAACAGCCTCAAATTAGAAGCTTTTACTTTAACTTGGTTCTTTAACTTGAGTATTGTGGAATATTGCCTTCGTCCAGTACCACCCTTTGAACTGCAACGTAGAACAACAATAAAACCCCATGGGGGAATGAAGTGGTACTAAGTGGAGGCATAATAAAGGTAAAATATTTTATTTTTTGAAAGATGTATGTGTTATAGTAATATCTAAGTGAGAATAACATTAATAAATAAGTGCTATGAAAGCTCACTTACAGCCTTTGGGAAGGAAAAGGAAGTGTTTAGAGTTTAGGTAATAGCACAAATGTAGTAGATTGGCATTAATACTTAGAGCTTGTTTTCTTAAAAATAATCTCACCAAGGGAGCAAGCAAACCATGATTAACCTTCCCATTCAGTAAACATAACAAAGGATTCCAATTTGTTGTCAAGGCAGTTGCCTTCAAGAGCGTATCAATATCCTATTCAAAAGTTGAACATTTCTCATGTTTATAATCACTCAAAATTCACTAGTGGAGTGTAAAAGAAGGCTGTAAGCTATACAATCCCATATGATTTATATCCATAACTTATAGGAGGTTCAAGAAAAATAGTCTAAGTAACTGCCTATACATACACTTTTCTTAATGAAACTGGTAATATCTGATTTTGACAAAGTCTATAAAAATTTTATACACTTTTTGGCTATTTATTTACAGTAACATTAAGTGCTCCTAAAACCTTTAGTTAAAACTATACTATTTTGCTTAGCATTTTCTTTCAAATTGATAGCAATATAGGGGTTTTATATTCACTTACAACTTAAGAAACTATGAGCTTAAAGATCTTACCAGTCTCACAGTAGGGCTCACCATCCTCCAAGTGAAAAACATTATTACGAATAGGCTTCCCACAGGCCACACACACAAAACAGGAAACATGCCAAGTTTGTTTCAAAGCTTGATGACTTCCTGTTACAGAAAGGTAATTGGATGTAAAGAAAGATGGTACATATTTTACCAGCTGTACCAATACAGTCCTTTTAAATTGACCCCAAAGTAGACATACATGCTTTGTCTTTGCCTAAGCTTTTCATCTAAGGAACGGGAGATATTTAAGGACAGACTCACAGATCATCTAAACTGATGCACTATATAAAATATATGTTTTTCACAACTACACATCAATAAACTTATTTAAAGAATGATTAGTGTTATTTAAACATATAAATGTGGTGAATAAAAGTAAGTCTTTCATAAGCGTTTGCTACACTACTGCTTTCCCTCAAAGGGTGTCAGGAAACGTTAACTTGTAATGTTTTCACAATATTATCTTGAAAATGTCATGAGGGAAGGGCAAAACATTTAAAAACTAAAACAAACCTATACATTGTCCTCTGTTGGAAGCAACAATTTAATCAGTGTAATCCAATCATGTTTAACACCTTTAGTAGTAAGTAAAGTCACTCAGTCGTGTCCGACTCTTTGTGACCCCATGGACTGCAGCCCACCAGGCTCCTCCGTCCATGAGATTCTCCAAGCAAGAATACTGGAGTGGGTTGCCATTTCCTTCTCCAGGGGATCTTCCCAACCCAGGGATCAAACCCTGGTCTCCCGCATTGGAGGCAGACGCTTTAATCTCTGAGATTTTGAAAATCAGCTATGACTATACTAAGCACATATTCAAATGAGTGTCTAAAATTTGAACCATAGAGCATGGATTCTAGTCAAAAACAGTCCTATGGTTATATATACCAAATGTCAAAGACTTAGACCAGATTTTAATTAGTAAAAGAAAGTTTGAGAATTTTGCTTTGCAAAGAATCATTTCTTTCAATTGAGAGAAAGAGATGGAGCTATTAGAAATCATTTTTGAAGTGTAGTTAGTAATACAGGAACTTACTCTTTCCATAATAATTATCACAAAAATGGGAAGCTATAAGTAGTATGGTTACAGTTCTGTAAATGAATTACTTATCAGGACAAACTGGAAGAAAACACATCCTACAGGTTAAGAGGATCTATCTGGGACTGATAAATAGATAGGTCATTTTAATTTTATTCTTTAGAATTTTGTATTTTTTAATTGCTGTGGAGTGAAACATTTTCTAATAAAAAACTGTCAAAATAAAATGATACCGTGAAGTCATTAGCCATAGAAAATGCCCCAGTTCACTACCGAAGAACAATGGGAAAAAAGAGCAGTTATCTAGACCCAAAGAGATCACTATGAGCATGGACAACAAGTGAAACATTCAAGCAAATAATAAGTAAGGCTTCTAGTATCTACTCAATTTTATATCCTCAGACAGATTACTTTCCTATCTTTAATAGGTTCAGTTCAGTTCAGTCCCTCAGTTGTGTCCAACTCTTTGCAACCCCATGGACTTCAGCATGCCAGGCTTCCCTGTCCATCACCAACTCCTGGAACTTGCTCAAACTCATATCCATCAAGTGAGTGATGCCATCCAACCATCTCATCCCCTGTCATCCCCTTTTCCTCCTGCCTTCAATCTTTTCCAGCATCAGGGTCTTCTCTAAGGAGTCAGTTTTTCGCATCAGGTGGCCAAAGTATTGGAGTTTCTACTTCAGCATCAGTCTTTCCAATGAATATTCAGGACTGATTTCCTTTCACATTGACTGGTTTCATCTCCTTGCAGTCCAAGGGACTCTTTAGAGTCTTCTCCAACACCACAGTTCAAAAGCATCAATTCTTCAACACTCAGCTTTCTTTATAGTCCAACTCTCACATCCATACGTGACTACTGGAAAAACTATAGCCTGGACTAGACAGACCTTTGTTGACAAAGTAATGTCTCTGCTTTTTAATATGCTATCTAGGTTGGTCATAACTTTCCTTCCAAGGAGTAAGCGTCTTTTAATTTCATGGCTGTAATCACCATCTGCAGTGATTTTAGAGCCCAGAAAAATAAAGTCAGCCACTGTTTCCACTCTTTCCCCATCTATTTCCCATGAAGTGATGGGACCAGATGCCATGATCTTAGTTACTGAATGTTGAGCTTTACGCCAACTTTTTCACTCTCCTTTTTCACTTTTATCAAGAGGCTCTTTAGCTCCTCTTCACTTCTGCCATAAAGGTGGTATCAACTGCATATCTGAGGTTACTGATATTTCTCCCAGCAATCTTTACAGTTCAAAAGCATCAATTCTTCAACACTCAGCTTTCTTTATAGTCCAACTCTCACATCCATACGTGACTACTGGAAAAACTATAGCCTGGACTAGACAGACCTTTGTTGACAAAGTAATGTCTCTGCTTTTTAATATGCTATCTAGGTTGGTCATAACTTTCCTTCCAAGGAGTAAGCGTCTTTTAATTTCATGGCTGTAATCACCATCTGCAGTGATTTTAGAGCCCAGAAAAATAAAGTCAGCCACTGTTTCCACTCTTTCCCCATCTATTTCCCATGAAGTGATGGGACCAGATGCCATGATCTTAGCTTACTGAATGTTGAGCTTTACGCCAACTTTTTCACTCTCCTTTTTCACTTTTATCAAGAGGCTCTTTAGCTCCTCTTCACTTCTGCCATAAAGGTGGTATCAACTGCATATCTGAGGTTACTGATATTTCTCCCAGCAATCTTGATAACAGCTTGTGCTTCTTCCAGCCCAGCATTTCTCCTGATGTACTCTGCATATAAGTTAAATAAGCAGGGTGACAATATACAGCCTTGACGTACTCCTTTTCCTATTTGGAACCAGTCTGTTGTTCCATGTCCAGTTCTAACTGTTGCTTCCTGACCTGCATAAAGCTTTCTCAAGAGGCAGACCATAACATAAGATTATCAAACAACTAAAACACAATCCAGAAAACCTGTCCCTTTAGTAAAGTTCTGGTGTATGTCTAAAGCAACAAGCTGAAGATTTCATTTCTTAGAACCTCATCTGGTGCTAAAACTCTTACTTGATTTTGTTTTATTAATCATTCTAGAATCCATAGAACACTTTTATATACTAAAACAGTACTAATGAAGTCTACTTATTTTCATTTAAAAAGGTATAGCCTGAATTATCCTCCTGTTTTCCTCTCTACATGTTGTACAAATTAATAATACAGAAATATTTCACATAGTATATTTATAATTTTAAAGTGTCTTGAAAGCTTTAGACTCATTTAAAGATGTATTCTAAAATCTGTTGCTGTTGTCCACTCACTAAGTTGTGTCTGACTCTTTGCAACACCACGAACTATAGCACACCAGGCTTCCCTGTCCTTCACTATCTCCCAGAATTTGCTCAAACTCATGTCTGTTGAGTCAGTGATGCCATCCAACCATCTCATCCTCTGCTGTCCTCTTCTCCTCCTGCCCTCAACCTCTCCCAGCATCAGGGTCTTTTCCAATGAGTCGATTCTTCACGTTAGGTGGCCAAGTATTGGAGTTTCAGCTTCAGCATCAGTCCTTCCAATGAATATTCAGGGTTGATTTCCTTTAACTGGTCTGATCTCCTTGCTGGCCAAGGGACTCTCAAGAGTCTTTCCAGCACCACAATTCAAAAGCATCAATTCTTTGGTGCTCAGACTTCTTTGTGGTCCAACTCTCACATCTGTACATAACTGCCATAGCTTTGGCTATAGGGATCTTTGT
This sequence comes from Aepyceros melampus, assembly GCA_006408695.1. Taxonomy (NCBI): domain Eukaryota; kingdom Metazoa; phylum Chordata; class Mammalia; order Artiodactyla; family Bovidae; genus Aepyceros; species Aepyceros melampus. The sequence continues at coordinate 551,670 of SJXQ01009571.1, read as the reverse complement.
CAGAAAGTGTTTTTTCTGCTTTTTAATATGCTGCCTATGTTTGTCATAGCTTTTATTCCCAAGCAGCAAGCATCTTTCAATTTCATGGCTACAGTCACTATCCACAGCAATTTTCAAACCCAAGAAAACAAAATCTATCACTGTTTCATACTCTTTTCTCTCAATGGGAATGAATTAGAGCTTCATTATTACAATGTCATATTGGGAATATTAGAACTCAGCAATGTAATTTCCAAATTTTGTATGAGTTGTATGTAGGTGTTTCGTATGAGTCCAGTCACCTTGGCTACTTCTAAAGTAAAATTTCAACTGCTGGTCACCCATAGGAAATGCCTTACTCTTACTTCACAACTGCAAATTGGGTATTCCAGAATAGAAAATTCATTCATTCATCATTATTTACTATGTATCTGAATCCTAAATTACTACCTTTTTGTAAAAAAAACAAAAAAAAAAAGGTGTGGTTTGATTATTTTTCTATCACATGTATACCCTCATAAACCTGAGGTTATATTTTTAAACATTATATGAATTCAAGAAAAATGTATCACTTATAAGCCTCATGTTTTATATATTTCATGAAATCTGTGTCCCATGCTTGAACCCTGACAAATGGGGAAATGCTGCTCTTATAAAAGCAATGGAATTTAATTTAAAACAGTGAAGGTGTCAGTTCTGAGAACTCAGATGTGTGTGGTCCTGTGCGACCTCTTCATTCCTGAGCAAACAGGGTCCTGTTGAGGCAGCACACCCACAGTAAATTATTTTTTCCCCACAGTGGCTAGACTTTTACCAGACAACCCAGCACTCAGTAAGACAAAACCAAAGACAACTTAACCCCATGAGTCCAATATACTTCTACAGAGGTCTATTTAGTTTTGCTTTACAAAAATAAATAGTGATGAAAGCAGAGAGGAGATCAGCAATAAGAAAATAAAAAGTAAAAGTGATGGAAGGGTTTCATACCAAAAAATTGTTCTGCTTTAAAACTCACTCAGAGTGAAAAGGTTTCCAATACTCACTCCAGGATCTTCCTTTGGCATCGACCACATTCGGGAGCAAAGAATTTCTCATAGCAGAGCTCACAATACAGGGCTCCCTGTTCCTCTACAAATCCAATGTAGGCCATCGTATTTTTGCAGTGAGCACAGTTAAATTCTTCTGGGTGCCAGGATTTCCCCAATGCCACTAGGAATGGTCCCCTGCCAAAAGAAAAGAGATCAAGTTGGCTCTGGAATAAAAGTTTCTAGTTAGCCTGAATAGGAACTCTTATTTGCAATGTCCAAACAATTAAATACTTGCTCAATTCTCCTTGTCAAGGACTTAACACATGGGTGCTGGCAATTTACACAAAACTCTCTGTGCACTGAAGTGAAAAGGACAGGCAAGAGGAATAAGCACTTAAGGAACTCCTTCAAGAAAGGCCGTGGTTTTCTGTCTTCAACGGATCTGGTAATTAGGTTTTTTGAGCTGCAATGACTGAGTGTGTCATGATAACAACTGATAATGAGAATATTAACTGTGACAGAAAAAGAAGTAACCAGGAAAACATATATGGGTTAGGCAGAAATCAGAGCTTGAGACTTCTATAAAATAAAAAATTTTAAAATCTCAATTTGGTAATTTCAGAGTCTTAAAAACAGTAACAATTATTACTGGGGGAAAAAAAAAAAACATTCTAGTCAATTTCTCTTCCCCATACACTGTTTCATATACTTATTTCACAACTTTATTAAACATATCAAATCCTCACCCTCCAAAATGACTATAGAAATTATAAACTGGATATTAGAGGTGACTTAAAGCTACTTAGAAAGGTTTTATTTAATTCAAACATGACTGATTTTTAATGCACATTTGTATCAAGGTAAGAAAATGTTTGTAAAGAGATTTCTTTTCCATTAAATACTATACAGCCATGAACTGATAAGATGGGTTTCATTTGCCTGACAGGAATCCATTATGAAGATTTATCTAGTCATGAAGCCTGTGGAGATTAACTATTCTAGGTTCTGCAACACACTTTTCAGTAGCTACATCACACTAATTTTACTCACAGAGTGGCTTTACCTCCAAGGCACTTTTACACTTATCTAATTTGTCCATGCAACATTCCTGTGAGACAGAACAGGACAGTTATTATGAACTCAGTTTCACAGATGGAGAAGCTGAGATATAGAATGTTCAAAGATATGACATATATCATAAAATCACTGACTGAATGAAGGCCAGAGGCTGAACTTCCTGATTTCTACTACACGGCTCTCCTCAACTGATATTCTGCCTCTGATTACATTACCATCAATTATCAACACTGAGTGACCACAGGGTAACTAAGCACTGGATATTCGACCTGTAGGCAGACAATTAATGGGAAAAGTCACAGCACTGAGCATCACAAAGTTAAAACATTTTTTAGCCTTTGACAATAACCTTTGTATTCAGTAACTATCTCCTGCTGGGAAATTCTTTGCAAACATATTGTTTTCTCAGAACCAGCACCTAATTCTCTGAGAATCAAGCAAGTTGAAAGGCTTTTGATGAATGATTAAAATGTGTTCTGTGGGGTGCAAGAAAGTAATTTTTACTCTGTGTGTGTGCTTAGTCACTCAGTTGTGTCCGACTCTTTGTGACCTCCTGGATTATAGCCAACCAGCCCACTGTCATGGGATTCTTCAGGCAAGAATACTTGGAGTGGATTGCCATTCTCTTCTCCAGGGGATCTTCCTGACCCAGAGATCAAACATGGGTCTCCTGCATTGCAGGTGGATTCTTTACCATCCAAGACACCAGGGAAGCCCCATTTTTTACCCTACTTTTTGTTAGTGAAGTGAAGTTGCTCAGTCATGTCCGACTCTTTGTGACCCTAACTCTTTGCGACCCCATGGACTGCAGCCTACTAGGCTCCTCAGTCCATGGAATTTTCCAGGCAAGAGCACTGGAGTGGGTTGCCATTTCCTTCTTCTTCTTTTTTTTTTTTTGCCATTTCCTTCTCCAGGGGATCTTCCCGACCCAGGGATTGAACCCTGGTCTCCCGCCTTGGAGGCAGACACCTTACCGTCTGAGCCTGTTTCTTATGGCTATTATGATGCCATTTTGCATAAGCAACTTTCAACATTTGAGAAAAGTAGTTTATTATTGTTATCATTTTTAAACTTTAGGGTATCATTTTTGTTACCACTAGTAAGGAATGCCTTTTGTTAATTAATTCTCACCAGGAAATAAAAGATCTATAGATCACTTATTATGTAACAGAATATGGCACTTTTGGTAGGTTTTCCCTCTATTTTCAACTGGTTTATAAACAGTTCTACTTAACACTTCATTCATGTTCTCAGTATATATCTGGCAAGTAGTTTACCTTCAAAGATAAGCCAAGGAGTCACAAGCTCAAAGGACAAGCACAAAGCAACCAAGTTTTAGGAGTGCGCTGCACTTTCCACCAGGTGGGTATCTTATTACGTTCGTCTGAAAAATCTGCCATGCTAAACTGACTATGACCATAACACAGAAGCAGAGGATGGTGGACCTTCAAGGTTTTATGCTACCATTTGTCTAGACATTAAAGCAGAGTCAAACCTATTTACTAGGTAGTATGTATCAGGGCACATCTTCAGCTCATCCAGAAGGGTGGATGGCCCCTTGAAGCCAGTATCCTTATTGTATCTTTATCTGATTCCTCAGTTCGCAAAACAAGTCAGTTGAACCTCGATTTCCACATTCTGTTGAAGCGTAAGTATTAGTATGCACTTGGAAGAAAGTTTTCCTCTTGAAACAAGCCTATCTGTGCTACCAAATATTTAACACACTTCATCTGAAGGGGTAAAAAAAGACATTTGAGAACAGCCGATTGAGGAACATTTAACTATTTTCTAGACTTTCTAAGATATGTACTGAGATCACTTCAGACCAGCATACAACTCCATTCTGCAAATTTGAGCAGACTGGGCCTGGCCCACTGCACAGGACGGTTCTGTAATGATGGGCGCTGGGTGTGACACCTTCAGTCTTCACTGACACTTGGGAGAGGAGACAGCCCCACAAAGTCCACGCCCACTCTTCTTGGAAGCAGCTGCAGAAAGTGCTGCTTGTAGATCATACAGGGCCATTTTTACATGGACTCCTTGGAGAAATTCCTTTCAAGTTTTTGTAACAAGAACAGTTTTGCTTCTTCTGAGCAAGAGATTTATTTTTTTATCTCACTAAACATTAATTTGCAAAATTTTCTTTTTTTTTGGTTAACTGCCACACTAATGGTGAAGAACCCACCTGCCAGTGCAGGAGACATTAAGAGACACAGGTTCGATCCCTGGGTCAGGAAGATCCCCTGGAGGAGGGCAGAGCAACTCTTTCCAGTATTCATGCCTGGAGAATCCCATGGATAGAGCAGCCTGGTGGGCTATAGTCCACAGGGTCACAAAGACTCAGACAGGACTGAAGCGACTTAGCACAGAAGGCTCATAGCCAAATTCTAACCATAGGCAAGGCTGTACGTATGTCATTACTGTCCAGACTCAATGACAAACTTCTTTCCACTCTTCATTTTTAAAAGCCCCATCCATGATTTTTATTCTTCTTTTGCTTCTTTTTATATGTAAGGTTTTCTTACATTTCAGCTATTCTTAAAAAGTCTTTTTGAAAGCCTTCTGGGATAGAGTCTATTATAAATAAACAGTCCATCAAAAGGGTCATCTTAAGGTATTTACTTAAGTTTCTTTACCAAATCTGAATAGTGAATGATCTTAATGACACTAGAGAAAATCCTTCTGCACCTTTAAAAAGTGAGTTGACAGTGACCTTGCTCCTGCCACACCTCCATTCTAACATGGACAGGCTCCTACAGATTCTCCTTGGCTAAGCTGAAAGAGCATCTTCCCTGTCAGTGCCCTTGAAGTTATGTATAAATAATAAAATTTCTTACATATAACAAAGTCCGCTCTTCTCTGTGTCAGCAGAGACTAATTTAACAAATTCATTAACACAGGATTAACACTGAATACGTTCTTCTTGTCCTAGGTAGGATTGGGTTTCCATCTGGGAACTGGAACGAAAGGCTTAGCTAACTGCGCAGTGGAATGAAGGCTTCGGTTCCCTCTCAGAGTCCTCTGCAACCAGAGCCTCTCTGAATGCCTGCTGACTGACAAGGGAAGGGAGGGGACTGAGCTGGAGCACTGACTGGCTGGGAGAGAAGAGCTGTGGTGTGTTCGTCTTCTTGGTGTGATACTTATGCCAAAAAAAGGAAGCAAAGGTAGGTAAGAATTCAGAGAAAAAGAACAGCTTAGTCAGTTGAAAACTGTAAATTTCAACAGGTACAAGCTAGTAGGGATATGGGTTGAATACAAACGCTTCTTTTTTTGTTTACCACAACAGGTACCATCTCATATAGATACAAAATAAAAGAAATAGGGAAAAAAAATTCTTTCTTGTGATGAGAACTCAGGATTTACTCTCTTAACAGCTCTCATATGTAACGCACGTGCTAAATTGCTCAGTCGTGTCCAACTCTTTGCGACCCTATGGACTGTAGCCCACCAGGCTCCTCTGTCCATGGGATTCTCCAGGCAAGAATACTGGAGTGGGGTGCCATTTCCTTCGCCAGGGAATCTTCCCGACCCAGGGATCGAACCTGCATCTCCTGCACTGGTAGCTGATTACTTCTGAGCCACGAGGGAAGCCCACCTCACCACTAGCTAACACTTTGTAAGCTTTCAACGTATATTTCTTGTGTAAAAGTACTGCTTTATAAGTAGACTACTGAACTTTATTGCTGGCAATTTCTTTCAAATAAAAGTAACTGGCTGTTGAAGCTATATAATCCCCATTTCTCCTCTTTGCACCAACAGGTTCTGGATGTATCTCTGTTAAGACTTACCGCACTCGAGCAAGCTGTTGCTTTGCTTGTCTAGTATAACTGTATTCATTAGCTAGAACTGCCTTAAAAAAGCACCACAGATGGGGTGGCTTAAACAACAGGAATTATTTTCTCAATTCTGGAAGTTAGAAGTCTAAACTTAAGATGCTGGCAGGGTTAATTTCTTCTGACCCAGGGATCGAACCTGCATCTCCTGCACTGGTAGCTGATTACTTCTGAGCCACGAGGGAAGCCCACCTCACCACTAGCTAACACTCTGTAAGCTTTCAATGTATATTTCTTGTGTAAAAGTACTGCTTTATAAGTAGACTACTGAACTTTATTGCTGGCAATTTCTTTCAAATAAAAGTAACTGGCTGTTGAAGCTATATAATCCCCATTTCTCCTCTTTGCACCAACAGGTTCTGGATGTATCTCTGTTAAGACTTACCGCACTCGAGCAAGCTGTTGCTTTGCTTGTCTAGTATAACTGTATTCATTAGCTAGAACTGCCTTAAAAAAGCACCACAGATGGGGTGGCTTAAACAACAGGAATTATTTTCTCAATTCTGGAAGTTAAAAGTCTAAACTTAAGATGCTGGCAGGGTTAATTTCTTCTAAGGCTTCTCTCTTTGGCGTCTAGATGCCCATCTTCATCTGGTCTTCCTTCTGTGTGTGTCTGTGTCCTGACCTCTTCTTATTAAGAGCATCAGCGATACTGGCTTAGGATCCATTCTAATGACCTCATTTTACCTCTTAAAGACCCTATCTCCAAATACAGTCTGAAATACTGGGGGTTAGGGTCTCAACATATGAATTTGGGAAGGGACTCAACTCAAGTTTAAGAGCAACCTCCTTAAAGAAAGGGAGTATGTCTTTGATTTCTGTATCACTGGTATCTGCGGAAGTGGCACATAAAATACTCAGTGAGCACTGCTTACAGAATGACTATATTTCCACATTAGATGAGAAACGGGGAAACTAAACCCCTCACTCCCTGGGTCATCTCTATGAGTCTAAGAACGTATGTACATGTGGAGGGACGTAAGAATTCTTAACTGTTCAATCTGTTATTTACTCACTTCTTTCTCACTCACCCACTCTAACATTATGAAGAAGAGTAAACTGCCACACTCTTAAGATATAGCAGGTCTGCTTAAGTTGTTTCTTTTTTCCTGATTTATACAGTAGTATATATGGTTACATGTATATGTAGTCACAATATTTATATATATTACAATACGTGAACCGTGAACTTCCAGATGTTCAAGCTGGTTTTAGAAAAGGCAGGGAACCAGAGATCAAATTGCCAACACCCACTGGATCATCAAAATAACAAGAGAGTTTCAGAAAAACATCTATTTCTGCTTTCTTGACTATGCCAAAGCCTTTGACTGTGTGGATCACAATAAATCGTGGAGAATTCTGAAAGAGATGGGAATACCAGACCACCTCACCTGCCTCTTGAGAAACTTGTATGCAGGTAGGAAGCAACAGTTAGCACTGGACATAGAACAAGAGACTAGTTCCAAATAGGAAAAGGAGTACGTCAAGGCTATATACTGTCCCCCTGCTTACTTAACTTCTATGCAGAGTACATCATGAGAAATGCTGGGCTGGAGGAAGCACAAGCTGGAATCAAGATTGCTGGGAGAAATATCAATAACCTTCAGATATGCAGATGGCACCACCCTTATGGCAGAAAGTGAAGAGGAACTAAAGAGCCTCTTGATGAAAGTGAAAGAGGAGAGTGACAAAGTTGGCTTAAAGCTCAACATTTAGAAAATGAAGATCATGGCATCTGGTGCCATCACTTCATGGGAAATAGATGGGGAAACAGTGGAAACAGTGGCTGACAACTTTTTGGGGCTCCAAAATCACTGCAGATGGTGACTGCAGTCATGAAATTCAAAGATGCTTACTCCTTGGAAGGAAAGTTATGACCAACCTAGACATTCAAAGATGCTTACTCCTTGGAAGAAAAGTTATGACCAACCTAGACAGCATATTAAAAAGCAGAGACATTACTTTGTTAACAAAGGTCTGTCTAACCAAGGCTATAGTTTTTCCAGTAGTCATGTATGGATGTGAGACTTGGACTATAAAGAAAGCTGAGCACCGAAGAACTGATGCTTTTGAACTGTGGTGTTGGAGAAGACTCTTGAGAGTCCCTTGGACTGCAAGGAGATCCAACCAGTCCATCCTAAAGGAGATTAGTCCTGGATGTTCATTGGAAGGACTGATGTTGAAGCTGAAACTCCAATACTTTGGCCACCTGATACAAAGATCTGACTCTTTTGAAAAGACCCTGAGCTAGGAAAGATTAAGGGTGGGAGGAAAAATGGGATGACAAAGGATGAGATGGTTGGATGGCATCACCAACTCAATGGACATGAGTCTGGGTAAACTCCGGGAGTTGGTGATGGACAGGGAGGCCTGGTGTGTTGCAGTTCATGAGGTCGCAGAGAGTCAGACATGACTGAGTGACTGAACTGAAACAGAAACACATTAGTATATCTTGGTATGTATTTTAAAGACCTTCATTTAAGTTCTATAGTTCTTAGTTACCATAACATAATACTATAACATTTTCCTAAGTAGTGCAAGTTAAAAGCACGACTATAAAGTTACACAGATCTGGGCTCAAATGCAGGTTTTACCATTTACTATCTATGTAACTTCAGCAAATATGTAAGCTTTCTGTGCCTTGGTTTTCTTATCTGTGAAACTGAGGCAATTATAATAACTGTCTTACAAGGTTGTGAGAATTTAATAAGAATCCAAGTAAAATGATAATACAGTATTTGGCAGATGCTAAGAATATATTAAGGGCTTCCTGGGTGGCTCAGTAGTAAAGAATCCGCCTACCAATGCAGGAGATACAGAAGACGTGGGTTTAGTCCCTGGGTTAAGATTCCCTGGAGTAGGAAATGGCAACCTGCTCCAGTATTCTTGCCTGGAAATTTCCATGGACAGCGGAGCCTGGCAGGCTACAGTCCAAAGGGTCGCATACAACTGTACAACTAAGCATGCACTCAAGAATACATAAAACAATTACTAATCCAAAAACAGGATGATAACGGTACCATATTATTATATCACATAAATGCTGAACATTTTGTTCTTCCCATTTTCCCCTATAATAGGTCTGAAATCTTGGTCTACACCTTGCTCATAAGATCTATGTCTTTGCTGTTCCCGTAAATTGAGGGACTAACACATTAAGTCAAGAAGTCTTTTATTTTCAAGTAAAATCTTAACCAGAAGGGAAAATAAATAAAACCTATTAATAATGGAGTTCTCAGAGACAGAAATGGATGCTAAGGCAAAAACTTGCTAGCTTCTCTCCAGGATAACTGAGATGGCCCTCCTTATGAGAAAAGTTTGAAAACAAGTAAGTAAGAGACAAATCAATACTGTTAAAATTTTCTCTGCCACCAGAAGAAACAATGAGTTGTCTCAATGTAATTTTCTGGTGCTGCACTGTAAGCAAAGATGGGACAATAGCATCGTGGCTCCTTTTTTTTTTTTTTTTAAAGCATTCTATATCAAGGAAGAAATTCAAGCACCATGAATCCCTTATTTCTTTCATTAAAATGCTGAGCAGGTAAGTGCGAATGGTTCATTTAACTCCATATAATACAAGTTGATTTTTAATGTCACTAGATAATAACACTCCAAAAATAAGCCAGTATTTTCATAAGCCTATTCTACCAGAGAAATTAAATATGGCTTTGGTTGTACTAGTATTCTGATTTTCTGGTCTATTATATCAACACTCCAAATAGTTAATCTGTTCACCCATATGAATCAAAAAATGGTACTTCTATCATAAATGGATTGGAAATGTTTTAGAGCAAACTTAATCAGATCTTTAGTAGAATTTCCCAAAATGTAACAATCTATCCATCTGTAAAAAGCAACTAGCTAATCAAAGTTTTGCCTCAGTTCAGTTCAGTTGCTCAGTCATGTCCGACTCTTTGTGACAGCATGAACCGCAGCACGCCAGGGCTCCCTGTCCATCACCAACTGCCAGAGTCTACCCAAACCCATGTCCATTGAGTTGGTGATGCCATCCAACCATCTCAACCTCTGTCGTCCCCTTCTTCTAACACCCTCAATCTTTCCGAGCATCAGGGCCTTTTCAAACGAGTGAAAAGGATGGACTGGTTGGATCTCCTTGCAGTCCAACGGACTCTCAAGAGGCTTCTCCAACACCACAGTTCAAAAGCATCAATTCTTCGGTGCTCAGCTTTCTTCACAGTCCAACTCTCACATCCATACATGACCACTGGAAAAACCATAGCCTTGACTAGATGGACCTTTGTTGACAAAGTAATGTCTCTGCTTTTTAATATGCTATCTAGGTTGGTCATAACTTTACTTCCAAGGAGCAAGCACATCTTTTAATTTCATGACTGCAATCACCATCTGCAGTAATTCTAGAGCCCCCCAAAATAAAGTCAGCCACTATTTCCACTGTTTCCCCATCTATTTGCCATGAAATAATACAATTTAGGAAAAACATTTATAATCTTCCCTAGATTCAAATAAACCAAAAATATTAACATTAGATGAAGATGATCTATGGAGTTTTAAGCTAAAAATATGTTCAATAAGAGATAATCAGTTCAGTACTAATATCAGAGATCCAAGTTTCTGAAACTGTCCAAAATTTTTTCTAAGAAAACAGTAAAACATAAAATTTGCCTTAGTTTGCATTTACTTAAAAATGTTTTTGAAAATTTGAAACATTTAGAAAATAAATATTCAAAAATATAAATTATAAAAACATAATATAAATGACACTGTGGAAAACAAATAAAACAAATTTAAATTACAAATAATCTTAAACTGCCAGGTTACAATATTCATACTGAAACTGTCAAGCCTGCAACTGCAGCCTATTTCTAAAACAGGTGTGCAAGAGAATGTCACTTGATCTGATGCCTCCTAGGTTTGGTAAGTGATACTGAAACTGAGCCAAGAACTGGAAAATCTTCTTTGCCTAGGTCTCTGAACTGACCACACTGTATTCAAGCTGCTTCAGCATTTGAACACCAAGCAAATATGCTATGTTAATTACTGTAATAGGATCTTGACATGAGCTAATCCCTGTTCCTATTAACTTCTCTAGTAAATGAAGCTCTAATGCTTAACTGATAACAAGTGCTGGGATAATCCAGAGCAATATAAAAGTTAACAGATGAGGGGGCAATACGTGATGGCCATTCATGTTTTTAATATAATATTTATTTTACTTGGCAGAAGATAGTACATAACACCACATTCTGGTGTTGCATTAAAAACTGAAACCAAGGCAGTTAGGGGTGGGGAAGGTAATTTCTATTTTGATCTTCATATTTTCTCCATACTAAGTTTTTCAGATGTGCTGGCAGTGGTGATCATAGGATATTACAGAATTTGCTGATCAGACAAGAATCAGAAACTGATATGGTTTCACATTTTGTTAACCCATCCAGTAATTACTTGCTGACAACAGCACACTAACAGCATTGACTCCTATCTCCATAAAAGGTGTTTTTATCTAAATCATATTATCCTCATATACCAATCTAGGAAACTAAAGTATCATAACTTACAGAAACAATGTTATAAGTCAAAACTTATTTTTATTAACATTAACTCTAAAAACATAACCCTACATAGAGTTAGTAATTTAAAACACTGTTTTATTTATTGGGAAAAAGCAGTAGCACACTAGCTTCTACACTAGTTTAAATATTTCTGTAAGACCCATTGAGAGTAGTACTTAAAAAAAAAAAAGACTGTAGCCACAAAGATGCTATGACCAAAGGATGAGTGGGTCAAGAGTCACGTATGATCTGTTCAGGTTAGACATTCACCAAGTGCCTGCAGTGTGTCAGATACTCCACTAGACTTCAAAACCCGCTACAGATTTCCTCCTTCTCACCGCAACTATTATCACTCCTGCCACGGCTGCTGGTTAATTCTCATACAACAGGTACTCGCTGTGGAAAAACAAACTAATTGGAAAATAACAGTTTATAAAATAGCGTGTTGTGATTCCATTTCTAGAAAACAATATCTGTCCTTGTGTGTGTGTGTGTAAGTGTGTTTTAAACTGTGAACTAAAATACTGATAGTGGGTATCCTGGGAGGTGTAATTATATATGAATTTTTATTTTTGCTTTCTCTTCTCCTATAGTTTGGAAATGTCACAATGAATGTGGACTACCTTTAAGGGGCAAAAACTACTTAAAAAAAAAAAATCACGTACTCTGTGTTGTGTTCTTGACACATTTATGATTTAATAGTGGGTGAAGGGGAAGGGTATTTATATTTGGTTCTTAAATAAGATATTGAGACTCCCTGAGCTCCATTTTAAGTAGTAACTAGAAACATTACCCTAAGCAATAATTATGTAAGAAAAGAAGGGAAAATGCAAGTAAGTCTTAACCTTATTCAACTTTAGACACTGCTGTTTCAACTATTACAAAACAGAGTAAATTAAAAACGAGGAGGGAATTTCAGCAGTCATTTCAAGTAATCATCTGTTACGGCCAGCAAGCAATTCAGAGAGGCAGCAAGGTCCTCTGGTGGGATCCCTATATTAACATTCACACCTCAACCTCATAACATTTTAGAAGTCACTTGTTGAGAAACGCTGAGGTTTAGTAAGTGCTAGTGTAGTAAACTCACTTAAGAGCTTAGCCTTTTCTGCTTTTTGGAATCTAAGAAACAATAAAATACATTTGGATCAAAAATATTTTAAAGAACCATGTTATGACCTAATACAAAAAGCAAAGCATTTATGAATAGATCCGAAGGTAATTATATCTTTCAAGGCTTAGTGTGAAAATGCAATCTTTTCTCTAGGGCTCAAGATTCTTTATTTTACATCATTAGTTACTTTTCATCTCAATGAGAATCCTCACTTTTCTAATTTGTGAAATAATGAAGTTCTATGGGGTCCCTTTGAGTCTTAATATTTCATTATTCTCTGAAATGCCACATTAATCATTATTTTTCTTAGTTTTTATGGAATTAATAACTGACTAAATTGGTATTTTTAGTAATATTTTCACAGAGCCCAGAATTACTTTTCATTAAAACAGGGTCTAACAAATATATCTAATGTATCTACCTCCATAACTATTACATAGAAATAAATATTCTCATTAATAAAATTTCTAATCTTTCAAAATATTTTAAAAAAAACCAACATTGGGATTAAGCCTTTTCAATAAAAACTTTAAATCAAATGACCAACCTGATAACCTGGTTGCAGTGGGCACACATCGGAGTTCGTTTCCCTGCGGGAATATGCTCGGCCCTTTGCACCAAAGTGTCCTCGTCACTGGGCTGAGGCTGCCCTCTGGCTGAGTTAGCTGCTGCCACGGCTCCTGTGGATGGCCCACTGCTTACGACTCTTCCAGTGGAAGGTGCTAGGAGTTAAAACAAGGGAGTCAGAATGAGAATAAACCAAATATAAGCTTTTCCTAATAATCAAATGCGTGCATGCATGCTCAGTCATGTCAGACTCAGTGACCCCATGCACTGCAGCCCGCCAGGCTCCTCTGTCCATGGAACTTTTCAAGCAAGAATACTGGACTGAGTTGCCATTTCCTCCTCCAGGGGATCTTCCTCACCCAGGGATCAAATATCTCTTCGGTCTCCTGCACTGGCAGGCGGATTCTTTACCACTAGCGCCACCTGGGAAGCCCCTCCCCTCCTCAAAAAAACACTTCACTTTAAAAAGTAATCCATCCACTCACTCCTTCACTCATTCACTCACACTTTATGGAGAGATTATGGATCAAATGCTGGACTGAAACTACAGCGTTAAACAGAAAAATTCAAAGACTGTAATCCAATGAAAGAGTTCTGATAGATGATGGGAGATAATGTTTTCCAGAGGAGATATGGCTAATATCGAATACGGATGGTGAAGTATTTCTAGTCATCCAGACGTCTCTGCTAATCATTAATCATATTTAACTCAAAATGTATCAGAGGTACGTTACAGATGCCAGCAAACTCCCTATATTCTCTCCTGTCCTGTTTGCCTAAGAAAACTGTGAAACTGGTCACCGGTCATATAAGGGAGATACAAACAAATCATCCTAGGTCTTTCCTCTCCCTCATCTGTGGTTATGATGGGTTCTGCTGAAGCTTCATTCCTGATTCCTGATTTTGCCCCCCCATATCTATCCCTGCAATACTGTCCTGGTTTATGTCCTCAAGGCCTCCCACCTGGACTAACCACCAAATGGCTTATCCTTCTGCCACCACTGAGGACTGAAATCTTAGTTGATCAGAACTCTGCATAAATCATTCCAAGGATCTTCGTCTTCTTCCATCAGTGAGTGTAGTCCAAGCTTCTAAGCACCACATATAGGTCCTTCCAGTGGTCTCCACTTTCCCCGCAGCCTCACTTGGCGCCACCCTCTGCCTTTCTCTTTACTACAGTGAATACCAGACTGCCTCACTGTCCCTGTAAGGCATCTGTCCATTCATAGCCTGTCCTCACTCTCATCTCTGCTTTCCCCTGTTCACCTAGCAACTACTACTCGGAACAACGCAGCCCAGGAGTCAACTGCTCTAAAGTCTTCCCCAACTACCTCTCCCCACTGCCCCTCCACACAATCCAGACTCATGTCTCTTTTCCCTGTTCCCATAATTTTCTGTGAATGACTTTATAGAGGATGCTCCCTGAGGGCAGGAACTAGGTTTTATTCCTCGCCCCAGCAACTAACACAGTGTGTCTCGAATGAATGAATGAATAAACTGGAATCAATATATAAATGAACAACTGCAACAACTGTAAAGGATTAAAACCAATTGAGGCCTGTTCTTCACCCACAGGCAATAGAAACATGGTGGAAGAGACAAGGCTTATAAATTCTAATGGTTTAAAAGGAACAATTTTTAAGAAAGCATATAAATAACACAAATTAACAGGATATGTGTATGTATGTATGTGTGTACAGTTATATATGCATGTGCGTATATCAACAGGACTCACATTAAAGGTGTGGTTAGAACTGGACAGACTTAATTAGGATAATTGAAAGACTAATTCTTCTCATGAAAATAAAGCCTATTTGCAATGATGTACAATTTCAGATCCAGAAAGTCAGCATTTATAAACACCTAGCACATCTCCTCCAGTGCTCTGCCTGAGCTGTGAAATGGCATTTTATAGGCTGGGAGCTCAACTAGTGTTCCTGTTTCAAGGGATTCAACTGAACTAGGAACTTGTTTTAGACTCACACTTTCTCTTACAGAATGGGAAAGAAAATTACTGTAATACCCATACTGTATATGTTCTTCCTTGTTTCCTAACTTACACTTTCTCTTCAGAAATGGGAAAAAGTTACTGCAATATCCATACTGTAATCCATACTGTGGAAAGAATATCCTTTCTTCTTGTTCTCTCACTAACATATACAACACAGCTCTCCTTCAGTTTCTATAGGCAGGCCTGAATGCTCTTGGAGAAATGCAGATAAGCATTTTCAATGCCAAATCGTCTTCTTGTCATTGGCTTCAAGATACACAACACGGGTTTCATCTGCTAGGATGCATTACCAGCTCATCCTGAGAAATCCGAGGTGTCTGAATTCTCCCACTTACTCAGGAATGGTCCTCTGGCTCCTCTATTCCTGTCAGTTCCCAGACCCTAATAGCTGGTCCACTGGAAATGTGTTCAAGGTCTGTGCATTAATCCAAACCCATGCTTTGGCATTTGAGTCCTGGGCTTCCCTGCTGGCCCAGATGGTAAAGAATCCACTTACAATGCGGGAGACCTGGGTTTGATTCCTGGGTTGGGAAGATCCCCTGGAGAAGAGCATGGCAACCTACTCCAATACTCTTGCCTGGAGAATCCCATGGATTGAGGAGCCTGGTGGGCTACAGTCCATGGGGTCACAAAGAGTCGGACATGACTGAGTAGTCACCTAAATTCCTCATGTCTGGACAATTATACATCTCCTAACCAGTCTGTCTGCAGCCATCTCTTTTTCAACCTAATCTGCTAGATTATTTTTCCAAATATACTACTCTGCTCATATTTTCTTGCTTACAAAGCTTTCATAACTCTTGCCGCAAGCTACATATACCACTGACAGTCTAGTCCCTCCACGAGTTCATGCCAGTGTTCTTTACAATCTTGTCTTTTACACTCAGCCAAATACCCACTATTATCAACAAACTCAATCATTTTTATTTAACATTTAATTTGTGCCATCCTTACGTGAAGGCACTATTCTCAAATCCTTACAACAGCCCTGTGATGCAGGCATGATCAGTACCATGTTTTTACTCTAGCTGAGGCAAAGAGAGGTTAAGAAGCCAGCCTAACATTACACAGCAAATAAAGGGCAACCCTAAAGCAGGCAGTCTGGTTCCAGAATCTGTGCTCTTAAACACTATGCAATTGTCTGCTCATTGTCCCTTCCCTGAATGTGCTGTGCTGGGCCCTGCTTCTATGACCCATGGCCAATGAAATGTCCCTTTCTCTACAGCTATTGATGGTTTTCCTATTCTGCAAGGCTCATAGAAATTCTGTTTTCTTCCCCGTTATTCCCTGACCATCCCAGCCAGAAGTGTTCTCTCGTTCCTCTTAACATATTTAACATGCCCATCTATGTAATATATTTGCTATTTATCAATATCTTATAATATCTTTTTCTTCCTATGTTAATGATAAACTTGGTGAAATGAGAACTTTCTATTAACTTCTTTCTAACATTACCAGAAAACTGCCTTAAAAACAGAAGGCAAAAAATTAATATTTAATCAAGTAAACAAAAAAAGGAAGGTTCCAAATCACTTCCATTTTGCCTTTTTAAAGAACAGGATTGGGATAGTTTTAAAATGTGGATTAGGTTCAGGATTTCAAACAGTGGGAAAGTTACCAATTGAAAAATCTCAAAATCAGACCTCAAAGGGAGTCAAACCCTTTCATCTACCATATGCCTTTATTTTATCACATTATCTATGCATAAGCCCTAAAGTACTGAGTCACTGAGGCATTTTTAGCAATAAAAGAGTGCAGTAATTTTCCATCGGTCACTGTAAAATGGGACATAATCCATCTGGCCCATGCCTCAAGGAGAAGATACATGGGGAACTAAGTTATTTAACATGAGAAGCCATTTTTGAACACAAAACATGTGACTGTGTCTTAAACACATATAAAGAGGCTCTAAGCTCACTGCTGTACCTTCCTTGGGAAGAAAAGCCTTGCTTTTTTGTTACTGCTCCATTTTAGCCACTTTGGATGAGACAGAAATTTTCACACCTCTGTTTTCTTGCTGCGTTTGCTAGTACACTGGCCCGCACACAAAGCTACACAAGCTTATTAATTACCAAGCCCCAAACATTTCCAAGGAACAGTTATTTCCCATATGAATAAAGTGATGTTTCATTTCTTCAGACTGAATTTCTTACTCCAGCACAGAAGGAGGCAACTTTTGAGCCATCAAGTACCAACCCCCTGGCCTCCGCTCATCTGGCTTATTGGGGAGAGGAAGGTGTGAGAAGGTGAGGTTTTGGAAAAGGGGAAGCACCACGAATGAGTCCAGCTTCCTTTAAAATTCTGTAGAAAACTGCACTGCCACACAGACAAAAACAGTCTTCCATGAGGAGTGCAGAGACCAAAATATCTCAAATTTATTGACCCTGCCATAAAAATCAATTTTATGTAGGAAAAAATATACATCTCTTTAGGGATAGCAGTTTAAAGATCTCAATCTACTGTTCTGTAATAAAACCAGATTTTTCTTTCAAGTTCTAATAAAAGTATTAAATGGGAGCTCTGAATTAGCTCCATTTCATAATCTAGAAGTCTAAGTCACAAAAATGTAAGTGACTTATTTAAACTGAATAATGAGTGAGTCACAATGAGAACATTAAAGGGAGGTTAGTTTTTGACTCAAGCTTTCCTTTTTAACCTTAATCTTGAATGACTTCCATTAAATTAGGCTTGTTTGTGGCTGATCTCTACCCAAATGGAACCAAGTTTAAAAGTTAATTTTTTTCTTTTGTATCAAATATATTTCAGCGCCATAAAACTCATCTAGAAATTTAAAGCCAGTAGCTATCCTCCAAACTAACAGTGTTAATGAGATGTCTTTTATTAACTTTGAGTGCTTACTTATGAGTTTTCTAAAGATTTGGAATGAAATACATTCTAAGCTTTTATTTTTAGCATTATGATAGTCAAGCCTAAGATTACAAAGACTGACATTAAATAAGTTAATGTAAATTAGTTGGAAAACCCAGCAGCACACTAGAATACTTTCTCAGTATTTTAATATGTAAATTGTCAAATTAATCAAGTAAAGTAAAACTAATACACAAAATGTTAAGTCTTTCTTTTTAAAAATATCTGTCATAGGCATATATCTGAGTATTCTAAGGGGCATTACTTTTTAAAAAAGCAAATAAACTGACTTACTAATCATGAGTCTTAACTTTACTGCAAAGAAATGAAATCATCTTAACTTTTAGACTACAGATAATAAATTGGAGATAAAGAATTTTTAAAAATTGAACCATATTCATTAATTTAGTAGAAAACATACCTCCTGTTATTGGGGAAATCTCTGTGATATATCACTCAGAAATATAAAGTGAAAACTCTTTACTCTAGAAAGATCTTAACTGCATTCTTCCCCAAGCAGATGATTCAACTTTGAATTATTTAGCAAATCAGTTAACACAAGTTTTAAGCACTCTTATCCTGAGTTTTAATTTTCTTTTCTAACCATTGTAAGGTCCTAACCAAGTGATTTTTCAAGTTGATCCAAGTAAATCCTCAGTAATGGGGCACATAAGAATATAACTGGGGCTTTGTATAATATTATAAAAGACTATGTAATATATATGGAATTAGAAATTATCTAATTATTTACTATGTGGTTCAAATATACCTAAGTTCACTAAAAGGCACTTATTTATATAAAAAGAGTTTCTGGAGAGAAAACACAGATTAAGACCTTCAGAACTCCAGGTAACTCAATGTATGAATTCTCTGAAAACCCAGATGTTTTCCAACTGTAATAAGGTAGGTTGCATGACATTTTTGCTTTCTATCTCTGTTCACAAAAAAGCTGTTAGCTCTAAACCAATATTCTTAAAAACAAAGAGTAGTGAAGATTATAATGTATACATTAAATACCCGGCCAGGCTGTACCTGAATAAACATGAAATTCATCTGTTAATTCCTCTGGTTCAAGTCAAATCATTCAACTACCAGTAAAATCTTATTACTGGCATCTATTAGGTGAAAAAATACTACATTATGTCAGACTCTATTTGGAAACTTAACATAAGTCAACTGGGGCTGAGGGACAAAATCCCCCCAAACTTGCTATTGTTTTTCAAGGTGGGTTTCTCTTACTAATCAATAACCTCAGATTATATCAATAACCTCAGATATGCAGATGACACCACCCTTATGGCAGAAAGTGAAGAGGAGCTAAAGAGCCTCTTGTTGAAAGTGAAAGAGGAGAGTGAAAAAGTTGGCTTAAAGCTCAACATTCAGAAAACAAAGATCATGGCATCTGGCCCCATCACTTCATGGGAAATAGATGGGGAAACAGTAGAAACAGTGTCAGACTTTATTTTTCTGGGCTCCAAAATCACTGCAGATGGTGACTGCAGCCATGAAATTAAAAGACGCTTATTCCTTGGAAGAAAAGTTATGACCAACCTAGAGAGCATATTCAAAGCAGAGACAGTACTTTGCCGACGAAGGTCCTTCTAGTCAAGNTCACTTCATGGGAAATAGATGGGGAAACAGTAGAAACAGTGTCAGACTTTGTTTTTTTGGGCTCCAAAATCACTGCAGATGGTGACTGCAGCCATGAAATTAAAAGACGCTTACTCCTTGGAAGAAAAGTTATGACCAACCTAGATAGTATATTCAAAAGCAGAGACATTACTTTGCCGACTAAGGTCCGTCTAGTCAAGGCTATGGTTCTTCCAGTGGTCATGTATGGATGTGAGAGTTGGACTGTGAAGAAGGCTGAGCGCAGAAGAGTTGATGCTTTTGAACCGTGGTGTTGGATAAGACTCTTGAGAGTCCCTTGGACTGCAAGGAGATCCAACCAGTCCATTCTGAAGGAGATCAACCCTGGGATTTCTTTGGAAGGAATGATGCTAAAACTGAAGCTCCAGTACTTTGGCCACCTTATGCGAAGAGTTGACTCATTGGAAAAGACCCTGATGCTGGGAGGGATTAGGGGTAGGAGGAGAAGGGGACGACCGAGGATGATATGGCTGTATGGCATCACGGACTCAATGGACGTGAGTCTGAGTGAACTCCGGGAGTTGGTGATGGACAGGGAGGCCTGGTGTGCTGCAATTCATGGGGTCGCAAAGAGTCGGACACGACTGAGCGACTGAACTGAACTGATATATGTATACAAAAGGTTTTCTACTACACTTTATAAAGCCTTGAGAGAGAACATGGAAAAAAAAAAAGGAAGAGATGAAGGAATCGGAGAACATAAACTAAATGAAATGGTAGCAATGAATATGAAATATAAAAAGTGAAACTAGATAAGAGTAAAAAGGTCCTCATACAGTCTAGTTGTTTTTAAATATGACTGCTCATTAGAGACACATCTGGAGCTCTGGAGAAAAAAGTAATACTTGAACATTTGTATTTTTTGAGAAAATTTCAAGATAATTCTGATATGTATCTGGATTTTAAAAAGTGATTACAGGTTTTTCTGTTGGATTGTAGTTTTGGTGATATAGAGTTCTATTATTTTTCTGTTGACCAATCATGATACAGTGGTATTGAGTAATAGTTACCTAATCACAAGAGTTAAAGATGTTTGTCAATTTTCACAATCAATAGCCAGACCAAAAAGAAAGATAATTACAATCGCAAGCCATAATGGGAACATGATTAACTTAACAATATAAAATAATTACATAAAATTTTAAGGGGGTCAAGCAGAGTGATGTGTTAAGTGGAAGTCCATACATGCACATGCTTTCATCCACCCAGCCAGTCTATGTCTTTTGGTTGGTGTATTAAATCCACTTACATTTAAAGTAATTATTGATATGTATGATCCTGTTCAGTTCAATTGCTCAGTCGTGTTCGACTCTTTGCGACCCCATGGACTGCAGTATGCCAGAATTCCCTGTCAGTCCCAACTCCTGGAGCTTGCTCAAATTCATGTGCACTGAGTTAGTGATGCCACTCAACCATCTCATCCTCTATCATCCCCTTCTTCTCCTGCCTTTAATCTTTCCTAGCATTAGGGGCTTTTCCAAAGAGTCATCTCTTGGCATCAGGTGGCCGAGTATTGGAGTTTCAGCTTCAGCATCAATCCTTCCAATGAATAGTTAGGACTGATTTCCTTTAGGTTAGACTGGTTGGATCTCCTTGCAGTCCAAGGGACTCTCAAGAGTCTTCTTCAACACCACTGTTTAAAAGCATCAGTTCTTTGGCACTCAGCTTTTTTATGGTCCAACTCTTATGTTCATGCATGACTACTAGAAAAACTATAGCTTTGACTAGATAGACTTTTGTTGGTAAAGTGATGTCTCTGCTTTTTAATATGCTCTCTAGGTTGTTCATAGCTTTTCTTCCCAAGAGCAAGCATCTTTTAATTTCATGGCTGCAGTGACCCTCAGCAGTGATTTTGGAGACCAGGAAAATAAAATCTGTTTCCACTGTGTCCCCATCTATTCGCCATAAAGTGATGGGGCCAGATGCCATGATCTTCATTTTCTTAATGTTGAGTTTTAAACCAGCTTTTTCACTCTCCTCTTTCACTTTTATCAAGAGGCTCTTTAGTTCCTCTTGGCATTCTGCCATAAGCATTCTGTCATCTGCATATCTGAGGTTATTAATATTTCTCCCTACAATCTTAATTCCAGCTTGTGCTTCATCCAGTCCAGCATTTTGCATGATGTGCTCTGTGTATAAGTTAAATAAGCAAGGTGACAATACACAGCCTTGACGTGTATTTCCGATTTGGAATCACTGATCCTATTACTATTTCCCATTGATCTTATTACTGTTTTCTTAATTGTTTTGGGTTTACCTTCTGTAGGTCTTTTTCTTCTGTGTTTCCTGCCTAGAGAAGTTCCTTTAGCATTTGTTGTAAAGCTGGTTTGGTGGTGTTGAATTGTCTTAACTTCTGCTTGTCTGGAAAACTTTTTATTTTTCCGTCAAATCTGAAGGAGAGTCTTGCTGGATAGAGTATTCTTGGTTGTAGGTTCTTCCTTTCATCACTTGAGATATATCATGCCATTCTCTTTTGCTTGTAGAGTTTCTGTTGAGAAATCAGCTGATAGCCTTATGGGAGTTCCCTTGTATTTATTTGTCATTTTTCCCTTGTTGCTTTTAGTAAGTTATCTCTGTCTTTAATTTCTGTTAGTTTGATTACTATGTGTCTTGGTGTGTTCCTCCTTGGGTTTATCCTGCCTGTGATTCTCTGTGCTTCCTGAACTTGGTTGACTATTTCGTTCCCCATGTTTCTGAAACTTTTTGCTATTATCTCTTCAAATATTTTCTCAGGTCCTTTCTCTCTCTCTTCTCCTCTAGGACCCATATAATGTGAATGTTGGTGCTTTTAATGTTGTCCCAGAGGTCTCTTAGGTTGTCTTCATTTCTTTTCATTCTTTTTTCTATATTCTGTTCTGTGGCAGTGATTTCCACTATCCTGTTCTCCAGGTCAGAATTTATCCATTCTTCTGCCTCAGTTATTCTGCTATTGATTTCCTCTAGGGTATTATTCAGCTCTGTTCATTTGTTCTTTAGTTTTTCTAGATCTTTAATAAACATTTCTTGCATCTTCTCAATCTTTACCTCCATTTTTTCCTGAGATCCTGGATTATCTTCACTATCATTATTCTGAGTTCTTTTTCTGGA
Organism: Aepyceros melampus; assembly: GCA_006408695.1. NCBI lineage: Eukaryota > Metazoa > Chordata > Mammalia > Artiodactyla > Bovidae > Aepyceros > Aepyceros melampus. Next base: position 528,928 of record SJXQ01009571.1, on the reverse strand, counting down.
GGGTTGCCTATCTCCACTTTATTTAGTTGTCTTTCTGGGATTTTATCTTGTCCCTTCATCTGGGACATAACTTTCTGCTTTATCATCATGATTAACTTTCTGTAATATAGTTTTTGTTTTAGCTGCTGTGAGACTGTGCTTCTTGCTTCTTCTGTCTGCCCTCTAATGGGTGAGGCTAAGAGGATTATGTAAGCTTCTTGATGGGAGGGACTGGAAAAACTGGGTCTTGCTCTGATGGGCAAGGCCTTGCTCAGTAAAACGTTAATCTAATCATCTGCTGATTGGTGTGGTTGCACTCCCTCCCTGGTAGTTGTTTGCCTGAGGCAACCCAGCCCTGGTGTCTACAGGCTCTCTGGCTAATGGCAAACCCCAAGAGGGTATTTGCCCAGGGGGATCTTCAGGGCCCTGGTCCCTGTAGTGGCCCCTGCTGACCCACACCTTCACAGGAGGCCCTCCAACACCAGCAGTAGTTTTGGTTCAGCCTCCTATGGGGTCACTGCTCCTCTCCTCTGGATCTTGCTGCATGCAAAATTTTGTTTGTGCCCTCTAAGCCTGGAGTCTCTGTTTCCCGCAGTCCTCTGGAAGTCCCATAAAAAATCAAGTCCCGCTGGCCTGTCAGGCCGGATTCCCCAGGGATTCCCAGTCCCTTTGTTGGATTCCAGGCTGGGAAGCCAGACATGGGGCTTAGAACCTTCACAGCAGTGGGCAAACTTCTTTGGTATTATTGTTCTCCAGTCTGTGGGTCACCCACTCGGTTGGTATGGGATTTGATTTTATCGATTATGCCCCTCCTATCACCTCGCTGCAGCTTCTTCTTTGTCTTTGGACATGGGGTATCATTTTTTGGTGGGTTCCAGCATCCTTTTGTTGATGGTTGTTCACCAGCTAGTTGCAATTTTGGTGCTTTTCACAGGAGGAGATGGGCACATGTCCTTCTACTCTGCCATCTTGAACAGGAAATTCTTGTCAATAATTTTTAAGCATGCAAAGGATCTGAGGCTAAAATATTTGAGAATGCTGCTCAATGAAAAAACATGAATGAAGAGAATTAGAAACAACTTACATATTCATCAACATTAACTTCATTATCATCAATAGCAGCAGCAGCAGCAGTTTGAACAGCACCATCCACATACTGAATCATGAAAAATTCTGCTGTGCCAAGGACTGTCCTAAGTTCTTTGTATGCATCATCTCATTTAATCCTCACAATAGCTATATAAGGTGAGTACAATGCCTATCACCCCATTTTCCATATTGGAAAACTGAGGCTCAGAAGAGGTTTAGAAACTTTCCCAAGGTCCCAGGCTAGTAAGGAATAGATCCCAAGGCATCACTTACAGTGATCTGGTCTTAGAGTGGAATATGGGTACCCTTGGGGTTGAAGGTAATACAAGCTTCCACTCACATAGTCATTCTTTAGTAAATGCTGGCATCGGTATGTGCCTTTTACTGTCAGAGCCTTAAATAAGCCTCAGTTGCTTTGGATAAACATTTCAGATGAAACATGTACACAAGCACACACATGCCTCCCAAATCCTGGCATATTTCATTTCTCTGGAAAATAAAGCACCCTTTGGGCCAAGCTTCCTTCTCAGCAACCCTGGAAGCTCCAAGAACCTTCCAAGTCCCACGAGAACTAAAGGCCATTAGACACTAACATCTGTGGCTGTGGCTCATTCTTAGGCACTCTGTCTACTATGGAGCGGGTTTCTAGGAGGAGCTGACCAGAGCTGACAGAATGCTAATGAGAGCCTGGGGTTCTTGCGACAGCCGCCCAACTGCAGCTCTATTAAGCACAGTACTGACCGTGAGAGGCCCAGCCAGAGGAAGCAGAGCCCCGGAAAGAAATACGCCTGGCCTGGGAATCAGGGTGTTGCTAACTGCAGGTGTTTTCCTGTGGGATGTCAACACCTGCTTGAGGCCCAGGGATCTTCAATCCTTCCAGACACAGGAGACAGATCTGGGCAATGAACAGTCTCCCCTGGTAACCCAGCAGGTGATATGGTTCCCAGGGGCTGCCCACAGCTCTGACCTGGCGCCTTGATGCTGCCTGCATCTTCCATGTCACTGCCTGCTTCTTGCTGTCTCAGGCCAGCTCTGCGTGTGCCCTGCTCTTCACCCTGCTCAGCACAGGGAGTCTCAGTGTAGAAAACACAGTGGTTCCGTGAAAGTCACTCTGCACCTGGAAAAGTGTCTGCACAGGCTGGCCTGACCTTCACCTGAAGCTTTTCAAAGCGCAGCAAGAGAGACCGTTTTGGGTGTGTCACTGGTAGGCAGTTTTTGGTTTTGTTTTGCTTAATAACTAATATTTCAACAATAATGTTTCCTTCCTTTTTTTTTTCTTTTGCTCTTTCTTTTTAAACATAGAATATCTAAAAAACCCACTTCTAATATATGCTTATGAGAAAATACACTGCTGTTCTAGAAGCTCCTGTGTCCTCAACCCCATTTCCATCCCTACCTACCCTCACCCCAGGTGTCCACTCCTGAATTGTGTGTCTCTCATGAGGTGACTGTTTTGAACTTTACCCTGGATATAAAAGGATCTCATTAGTTTTGACTGTTTTTGAAATCTATTAAAAAAAAGTCTATTTATTTTCTTTATTCTACAACATGAATACTTTTTTAATCCTAGAAGTTACATGTTTATTTTACTGTGGTATTAGATAAAAATATAACTAGCACATAGGTTCATGATTTCATGGATATTGCTGCTAAATTAAAACTTTACATTAAAAATGAGATGATTTAAATAGAAATATCAAGTAAATATTAGTACAAGTGGCAAACACATATGGCAAAAAATGATAAAATTGGAATATAAATGAATAAGTCTCAGAAAACACAGTTTTAAATAAAAACAGATAACATCTAAAATTGCTCTGGACTTAAGGGACAGGTCTGCCCTGGAGGGGTCCTATATGGGCCTGGGCACCTGTCTCAACCTTTCTGGGCACAAGGAGAAGGTGATTGGGTCCAGCCTCATTCTCAGCTTGCTTTAGGCCACTTTCAGCCAGCCAACTCGGTGTCCTCTTGCCTCTCCCGTATCTGTCCCCTGCCTGGGACTTGCCTGGCACAGCTCTCCTCCCAGGTCTTCAGTGATGCCCCTGCTTGCTTCAGGCCACTTTCAGTCAGCCAACTTGGTGTCCTCTTGCCCTTGCAGGGCCCGTGCTTGCCCTTGTAGCCCCTTTAAATCCGGGTGACTTCTGAGTCTCTGCCCTCCTGCTCCACTCATACTCAGATAGTAGTTGCACTCATAGCCTTGTTTGCTGCCTCTCTTCATATCCACACTCTTTGCCAAGTAACTGCAGTGTCTTCTCATTCTGACCTGGGCAGGTCATGATATCTCTGTGGGCCATCAGAATGAGGCTAATGTGCTGGTGTGCCAGCCTAAGCCTCAAGAGACCCTGTGTGTTGTGTGTTTCTGCTTTCTTTTAAGAGAAGGGCCAAGTTGGCTGGTCCAAGGAGGAAGATGTGAGACAGACACAAGCGGAACAGAGATGACTCAGCTGAGGTGCTCCAGCCAAGCAAGCCTAAAGCAGATCCCCAGCTCACACACAAACTCAGGAAGAAGAGACCTTCTTATGCTTTGGAGCCATCAAGTTTCAGGGTGGTGTGTTACCCAGCAATAGCTAACTGACACATGGATTAGAAGCACCTGGCTCCCGTCCCTGTTCTGTGGCTGTGTTCTACTCAGATCTAGAACAGAAAGTGCTTATATGAGTGGAATTAAGCATTTCCAAACTTTCACAAATGTGTTCCCTGGTTGTGTGTGTGTGTGTGTGTGTACTCAGTTACTCTACCATGCCGGACTCTTTGTGATCCCATGGACTGTAGCCCACCAGGCTTCTCTCTCCATGGGATTTTCCAGGCAAAAATGCTGAAGCAGGTTGCCATTTTCTACCCCAGGGTTCTTCCTGACACAGGGATTGAAACGGCATCTCTTGCATCCCTGCATTGGTAGGTGGATTCTTTACCACTGCACCACCTTGGAATTGTACCCTGGTTGGGCCAGTAATATTAGCCTGCCAGCACTGGGGAGAGGGAGAAGATAGGGCAATTTTTGCTCTGTCCAGGGGGCAAGAGGTGGCTCTCCTTCACAAACTCAGAGGACCCTCGTCATCTACTTCTCAGCAGACAGTCCTGTGAGATGGTACTGGAGCCAAACCAGGGAGAAGTTAGGCATGTATTCTATCCAGCTGTGCCCTTTGAGGCTGGTGTTGTGCCCCTGCTACACAGAGATTTGGAATCCTCGTGCATGCCAGACTCTAGGCCTATCTGTGTCATAGGTAGATGCTTTTTCCAAATTCCTTCCAACTGACCCTCCGGCTCTTTTCCAGGCTCTCTGGAGATCACCGCTGTTGTTAGCATGCCCTTCCTTCCAAGGATGTTGCACTCAGGAGAGAGTGGCAGCTGGCACAGTGGTGAGTTGAGTCTTGTCCCTGCTGTAGCCTTTTCTCTGTTAGCATATGAGCTTTAACATAATCCTGCTTCCTCCAGAGTTTGGGGTCTTGGTCGTCTTCTGTAACCACTTACTAGCTGCTCCACAAGCAGAAGGAAATGGCAACCCACTCCAGTGTTCTTGCCTGGAGAATCCCAGGGACGGGGGAGCCTGGTGGGATGCCGTCTATGGGGTCACACAGAGTCAGACACGACTGAAGGGACTTAGCAATAGCAGTAGCCACAAGCAAAGGTATAGTGATTTTCAAGGTCAGGAGCTCCTTAACATTGTTTCCCGTACTAGCTATGTATGCTGCTGGGGATTTTTGCCATTTTACAGTCACCAGCCTTCCATTCTGTGGACCTTTATTTCCTTCTGGTGAATTTCTTACTGTCTTCTGTAACCACTTACTAGCTGCTCCACAAGCAGAAGGAAATGGCAACCCACTCCAGTGTTCTTGCCTGGAGAATCCCAGGGACGGGGGAGCCTGGTGGGATGCCGTCTATGGGGTCACACAGAGTCAGACACGACTGAAGGGACTTAGCAATAGCAGTAGCCACAAGCAAAGGTATAGTGATTTTCAAGGTCAGGAGCTCCTTAACATTGTTTCCCGTACTAGCTATGTATGCTGCTGGGGATTTTTGCCATTTTACAGTCACCAGCCTTCCATTCTGTGGACCTTTATTTCCTTCTGGTGAATTTCTTACCTCCCACTGTGGGAACTAAAAGGGCCAGGCCCTTCCTCTACCAACTTAGGACAGCCAGGGGTTGGGCACCTGTCCCTAATCAGACTCTATTCTGAGACTGTGCAGAACGACGCAGGCCCTGAGAATGCACAGTGCTAGAAGCCAGGATATGGTCCCCTTGCTCAGTCTTCAGAGTTCCTACACAGTCTGTCCTCAGCTTCCTGGCCTCACTCAATCCCCCTCCAATGGAATCCTCTTGCTCAGAGAGAGAGGCCACTTCCAGTTCTTGTAGCTACAAGGCATATTTAAAGAATACATTTTTGGTAAATAATTCTTCCTGTGTATAAGTCCTGTTTTTGTTTCCACTTGAATTGTACGTACCTGTGGGCAGTTCCCGCTTCCTCCTAAGCCCAGAGCTTGGTGTGGCTTAATGGCAAGAAAGGGGCTTTGGAGCCAGAGGGCTTGAGTGTGAGGCTCAGCCCCAGCACTCACCCACTGTGGGGCTTGGTTTCATCATGTGGCATCTTTAGTCTGGACTCTGCATTTATAAAGTGGGTGTGATACTTAGAATGGTTACCTTCCTTCCAGGCTTCAGGGCCTATGTGAGGGTCCCATGAGTTACCTGGGAACCAGTCTGAAGAGACCTTATCTCCTTCATATTCAGCAAACAGAAGCTAATACCACCGTGCTCCCAAGGAGGAGACGCACAAGCAGACAGGTGATTGTATAGGCTGGCTGTACAGGCACGCAGCAGAGGCAGTCACACAGGAGTTCAGAAGGGCCTCATACTTGGTTTATGCTCTGTTCTCACCATCTTGAAATTCTCAACAATTTTGAACAAGGGGTCCTGCACTTTCATTTTCCACTGGGCCTGCGAATTATTTAGTGATTAAAATACTGTGATTTTAACCGCATACTCTGATTAAAATACTGTGTGAACTGAGAGCACATGCCGGGTGAGTCCATTTGTATGAAGTGTGAAAACAGGTGACACTAATCTAAAGGGTAGAAGCAGGGGTGGTAGTTATGGGGGCTGAGTGAGGAGGGAGCCGGGTTGGGGACAGTGAACAGAAAAGGCCTTGGAAGGCTCAGTGGGTCCAGGAATGTTCTGTTTTTCGCTTTGGAAGCTGCCGGGTGTGCTCGCTTGGTGAAAATTCATCTAGCTCAGCACAGGATCTGTGCACATTTCTGTACGTGTGTTATGCTTCTGTCCAAAGTTAAGAGAAGATGTGTGGAAGGACATGCACGTAGTGAAAGGAAGTACAAGGTACTTAGGATGCTCAGAAAAGGCTTCCTAGAGGTGGGGTCTGAAGAAAGTCCTGAAGAAGCAAGAGGCAGAGGCTGTGGTGGGGTGAGGGGGCTGCTCCTGCAGCAGAAAGGCAGGCCTATCAGCCTGGGGATGGTCAGAGGCACAGCTCTGGAGAGCATGGGCTCTGCCTTGGAGCTGGACATGAAGTAGGCAAGAGACACAAAGGGTGTTCTGTATACATTTTTGCAGGCCTGCTGAGGCCTTGGATTCTCCTCTGGGCAGTAAGAAACCATGAAAGATGCTGAGTTCAAGACTTCAAGACTCCAGGTGCAGGTGTGGAGGGCAGACTAGGGTGGAAATGGGAAGTGGGGAGACACTGGCCTTCTCAAGGCCACGGGACTTTCCTAGGTGAGTAGCGACAGGAGTTTGGGCTGGCAGAATGTAGAAAAGGAAATGAATTCCAGAGACAGCTTTTTCAAATGTTACATTGGGTGATTTTACCTTATGACCACAGATGCTTTGACATTTATCCCATCAAAAAATAGACTCTAATTCCCCCACCTCTTGAATATGGGCTGGCTTTAGTGACTTGCTTGTGATGAATAAAATGTGGGTGAAGTGATGCTATGTGACTACTAAGGCTAGATTAGAAAAGGTGGTACTGCTTCCAGGTGGCTCTCCCTTGGTACCCAGCCACCATGCTGTAAGGAAGTCTGGGTGAGAGAAGAGCTCACATATGTGTGTTCTGGCTGACCACTCTTCTGAGGTCTCAGGCGACAGCTAACCTCAAGTCTAGAGTTGTGCATGAAGAAGTTTTCAAGATGACTGCAATTGCATGAGATTCTGCAGACTCCCTGTCAACTCCAGAACTGTGATTTGTTCCATTAAGTTTGGGTGGTTTGTTGGCAGCAAGAAAATAGCACCCTTCACTATTAAGAAGACTTTTCAAAGAGCTTAAAAAATTCCCAACATCCAGGCTAGATCCAAGCTTTAGTATTCTTCTGGGCCCCAACATGCAGTCAAGGTTGAGAAGCACTACTGTAAACCAACCCTAAGGCTTGAGCTGGGTTAATTCCACACATTGCCCCTCATTCCCCCTCTTCCCCTTACACAACTCCTTTTCCTTGTCACTAGTTTCCATCTTCAGTTCCTGGTAGATAAAAGTGATACATTTAAGCAACAGGAATTTTAAAATCAGTGCTTTAGTCCTTGATGCATGAGATGTTTATTTTTAAAGCAGCGAAGGAGAATGGATATGCAAGGGAAGCAGGGAAGGTCCCAAGGGTAGCAGTGTGAATAGATTGGTAGATAAAATACAGGAGGACAAGGTAATTTGAATTTCAGATAAACAATGAAGATTTTTAAGTATGATCCAAATGTTACATGCGTGCATGAGCTGCTCCAATTATTATATAGACATACTAAAAATTATATATTGTTTATCTGAAATTCAAATTTAACCATGTTTCCATTTTTTATTTGCTAAATCTGGCAACCCTAGGTGTGAACAGATTAAGGTATATTTAGGCCTCAACAGGGAGAAGGCAATGGCACCCTACTCCAGTATTCTTGCCTGGAAAATCCCGTGGATGGAGGAGCCTGGTAGGCTGCAGTCCATGGGGTCGCAAAGAGTCAGACACGACTGAGTGACTTCACTTTCACTTTTCATTTTCATGCATTAGAGAAGGAAATGGCAACCCACTCCAGTGTTCTTGCTTGGAGAATCCCAGGGATGGGGGAGCCTGGTGGGCTGCTGTCTATGGGGTTGCACAGAGTCAGACATGACTGAAGCGACTTAGCAGCAGCAGCAGCAGCAGGCCTCAATAGAGGAGGGACATCTGTAGACTCCTGAGTTCTCCAATGCCAGAGTAAAAAGCACTCAGAATCTCCAGATCACTCCCCTTGTTGGAGAAAAGTGAAGCTTCAAGATAGGAAGTAATAAATCCAAAACAGGCAGCTCTTAATTTGCACAATATTATGTTAACTAAATCCATGCAAATATTTACTGTTTTGCTGCAATAAATATTTGCATGCAGGTTTTTGCGATGACATAAATTTTCAGATCAGTTGGGTAATGCCTGGGAAAGCAACTGCTAGGTAGAGGGGCATCCCTTGTGGTTCAGATGGTAAAGAATCTGCCTGCAATACAGGAGCCCTGGCTCAATCTCTGGGCTGGGAAGATTCCCTAGAAAAGGGAATGGCTACTCACTCCAGTATTCCTTCCTGGAGAATTCCATGGACAGAGAAGCCTAGCCGGCTACAGTATGTGGGGTCTCAAAGAATTAGACACCACGAGAGATTAACACACACACACACACACATACACACACACATGATAAGTCTAAGTTTAACCTTGTGCAAAATCAAGAAACTGTCTTCCAAACTGGCTGTTACCATTTTATATTCCCGTGTAATGGAAGAGAGTTCCTGTTGCTTCATATCCTAGTCAGAAATTGGCATCATCTGTTTGCTGGATTGCAGCAGTTCTAGTAGATGTGTAACAGTATCTCATTGTTGTTTTAATTTGCATTTACCTTCGATAAATGATAAAGCTCAACATTCAGAAAACGAAGATCATGGCATCTGGTCCCTTCATTTCATGGGAAATAGATGGGGAAACAGTGGAAACAGTGTCAGACTTTATTTTGGGGGGCTCCAAAATCACTGCAGATGGTGATGGCAGCCATGAAATTAAAAGACGCTTACTCCTTGGAAGGAAAGTTATGATCAACCTAGATAGCATATTCAAAAGCAGAGACATTACTTTGCCAACAAAGGTCTGCCTAGTCAAGGCTATGGTTTTTCCTGTGGTCATGTATGGATGTGAGAGTTGGACTGTGAAGAAGGCTAAGCACCGAAGAATTATGCTTTTGAACTTGGTGTTGGAGAAGACTCTTGAGAGTCCCTGGACTGTAAGGAGATCCAACCAGTCCATTCTGAAGGAGATCAGCCCTGGGATTTCTTTGGAAGGAATGATGCTAAAGCTGAAACTCCAGTACTTTGGCCACCTCATGCAAAGAGTTGACTGATTGGAAAATACTTTGATGCTGGGAGGGATTGGGGGCAGGAGGAGAAGGGGACAACAGAGGATGAGATGGCTGGATGGCATCACTGACTCGATGGACGTGAGTCTGAGTGAACTCCGGGAGATGGTGATGGACAGGGAGGCCTGGCGTGCTGCAATTCATGGGGTCACAAAGAGTCACACAGGACTGAGCAACTGAACTGAACTGATAGGACCATAGAAAAAGCAAGGGAGTTCCAAAAAAACATCTACTTCTGCTTCACTGACTATGCTAAAGACTTTGGCTATATGGATCATAGCAAACTGTGGAAAATTCTTCAAGAGATTAGAATAGCAGACCACCTTACCTGTCTCCTGAGAAAACTATGCAGGTCAAGAAGCAACAGTTAGAACTAGAAATGAAACAATGGACTGGTTCCAAATTGGGAAAGGAGTATGTCAAGGCTGTTTGTTGTCACCCTGCTTACTAAACTTATATGTGGAGTACATCATGAAAAATGCTGGACTGGATGAAGCAGGAGCTAGAATTAAGATTTCTAGGAGAAATATCAATAACCTCAGATATGCAAATGATACCATCATTATGGCAGAAAGCAAAGATGAACTAAAAAGCCTCTTGATGAGGGTGAAAGAGGAGAGTGAAAAAGCTGGCTTAAAACTCAACATTTAAAAAAACTAAGATCATGACATCCAGTCCCATCACTTCATGGCAAACAAGTGGAGAAACAATGGAAACAATGACAGACTTTATTTTCTTGGGCTCCAAAATCACAGCAGATGGTGACTGCAGCCATGAAATTAAAGATGCTTGCACGTTGGAAGAAAAGCTATGACCAACCTAGACAGCATATTAAAAAGCAGAGACATTACTTTGCCAACAAAGGTCCATATAGTCAAAGCTCTGTTTTTCCCATAGTTGTGTATGGATGTGAGAGCTGAACTATAAAGTAGACTAAGCACTGAAGAATTGATGCTTTTCAACTGTGGTGTTGGAGAAGACTCTTGAGAGTCCCTTGGACTGCAAGGAGATCCAATCAGTCAATCCTAAAGGAGATCAATCCTGAATATTCATTAGAAGGACTGATGCTGAAGCTCCAATACTTTGGCCGTCTAATGCCAAGAGCCGACTCATTGGAAAAGATTCTGATGCTGGGAAAGATTGAAGGCAGGAGGAGAAGGGGGCGACAGAGGATGAGATGGTTGAGTAGCATCACCTATTCAACGGACATGAGTTTGAGTAAACCATGGGAGATAATGAAGGACAGGGAAGCCAGGCGTGTTGCAGTCCATGGGGTCACAAGGAATAGGACATAACTGAGTGACTGAACAGCAACAGCTTTTTAGTAAGTTTTCAAATCAGGAAGTATGAGATTTTCCCCAACTTTATTTTTTGCGAGTTTGTTTTGGCTATTGAGAGTCCTGGCAATTCCATATGAACTAGGTTGAACTTCAGTACTTCTGCAAAAAAAATGTCATTGGGATTTCATAAGGATTGCTTTGAATCTGTCAGTTATTTCAAGGAGAATTTTTGTATTTATCTGTTTGGGTTGCTACAAGAGAAATTTATTGTCTCAGTTCAGGATAGTAGACGTCCTTTATCAAGGTGACAGCAAAGTCAGTTTTCAGTGAGAACTCTCCTTTTGTCTTAAAGATGGCTGCCTTCTCACTATGTCCCACATGGCCTGTCCTCAATGTACGTGTATGAAAAGAGTGAGCTCTCTCTTTTTCAAAAGACACTGATCCTATTGGATCAGGACCTCACCCTTGTGACCTCACCTTTGTGATCAGGACCTCATAAATCCCTAAATACTTCCATAAAGGACTTATCTCCAAATACAGTATATTGAAGGTCAGGGCTTCAACATATAAATTTGGGGAGACATTCAGTTCACAAGAGTTTTCATCTTAACTATAGTATCTCAATTCAACCCATGAACATAGAGTTTTTCCATTTATTTGTGTTTCATTTAATTTCTTTCAATAATGTTTTATAGTTTTTAGTTCAGAATTCTTGTGCTTCCTTATACTCATCACTAAGTATTTTATTCTTTTTTATGCTAGTGTAAATGGAATTGTTTCCTTAATTTCCTTTTCAGATTGTTCTCTGCTAGTGTATATAAATTTAACTGATTTTTGTCTGTTGATTCTGTGTCCTGCAACTTTTTTATTACTTTAGTGAAGTGAGTGAAGTCGCTCATTCGTGTCCGACTCTTTGCAACCCCATGGACTGTAGCCTATCAGGTTCCTCCGTCCATGGAATTTTCCAGGCAAGAGTGCTGGAGTGGATTGCCATTTATTACTTTAACATGCTTTTTTTCTTCTGTATTCTTTACAATTTTCTACATATAAGATCATATCATCTATCAATAGATATAATTTTACATCTCTCTCACTTTGGCATTGTTTTATTTCTTTATCTTGTCTAATTTCTTTGACTAGAACTTCCAGTACTATGTTAAATAAAAGTGATAAAAGCAGACATACTTGTTCTGGATCTCAGAGGAAAAACTTTCAGTCTTTCCCCCTTGAGTATGTTAGACATAGGCTTTTCATATATGGCCTTTATGAGGTTGAGGAGGTTTCTTTCTCTTCCAGTTCATTGAGTGTTTTTATAAGGATGTTGGATTTTTGTCAAATGCCTTTTTCTGCATCAACTGAGATTGTCATGCAGTTTTCCCCCCTTTCATTCTATTAATGTGGTATATCGTTTTGATTGATTTTCATATGGTGAACTACGTTTGTGTTCCTGGGATAAATTCCACATGATCCTGGTGTATAATCCTTTCATTATGGTCATAAATTCAGGATTCAGTGTGCTAGTATTTATTGAGAGATTTTGCATTTATAGTAATAAGGGACATTGCTCTGTAGTTTTCTTTCTTTCAGTGAATGGTCTTGCTGCCCTCAAAGGTGTTCCCTCTTTCTCTTTTATAAGTGTTTTAGAAGATTGGTGCTAATTCTTTAAATGCTTAAAATTCACCTTTGAAGCCATCTGGATTTTTCTCTGTTGGGAAGATTTTGATTATTGATTTATTCTCCTTAGCTGTTAATTGGCTTTCATAGTTTTTTGTTTCTTCTTGAGTCAGTTTTATTAGTTTTTGTTTTTTTTCTAGGAATTTGTCCCTTTTATCTGGTTTCTACAGTTGTGCATAGTATTCGCATGTTTTTTGTTTCTTTTTGTAAAATTGTAATTTTGTCCCATTTTTATTTCTGATTTTAGTAGGAGTCTTCTCTCTTTTTCTTAATTTAGGTTGTCAGTTTTATTAATCTTTCCAAGAGCCAATTTTGGTTTCACTGGTCTTCTCTGTTGTTTTTCTATTTTCTGTTTGTCTCTTTGTTATTTCTTTCTCCTGCTAGCTTTGGATCTTGTTTTTCTCTTTCTAGTTCCTTAAAGTACAGTTAGGTTATTGATATATTAGTTTGCTAGGGCTACCATAACAAAATACCATAGACTGATGATCTACACAGCAGAAATTTATTTTCTCACAGTTGTAGAGGATGGTATTCCAACATCAAGGTGTGAAGGGGGCTGGCTAACTCTGAGGCCTGGGATGCCTTCTTGCTGATTCTGCATTTGTTTATGCTTGTGGAATGCATACCTGAATGGTCTAGTGGTGTTGCCCACTTTCTTCAATTTAAGTCTGAATTTGGCAATCAGGAGTTCATGATCTGAGCCACAGTCAGCTCCCAGTCTTGTCTTTGTTGACTGTATAGAGCTTCTCCATCTTTGGCTGCAAAGAATATAACCAATCTGATTTCGGTGTTGACCATCTGGTGATGTCCATGTGTAGAGTCTTCTCTTGTGTTGTTGGAAGAGGGTGTTTGCTATGACCAGTGCATTTTCTTGGCAAAACTCTATTAGTCTTTGCCCTGCTTCATTCCGCATTCCAAGGCCAAATTTGCCTGTTACTCCAGGTGTTTCTTGACTTCCTACTTTTGCATTCCAGTCCCCTATAATGAAAAGGACATCTTTTTTGGGTATTAGTTCTAAAAGGTCTTGTAGGTCTTCATAAAACCGTTCAACTTCAGCTTCTTCAGCATTACTGGTTGGGGCATAGACTTGGATAATTGTGATATTGAATGGTTTGCCTTGGAGACAAACAGAGATCATTCTGTCGTTTTTGAGATTTTTGAGATTGCATCCAATATTGCATGAGTATTTGAGAAATGCATAATATAGTGTTGAACAATTCATTCTTGGGGACCCTATTCATATTTGTACGAGTTTCTTGTTAGATGACACTCTTTTCTCTGCTACTCTGTGCCACAAATTCCAGCCTCCTCATGTTCCTCCAAACTCCAAAGTGTGTCCCCTCAATTCAGTGAGACTACCCTGTTCTCCTTGGGTTTTCCCCTCCCTACGTCATGATCTAGAAAGTACTTCCAAGTAAAACTCAGGTTAATTTTCAGGCTAAGCCTGTTTGCTTCCCTTCTCTTAGGGATCACACTCTTGCACTGCCTATTGTCCAGTGTCTAACAGAAACTGTTCTGCATAGTAAATAGAGATTCCCAATCATTTATCCATTGTGTGCTAAGTTGCTTCAGTCGTGTCCAACTCTTTGCAACCCCATGGACTCCCCTGTTCATGGGACTCTCCAGGCAAGATTAGTGGAGTAGGTTGCCATTTCCTTCTCCAATTTATCCGATACTGGGACTGCTAGTCAGTTTGTACCCACTGGTACTACAGGACCAACTGTTTCAAGCCAGAACCTGTTCTGATTGGTCAATTACTTATGGTTATAAGCTAATGAATTTAACCCATCCTTCAGACATCTCCCACATTAGGTATTTGTGCTCTTTGCTTATTCTATGTGATGGAAAACCCATGGAAGGCATAGTGTAAAATAACACAGCATCTTCAAGAGTTCAATAAATTGTTAATTCTTCAAGGGATTATCAATACTTCTTTGTTTAGTTGAGATGCTACAGTCAACAATAGGCAGACCCAAGTTCAAATCTCCACTCTGACATTAAGTATTCTGTGACTACGAGCTACTTAAGCAACCTCTGTCAGCACTAGTTTTCTCGTCTGAAAAATAGAGTAATAATACCTCCCTCATAAATCTGTTTTGTGATTAGACAAGAATAAATACATGGAAAATACAGTGAATAAAGCATAGAAATCAGTTGATAGATGAAGCTATTAGTATTGGGGGCATGTTACTTATTGACCATGAAAACAGTCACCTCCTTTCCCAACCCCCCAACTAAAGGTGGATATAATCCTAAAGAATTTTAGGGACTGGGAACATTTCCAGCTCTCTAACACCAAGACCCTGAGATGGGAACCATTATGAACTTAAAAACTGATGTTAGGACTTCCTTGGTGGTGCATGAATAGGAATTTGCCCGCCAATGCAGGAAACACGAGTTCGATTGCTGGTCCAGGAGGATTCTACATGTTGTGGAGCAGCTAGGCCCAAGAGCTGCAACTACTGAAGCCCTTGCATCAAGAGCCTGTGCTCCCCAATGAGAGAAACCACTGCAATGTAAAACCTGAGCATCACAATGAAGAGCAGCCCCCACTCGCCACAACTAGAGAAAGCTATAGCAACAAAAATCCAGTGCAGTCATTAATAAATAAATGGATAAATAATTTTTTTAAGCTGATGTTGGCATTAATCCCTCAACTGAGCATCCTATGAAAGACACATTTTATGGTCTTAACATAAATCCACCAGTATCACGTCGTGAAGGAAAACCACTTGAATGTGATTCCTACATGAGCTCACTTGCTGGCTGAAATCTCTCTAGAGCTCTAATAGCAAGACAAATTCTGCATACCATTCCAGGAAAAAGGTCAGGGTACAGCGTCAAAGGAGGAACACATTGTCTTCTCCATGTCCTATGCTGGATCCTTCTTGCTCCAGCAATTCAGACAGGGTCTCCAGAACTTTCCACATCCTCCTATTTTTGATGGATTTTCTCTTACTTTTGTCTCTTCCCCACTACACCAAGAAAGGTCCTGAGCAAAGCCGAAGCAAATTAACTTCCTCCTCAGGCTTTTGGGACTGAACACAGAAAACCTCTCCCACTTAATTTAGTTTCTCCAACACCTTCTCTCTTGAAAAACAGCTGACTTCTCCAGGATGTAGTGGCACAGTTCAGCAGCACCGGGCCATTGAGCCTTCCAGAAATGCCTTCCTCAGTGGCTTTACATTCTTAACCACACCAACCCTGTAATTTTCCAGATGACTTGAGGTTTTGAAAGCAAATGAAGCAGTGAAACTGCTTCAGCTGCTGAATTCTTCCTGGATTCATTTGGAAAGGACAAGAAGCTGCCATAGACAGTGCTGTAGCTGGTGCAGACCCCTCCCTTTAGGTTACCATCTGAAATCGTTAGCTGATTCCAATATCCTTGGCTATAAAGATCAGCTCTGCACTGAGTACATAAAAACAGATGTGGACCTCTTTTTATTGAGCCATAACCAGATAATAATATTTCTAGGGTATTCTGTAATTTACAGGACACTTTCACAGACTTTAAGCCCATGTGATCAACACAACCAGGCTGTCAGGTAGGAAGGCGTCTTTATCCCTATTTATGGACCAGGACACTAAAGCAAAAGTCTTGCCTGATATAAAAGCATGGATATAAAGCAGAGCTGGAACACAGCACAAATTTTCTGATTTCAAATGCAATGCCCTTGGCAGCCTAGCATGGTTGCCCAGAGGTTCAGTCTGAAACTCATGCCTACACATAATGTGGACTTTGGCCACCTGATGCAAAGAGCTGACTCATTGGAAAAGACCCTGATGTTGGGAAAGATTGAGGGCAAGAGGAGAAGGAGGTGACAGAGGATGAGATGGTTGGAGGGCATCACTGACTCAATGGACATGAGTCTGAGCAAACTCCAAGAGATAGTGAAAGACCGGGAAGCCCAGCATGCTGCAGTCCATGGGGTCACAAGGAGTCAGGCACAACTTAGTGACTGAACAACAACACAGAATGTGACCCATTTTGTTTCTAATTCTTCATTTGTTTATAACTCCCTCCATCTTCCCCAGTGGTCCCAGTTTTGGAGATTTAGATGTCTAATGTTTTGTCCAAATTGATGACTTAAAGAAGATATTAGGATACTCTGGTTTCTCTTCAGATCATGTAAATCTTTTGCCTTTAAAAAAGATATTAAGTATGTGTTTTTTAAAATCTTAGATAGATTTAGATCATTTAGCAAACTTAATGACACAGCAGCCATAATCTTCCCTTTAAGCAATGAGAACTACAAACTATAATTCCTCTCAAATGATAATAGAAATAGTGCCCTATCTTGTCAGAAATATGCAGAAAAATGGAGAAGAGATCAAACAGCATCTAAAAAAGGCTACAGAAAGAATTGATGTAACTGTTGCAAGACAGAGAGTCTGTCTACCCAGGAGGGGTCAGACAGTGCAATGAAATGTCCCCATTATTTTAATGTAAACAGCTCCTCTCTGAAATCTCTGAGATGTCCCCTCTAAGGCACAAGTCCTTAGGGGCTGGAGCAATTCAGCCAAGTGTGCTGGGGATGTGTGCTCAGCCTTGAGGAAGAGTGCCCCTTGCTGCCTTTTCCCTCTGCCCCCTACCCAGTCCCTGCATCTTGGGCACCTGAGGCTGGGCAGAGGCCATGATATCTTCAGCTAGCCAGTTTCCTAGGAGCCTCAAGAAAGTCCAAATGCATTAACGAACAAAAGAACTGCAGCTGAAATGTGACTGAAGGTGACTCAAAGATGTCTTACCTCTTAAATGAATGAATCAGCCTAAAGAAATTTCCTCCCATGGAAGATTCATCATGATCAAGCCTGTGTGTAAAAATACAAAGATGATTGCTGTCCTTTTTAAAAATGATAAGTGTGCTTCTTAGCTTAGCTTACTCTTTGCCAAGCATTGCTTTAGGTACCATATCTTTAATCTTCATAGGAATCCTGAGAAGTGGGTAGGGTGGTCATCCTTTTACAGATGAGGAAACAGAGCCCAGGGAGGTGAAGTAACTTTCCCAAAGGGACACCTCTGATTAAGTACTGATGCCACTCAGAAACGGGTCCTTTCACTCAAGTACATACTTGGAAGGGGGAATGGATGCTTATGATTGATGTGAATATTTGAGACCTGGTTTTCCTGGTGGATCAGATGGTAAAGAATCCACCTGCAATGCAGGGGATCAGGAAGATCCCCTGGAGAAAGGAATGGCTACCCACTCCAGTATTCTTGCCTGGAGAATTCGATGGACAGGGGAGCCTCGTGGGCTATAGTTCATGGGTTTGCAAAGAGATGGACAAGACTGAAAGATGAGCACTAAACATTGGCTTATTCCTTACCTAGGTAGAGTAATCTGGGTGGAAATTTTGTAAAACAGAAGTATGGGTGGCGGCCGGCCCAGTAACAATCCCGAGTTCTCTTTCTAGAACAAGTTTCATAACCAATCATCTTTGGGAATAGCAAAAGGAGAGAGTAGGAATTGTTCAAGCCATTTCTCTGCTACATTAACCTACTTTTTCTTTACAAATGATGTATCCAGTAGCCCCCACAGACAAAAAAAAAATGAATAGATTAAAAAAGTACATTTACCTCTAGATGTGTCCCCAGGGGTGACTGGGGAGACATTCAACCCTCTCAATAATTTTCAAGCTTCATTAGAAACATTTTCCCCCTGTGGACTGGATATGAAACCAAGGTCATAAAATTTCTGAGTGAATGGAGAAACTGAAATATAATCTGAAATTCACCATCTGGCAATCTGCTAAATAAATGAGTCTAGGGGGAGAGGAGAAAATTTTTAAAATTTTCCCAGACACACCAACCTGATAGAGAAAACCTTATCTCTAGCATCTATGCTGCTAGAATCTGGGAAATAATGACCATGCCATTCCTGCCTAACACAGCTGGCAGGGAGCTAGGTGGAAGGATCCTTAATTCAGTCTCAACCCTGGTGCTAACCGACTGGAGACATTAGAAAACCAACACTCCCCTCGACTTTTGTATCAATACAATAGAAAAATGTATTAGGTTTGCCTCTCCTTGCATTAACACTCTTATAAGTACAACTAGAAATACATGTGGATAAAATTCTGGCTTATTCACACAGTCATTACCTTCCTACTAATCTTTGCCAAAGAGGTGAGGCCAAGGAATCACAACTGGACAATGAGTTAGCAGTTCCATGTGGACAGATACAAGAGATGTTATAAGGATCAAAGCCTTTTCTAAAATGATGTTGGAAATAACACAAGTGAATGAGGGCAGCAGGTAAAGATGGAAAGGAAGACAACCATAGTCAAGGGAATTACCAGCATGGAGGGATTAAGAATCAGGCAGAACAACCTGATTGGAAAACGTATCAAAGCAGAAGGCAAAGAAGCCAGTAACTATGGAAACTTGTGTGCTGCTGCACTGCCATGGCAAACCGTAAGAAACTGAGTAGCTTGAAAGAACAGAAATGAATCCTCTCAGAGTTCTAGAGAGCAGCGTCTGAATTCAAGATTTTGGTAGGGTTGGTTCTTCTGGGGGGTGGGGAGAGAGTCTGTTCCAAGGCTCTTTTATGGTTACTGGCAACATCATGCCAAACTCTGTGTCCATCTTAACATGGCCTTTCTCCCTGTGTGCTTCTGTGTACCTTCCACTCTTTTCATGGGGACATCCGTCACTGATGACTTAGAACCTGCCCTAATCTGATAGGACCTCATCTTAATTCCATCTGCAAAGACCCTATTTCCCAATAATGTCATATTCTGACATTTAGGTGGACATGAATTTTGAGAGGACACCATACAACCCACTATAGCAACTAACCTGTGAAACTCTTCTTTTTGTGGGATTTCCATGGGCAGTATTCCTGTGAAGGGCCACAGAGAAAAACAGAGTGGTCCTTTAGGTTCATTTTTCATAGTGTTCTTCCTTTATTTTGTGTCTTCTCCCACAGAGAAAGAGGTCCTTAGTGGCACAAGCAATATTGTATTAGTTTCTATATCCCAGCACTTGGTCTAGAGCAGACAATCAACATTTGTTGAGTGAATGAATTTTTGCACAAATAGAATTCCTAAGCCCTGCATTATTTCACAGAGATTTCTGTGTGAACTTGAGATCCATGAGTTCTTACTACTGTGATGGCTAGAATTACTTAGATCATCATTTTTTTTTCTTCTCTCTCTTCAAGGAGGAAACAAAGTACATGAATCAATCCATGGGAACACCCTTCTCATGGAGGGACCAAAAATTCACTTGACTCGATTGTGGCAATAAAAGGAGGGTCTTGTCATTTTAAAGCAAGTTCTTTGTCACCATTTCCTCTTTTTTCCCGGATATCTATTTTGGGTTTTCCGCTCCATTCCAGGAACTCTACCACAGCCTGCTGAATTGTCTGAAACCTCCTTGTGCTTGATCTGAAAGCTCTCTTCCCCTTCTTGAAGGATGTCTGTGTGGGAGCTAAGAGGAGGAACCACAGACGCATCACTGGGAAGAAAACACACCCCTGATCCTGTGGACTGGGTAATACAAAGACAAAGTTAAATTCAGGAAATGCAATAAGTTAATTCACGCCTGTTTCTAATCCTGCCAGCCAACACATGATTTAGGCTCTAAAAGATGACTCGAGTGGGAAAAAATTTCCCACCGGCCCAATCCACAATCAGAGTACATTTTCTAAGTCTCCCATCGTGTATACAGGTGTTTCCCTGGTGACTCAGATGGTAAAGAATCCACCTGCAATGCAGGAAACCCAGGTTCAATCCCTGGATCATGAAGAGCCCCTGGAGAAGGTACTGGCTACCCACACCATTACCCTTGCCTGGAAAATCCCACGGACAGAGAAGCCTGGTGGGCTACAGTCCATGGGGTTACAGAATTGGATACTGAAGCAACTGAGCACAGCATGATCAAACAAAAAGGTAGAAAAAGAGTTTTGGAGATAGATGGTGGTGGCATTTGCACCACAATAAGAATGTACTTAATATCATTGGTGGTGTACACTTGACAATTAAGATGGTAACCTTCATGTGTATTTTATCATAATAAAACAATGGGAAAAAAGATACTGAGGTTCAGAGGGGTTCACTCCCTTGCCCAAGGCTATTGTGCTGGGAAGTGGCAGCATGCAGGTTTATCCCAAGTCTTCGGATTTAAAGTCCCCAGTGCTGTATTGTATCCCATGGCTACCTCTGATCGCTGACCCGGGCATAGCTTGAAGGCAGTGACCTAGGTGGCAAATCACTGAAGTGAATTAGAGTTAAATTAGACCGCTGGATGACTGACAGGCCAACCCCAGAGGCTGTGACTTATTTTCCAAAGTGCGACTGCTCAGCCCTGTTGCCCTTGACTTCCTTCCCCAGGATACGGTGAGGTGCTCAGCCACCACCTCCCTCGTTTAATCCAGCCCGGCCCCTACACAATCTCTTCAGACTCAAACTGCTAAGCAAAGACTGAGGGCTTCTAAAAAAGATGGTGGGACTATTGATATGCAACAAACCCCAGGACATTCTTTCATCCATTGCTCAGGGACATGTCCCACAGAATCCTGCAAGCATGGATTCTGGATAGTTCATTCTCCTATGAGAGCTGCCCTTGAAGCTATGTGAGTTTCCACCTGTACAAAAGAATTTTTTAAAAAGCAGGAGAGAGAAGAGCACAAAATATGGTTTTTCCCTGAACGCCCCCCCACGCCACGATCCAGAAATAGCCCTGATCTCAAGCAATAAAAGTAAAGATAACATTTTCAAGGTCTGGGATGGGGAAATAAGTAAAAAATAGCATGTTTAATCAATGCAAACATTCTTGGAATCTGAAACATCTGGGAGAGCTGGGTGTGGGGGGAGAGTGTGGGGAGCTGGAAAGGCAGTGGGGAGGGATGCTTAGAGAGCTGACATTCTTATCCACTGTTTATCTAAAGCAGGCGCTGAATAACCTGCTCTCAGTCGCCCCAGCAAGCTCACGTGGTGGCAGTTCATTTTTGTTACTAAATACAAGGACATCTCTCACTTTGAGAAAATCCAAGACTCTATCCTATGACTTTACAAGATGAATAAAATCAGAGACTGATGACATCTATGTTTAGAACTACCCTTCCCATGTGGGGCTAGTGTGTAAAGAACTCACTGTACCAATGCAAAAGACATAAGAGATTCTGGCTTTACCCCTGGCTTGGGAAGATCCCCTGGAGGAGGGCACAGCAACCCACTCCAGTATTCTTGCCTAGAGAATCCCATGGACAGAGGAGCCTGGCAGGCCACAGACGCAATGAGTCAGATGTGACTAAGCAACTGTGCACGCATGCACACACAAGTATATAAGCCACAGCTGTCCTGTGGGTTTAATAAGGCTCTCTTGCTCTTTTTTTTGTTTACATGTTTTTTCTTAGGAAACCAACTGCTATGCAAAATAAGACCTCTGCACACCGGAAGTTTAATTCAGAGATGAACTTCCCTGAAGGCTATATCAATCTTGTAGGAATATCAGAGCTAACTAGATATCCACAAACTGACATAGGCTTCCCAGGTGGCACAGTAGTAAAGAAACTACTGCCAATGCAAGAGACACAAAAGACTCAGGTTTGATCCCTGGCTCACAAAGATCCCCTGGACTAGGAAAAGGCAACCCACTCCAGTATTCTTGCCTGGAAAATTCCATAAACAGAGGAGCTTGGTGGACTACAGTTCATGGAATCAAAAATAGTTGGACACTACTGAGCACACACACACACAAACACACACACACAAACTAACATGAGCTTTCCCCTCAATCTCTGTTTTATACCACTCACCCCGAGAATGCTCTTAAACTCTTATTTATTTATTTATCCCCTCTGCTGTTGAGAGGCAGGTGGAATATTAGTTCCCTAACCAGGGATAAAACCTGTGCTCCCTGCATTGGAAGCCTGCAGTCTTAACCACTGGACCACCAGAGAAGTCTGCTGTCCTGAGAATACTCTTCATGATAAAGAAAAATATGTGATGAAATACATAAGCCAACATACGTGAATCAAAGGAAGCTAATTCTGAATCTGATCCTTGCTTCTTAACCTGCCATCGAACACAGGTCTGGTCCCCAGCTGGGTTCCAAGCCCCCGGACAGCTGTGCTTCGCCCTAATGTGTGCTGCAGTGGACTTGACCTCCATGCTGCAAGAGCTGTGCTATTCTCTGCTAAGTCACTAGATCCTAGCATATGGCAAATGAAAAAATAAAAGCAGTTGTTAGGGGACACCAACTAAAACCATCCACATTGGCCAGGCACCATAGTGAACATTTGCGTGAATTATTTTACAACAGGAGGTCTCAGTACAAACATGGAACTAACAAGCCACCACCAACCAAAAGAATTCGGGAAAGGTCAAAAGGAGATGCCACATGTCCTACCACCTCTCAAAATCCTTTCTCACTGGCATTCATCTTGGCTGAGCAATGTGTGTACCACAAGGAAAGACCCAGAGACAGAGTGATTGGCCAAAGACAATGTGGAAAAAAATCTCATCACCATAAAACCCAAAACTTCGAGTCACATGGTAGAGCAGTCCTCCTGGGTTCCTTTACCCTGCTGCTCTCCCTCCAGGCGCCCCTTCTCAATAAAGTCTTTTTCTTTGTCAGCACGTGTGTCTCCTTGGATAATTCATTTCTGAGTATTAGACAAGAGCCCGCTTTCAGGCCCAGAAAGGAGTCCCTCCTCCTGCAACAACAGGTGCTTTATAAACGGATGCAGGATCATTGTTAGCACTTTCAGTCCTTTCCTTCACCTTGCCATACGTCGCTTCATTGATCCTCACCTCAGTCCTAAGACAGTCCTAGGTCTCATCTCCATTCTACAAAGGAAGCTCTGAGAGTAGAGTAACCTGTCCATGGGCACTCACAACGAAGGCAGAGAAGTGAGATTTCAACTGCAATTTACTAGCCACACTTCTAGGATTACACCATGCTGTGTTTCTCCTGTCACACATTCTTCCCCCTTGAACTTTGCCCTCAATGCCATGACCCAAAGTTCTTATGTCTGGTTTTCCCATCTCCAAGCCAACAGCTATTTTCACAAAATAGGCTGTCTTTCTGTTATTGAAGACAGAGTAGCAGGAATGCAGGAGTTGCCGTGTGTTTCTCATATCTGTGCCGCTCTCTACCTAACACAACATTGTATAATAGTCAGTATAACAAATATTCAATGAACGCCATTAGTATCATCAACTCAGACATGAAAACCAAGGGACAGAATGGTTAGAGCAATTGCTAACCCCACACTTTGTCACTGCAATGCCGGGAGGGGGCTCTGTCTCTTGGACCTGAGGGTCCTCACAGTCTCTGTTCAGATGGAGCCCTACTCCCCCTACTGTGACTACCCTTGCTACTTCTAAACCTTAATACTCAATAGATGAACTTGGCCTTCAGAAGATGCTCTATTTTTCCATCATGATGCCATGCCTATGTTCTCTTTACTGCACTTACATAAAAACAAGAGAGTGAGAAGTAAGGGACTTTGGGGGAAAAATTATAAATGTTTTCCTTTCGCTGAAGCATTCATTAAATTACAGAATAAATCTGTGAAAACAGCATGAGCTGGGAAGTATATCTGTATAAAGTAAATGCTGTTTCCCTATTGTTTCTATTTTTCAAGTGTGCTATGAGGAAAAGAGGGCTTCCCAGGTGGCTCAGTGGTAAAGAATCCACCTGCCAATGCAGGAGATGTGAGTTTGATCCCTGGGTCAGAAAAATCTCCTGGAGAAGGAAAGGCAACCCACTCCAGTACTCTTGCCTGGAAAATCCCTTGGAGAGAGTAACCTGATGGGCTACAGTCTATGGGGTCGCAAGGGTCAAACACGACTGAGCAACTAAACAACATGGAGGAAAGAATCTAAAAAAGAGCAGATCTAGGTATGTGTATAACAGATTCACTTGCTGAACACCTGAAACTAACACAACATTGTAAATCAATTACACGCCAATAAAAACTTAAAAAAAAAAATAAAGTGTGTTATGACAATCAAAAATTCACATTAGGCTAAACTGATGATGTTCAGTGTGGAAGGGGTTAGAATTTTGCCAAAGATATGGTATGTTAAGTGTCTGTTACAGCAGGAGACTACAATGACTAAAACTACAACATCAGAGACTTGTGAAACTGAATCCTGTTCAGCGCTTAACTTTTCCTTTGTAGAATTTCTAGTAACTCCCAACAACTCTCTCCTGACTCCGGACATCTGCAGTTCGTCCGCTTTCCCAGATCCTATGGTGGGAGATTCCTTTGACTCTTGACTCCAAATTCCCAGAATTGGAATTTTGTTTCCTTCTTTCCTTTGTCTTGATATTTATAATGTTTGGTAGCATGTCAGTAAGGACCATAGATCACACTATGTCTAAAGCTTAAGGTTATGGAAAGTGAATAAACTCACAACTCTAGCAGGAGATTAAGTCTGACATTTACTGGAATGTTTACATGGAATGGAGACTGCCTATAAGGGTGTGACTATTTTATATTGATTTTAATGTAGTAAGAGTCTCTCTGTGATTAAAAGTGTTATTCTATGCTTAACAGTGACAAAATATCTAGATTGTTTTTCTTACACTGGAGAGTCAATTAAGTCACTCTCAAACCTAAGCAATTAAATCCCATTCAAATGTACAAATCAGTAGACCCCAATATATTGCTAAATTCCCAGAGCAAAAAAAAATTTTATTTATTCTTATTAAAGACTAAAATTTTATTGAAGATAAAAACATGACCTCCAAGCCCACCTTCCACAAACAGAAAGTAAGCAGCTAAGATGAATGTGCACCAATACGATGACACATCTCCCTCAATACTGAGGAACTTTTTTAACTTTAACTATAGGCTTTAAATATAGGCTTCCTTCTTTGGAAGGAATGATGCTAAAGCTGAAACTCCAGTACTTTGGCCACCTCATGGGAAGAGTTAACTCATTGGAAAAGACTCTGATGCTGGGAGGGATTGGGGGCAGGAGGAGAAGGGGACGACAGAGGATGAGATGGCTGGATGGCATCACTGACTCAATGGGCGTGAGTCTGAGTGAACTCCCGGAGTTGGTGATGGACAGGGAGGCCTGGCGTGCTGCAATTCATGGGGTCGCAAAGAGTTGGACACGACTGAGCGACTGAACTGAACTGAAGGACTGCATGGTTGTGCCCCCTCAAAATTCTTATATTAAAACACTAATTCTCAGTGTGATTATACTTGGAGGTGGGGTCTTTGGGGGTGATTAGGTCATGAGGGTGGAGGCATCATGATGGGATTAATGCTGTTATACTCAGTGTCTTTCTCTCTCTTCCTCCCTCTCCACCATGTGAGGATCCAAAGAAAACCATCTGCAAACCAGGAAAAGGGTCCTCATTAACAACCAAATTGGCCACACCTTGCTCTTGGGCTTCACAGCTTCTAGAACTATGAGAAGAAAATGTCTCTTGTTTAAATCACCCAGTCTGTGGGCTTTTTATTAAAGTTTCTCAATCTAAGACAGCACTCTTGTCACACTTTGGGTAGGTATGTGTTAACTCAATTAAAAAAAAAAAAAGCAGTGGGGAGGGGGAAAAGTAAATCTATCCCTAGGATTCAAGAGTGGGGAGAGGTCTGGAGATACAGATGTAGGCGTCCTTGGCAGAGCTGAGACCTCGAAGGGAAAGCAGGGCCAACTGCTGTAAAATTGAGCTCCATCATGATCGTCTGCACAGTTCATGGAGTTGTACAGTTCACAGCCTTCACTACTAAGGGCAGCAGGCCTCAGGGAAATGTATGAAATGAGGAGAACATTTAGAGAATGAGTGAGGAATCTGGAAACTCGGGGAACATCAGCACGTATAGGACAGACAGAACAAATGAATCATTGAAAGATAAGCATCTCACCTCTGAAGCCTGATTCATCATCTACCAAGCAAACCAACTGATACACACAGATGGTGAGTTAAGGAATGGATCGAGGCAGGAAGGAGCAAATGAGACAAACCACTGCAGCTTCACACCTGGGAGAATGAACATGGTGAAACTGCCGTGAGATAGTGAGAAAGCAGATATAAAGATGAAAGGGTCAGCTTTCCCCGTGGTCCTGTGGTTGGAAATTTATCTTCCAATATGGGGGAAGATCTGAATCTGGTGAACTGGATCCCTGGTCAGGCAGCGAAGATCCCACATGCCTCGAGACCACAAAGTGTGTTAGTCACTCAGTTGTGTCCAACTATTTGCTATTCCATGACTGTGTGGATCACAATAAACTGTGGAAAATACCTCAAGAGATGGGAATATCAGACCACCTGACCTGCCTCTTGAGAAAACTGTATGCAGGTCAGGAAGCAACAGTTAGAACTGGACATGGAACAACAGACTGGTTCCAAATAGGAAAAGGAGTACATCAAGGCTGTATATTGTCACCCTGCTTATTAACTTATATGCAGAGTACATCATGAGAAATGCTGGGCTGGAGGAAGCACAAGCTGGAATCAAGATCGTCAGGAGAAATATCAATAACCTCACATATGCAGATGACACCACGTTTATGGCAGAAAGTGAAGAGGAACTAAAGAGCCTCTTGATGAAAGTGAAAGAGGAGAGTGAAAAAGTAGGCTTAAAGCTCGACATTAAAGCTCCAGTCCCATCACTTCATGGCAAATATATGGGGAAACAGTGGCTGACTTAATTTTGGGAGGCTCCAAAATCATTGCAGATGGTGATTGCAGCCATGAAATTAAAAGCCACTTATAACTTGGAAGGAAAGTTATGACCAACCTCGACAGCATATTAAAAAGCAGAGACATTACTTTGCCAACAAAGGTCCGTCTAGTCAAGGCTATGGTTTTTCCAGTGGTTGTGTATGGATGTGAGAATTGGACTATAAAGAAAGCTGAGTGCTGAAGAATTGATGGTTTTGAACTGTGGTTTTGGAGAAGACTCTTAAGAGTCCCTTGGACTGCAAGGAGATCCAGTACACCCTAAAGGAGATCAGTCCTGGGTGTTCATTGGAAGGACTGATGTTGAAGCTCAAACTCCAATACTTTGGCCACCTGATGTGAAGGGCTGACTCATTGGAAAAGAGCCTGATTCTGGGAAAGATTGAAGGCAGGAGGAGAAGGGGACGACAGAGGATGAGTTGGTTGGATGGCATCATCGACTCGATGGACATGGGTTTGAGTGGACTCTGGGAGTTGGTGATGGACAGGGAGGGCTGGCGTGCTGTGGTTCATGGGGTCCCAAAGAGCTGGACACAACTGAGCAACTGAACTGAACTGAACCTATAGCCCCACAGGCTCCTCTGTCCATGGAATTCTCCAGGCAAGAATACTGGAATGGGTTGCCATGCCCGCTTCCAGGGAATCTTCCCGACCTAGGGATCCATGGGGTTGCCAAAAGTCAGATAGGACTGAGCAACTGAACTAAACTGAACTGAGCGATCCAACCCACCTCTCTAAATTGCAGACAGAGTCTTTACTGTCTGAGCCACCAAGGAAGCCCCAAAAACCTAAACATAAGACAGAAACAATATTGCAACAAACTCAATAAAGACTTTAAAAAGATGAGAGGGGAGTAAATGAGGCCAGGACCCACTTTGGAGACAGCAGGACAGGAGAGGATGAGGGACAGAAGCAAGGGTTTGGGTGGACTGCTAGAAAACTGAGTCCTTGGGAAGAGCAAGGGGCCTTGGAAAGAAGAAACAGACATGCACTGGAGATAAACCCCACTTTCTTCACATTTGTCTTGAAGATCACCTCAAGTTAAGAGAGGGAAAACTGCATTCAAAGCAAAGGAAACCACATGGCTGTTTCTGACTCATTTACATTTACCTGAAGTGACTTCAGCTTTAGAAGAGGGCTCAATTAGGCAACGTGTGCAATTTAGGGGAAATGGGATCTGCCTCTTGGAACCTATGACCAAGCAAGGCCCCTGGAGCAAAAGTCTGCGGGTGTTTCTTTTTTTTTTTTTTTCTTTTAATGGGTCACCTAGTGGGGCCTTAACCCTCCCATTACATCTTTCCCCAGGCAGGTGAGCTGCTACCTGCAGAGAGTGACTGACGTCAGTCCCGGCTTATAATGGTGCAGCCTGGGGATGGGCACAATCAAATGTTCCTTGGTACGATGCTTGGCTCCCACTGGCCACCTTTCATCTGGAACATCGCTTGCACTTTACAGGAGATAGTTAATTAAGTTTCTTGAGGCTTCAGGCAGGAATATGCATCACAGAGGGTGCTTACGTCGATGACTGTGTAAGAAGACGTGCACACAGACTAATTACTTTGCTTTTCTATGTATCATCTCCTTTCACACGGGACTGCAAAGCAATTTCCCAAGGTAAGTTAATTGTTTTGTTCCTGGGAGGTCTGCAGCCTACCTGGGACAGGAGGCTCTAGTTATATGTTATTTCTTCCTGGTCTCAGGTTGACACATGAGTCCTTGAAAATTGATGGCCCAGAAGAAGAAGGATAACTAACAAAAGGGCAAAGCAGTCCAGAGGTGGCCTGTCATGGAATCATAGAATGTCATAGCTGGATGTGCCTTCAGACCTCATCCTGATTCGTGCTGTCCAATACGGCAGCTGCTGACCACGTGGAGCCACTGAGCACTTCAAATGTGTTGGTCTGGCTGAGATGTGCCATGACATGCAACTACACACTGGACTCTGAAGAGTTAATACAAAAAAAAAAAAAAAGGATGTAAAATATCTCATTTGTAAATCTTATACGGATTACCTGTTGAAATGGTAATAATATGGATTCAGTTCAGTTCAGTCGCTCAGTCATGTCAGACTCTTTGTGACCCCATGAATCGCAGCACGTCAGGCCTCCCTGTCCATCACCAACTCCCGGAGTTCACTCACACTCATGTCCATTGAGTCAGTGATGCCATCCAGCCATCTCATCCTCTGTCGTCCCCTTCTCCTGCCCCCAATCCCTCCCAGCATCAGAGTCTTTTCCAATGAGTCAACTCTTCGATATACGAGGTTAAATAGAATAATATCATTTGAGCTGTTTCTTTGGACTTTGTACAATGTGGTTGCTGGAAAAAAGTTTTAATTGTATATATTTCTCACATTATATTTCTACATGACTGTGCCAATCTAGATGACTTTCATTTTTTTTTTTAATTTTTATTTTTTTAGTTTGTTTTGCTTTACAATACTGTATTTGTTTTGCTACATGACTTTCATTTTAAACACAACTAGGCTAATGCCTGGGCTTCCCTGGTGGCTCGGTGGTAAAGAATCTGCCTGCTAATGCAGGAGACATGGGGTCGATCCCTGGGTTGGGAAGATACCCTGGAGAAGGAAATGGCAACCCACTTCAGTATTTCCCACTTCCCTAGGAAATCCCATGGACAGAGGAGTCTGGCAGGCTACAGTCCACGAGGACACAAAGTCAGGCGTGACTAAGATAACAACACAACATTATTTCTTTAGACTGCAGATGGTGCTTAATTTATATTAATTTTTAAAAGAAACTTTCTGAAAGAAAAAAGAATAGCCTGATCTCCATCCTGCCTCTGTGCCATATATTCTCTCAAATCAGTGTACCTACTACATCCAACAAACCCCTGACCCACTCCAGCACATGCTGTCCTATTCCAACCCATGCTTGCAAACAGATTGCTACTAATGTAGAAATTTCTAGAGTCAATACTGCCTCTTCTAGTGCCCTCTTGCCCAGCCAAAGTTCAAGTCCAAGAGCTTACCTGTAATCATCAAATCAACCACCATCTCAAAAGTCAATTATGCATTGTCTCAGCAATCTAAAGTTTTCAGAACAATGTCATAAGGGTCAGAAAAAGCCTTTTCTTCTCTTTTACTCTGCCCACCAGCCTGATATCAAAGGAATTTGCAATTGAGCAATTCCCTTTCTCTACTGCTCAACTCTCTTCCTCTGAATCATCCCAAAGAAGGAAAAGTAGCAGTTGAGCCAAAGATAGTCATTGACCTGATGCTCCCAGATGTTCAAAATTCCACTCTGGCAATCTCAAGAGTGACTTCATTTTCCTAAGTCTTTTTTTGTGGCAGTCAAGGCTAGTGTACTCTGCAGGATTCCAGGGGCCTGGGGTAAACCTCACACAGTCCAATAGAAAACAACGGTCCTCTTTCATTCTCAGGTGGACTTTGATACAAAACCAGTTTTTAACCTGTTTTTCACTTGGAAAAACTGAAGCATTTCTATCATTGGAGCAAGCAATATCACACGTGGCCCTCAGATCCACTCCACTGAGCGAGAACAGGAAAGGAAACTAGCCCATATCAAGAATCTCTACCTCTGAGCCCCCTAAAGTGGAGGGAAAAAAAAGAAAGTGAAGGTAGATCAATCATGTTCAGCTCTTTGTGATCCCATGGACTGTAGCCCACCAGGCTTCTCTGTTCATGGGATTTTCCAGGCAAGTGTACTGGAGTGGGTTGTCATTTCCTTCTCCAGGGGATTTTCATGACCCAGGGCCTGAACCCAGATCTTGTGCATTGCAGGCAGATTCTTTACCATCTGAGCCACCAGGAAAGCCCAATAAGGGAATGGGTCTTCAAGTAACTAGCTTCCCTTTAGCGTCTTTTTCCCTTTCTGCCACTTCCAAACCCTTCTTCAGTTCATCACTGTCTTAGGTCTTTATATTCCAGGTCCCATACCTAATGTTTTCAGACACTTTATCATACCTATCTCCTCATTAAATACTACTACCTATGTCTACTTTATAGAAACCTCTCATTTAATCCCTTAGAATCCTTACACCACTTGTGATAGGAATGTAAGATGGTGCAACCACTGTGGAAAATACTATGGAGACTTCTCAGAAAACAAAAATAAGGATTTTCCTGGTGGTCCAGTGGCTAAGACTCCACCCTCCCAATGCAGGGGACCTGGGTCCAATCCTTGGTCAGGAAACTAGAGTCCCACATGTCCAACTAAGGATTCCACATTCTGCAATGAAGATCTTAGATCCTGCATGCCACAACTAAGACCCTGTGTAGTCAACTAAATAAATATTAAACAACAACAAAAACTAAAATAGAACTACCATACAAGTCCAGTCATTACACTTCTGGGTATATATCCAATAAAAATCCACTAATTTGAAAAGATAACATGAACTTCAAAGTTCCTAGCAGCATTATTTACAATTACCAAGACATGGAAGTAGACTCAGTGTCTATCAGCAGATGAATGGATAAAGAATATGTGAAATACATAGACACACACAATGGAATACTATTCAGCCATAAAAAGGAATGAAATCTTGCCATTTGCAGCAACATAGATAGACTTGGAAGGTATTATGCTAAGTGAAATGTCAGCGAGAGAAAGACAAATACTGTATGACATCACTTATGTGTGAAATCTAAAAAATGCAGAAACATCGTGAATATAAGAAAACAGAAACAGACCCAGATATAGAGAACAAACTAGAGGTTACTAGTGGAGAGAAGGATTGGCAGGGGGAGCAGGATAAGGGTAGGGGATTAAAAAGTACAGATTATTACATATAAAATAAGCTCCAAGAATACAACATAGGGAATATAGCCAATATTTTATATTATTATAAATAAAGTTTGACCTTTAAAATTTTTGAATCACTATATTGTACCCTGTAACTTATATAACATTAAACAGCAGCTATACTTCAATAAAAGTATCTTAGAGGACTTCCCTGGCGGTCCAGTGGTTAAGAATCTGCCTCACAATGCAGGGGATGTAGGTTCAATCCCTGACTGGGGAACTAAGATCCCATGTGCCTCAGAGCAACTATAACCCCTCACATCGCAAATAGAGAATCTGTGCGCCACAGCAAAAGGTCCCATATGATACAATGAAGACCCGGACTGCTGCAACTAAGACCTGAAGCAGCCAAATAAATAAGTATTTTTCAAAACATTCATGTGAATGCAAAAAAAAATCTTTAATAAAAAATAAAATCACCCCTTAACGCTGAATGCCAAACCTGACATCTTGAGCTTCGGACTCCAAGGCTAGCAGAGTTCTCTTACACTAAATCACCACTGTGATCCTTCTTTTATTGTTGCTCAGTCGTGTCTGACTCTTTGCAACACCATGGACTGTAGCTCACCAGGCTCCTCTGTCTATGGGATTATCCTACCAAGAAAACTGGAGTGGGCTGCCATTTCCTTCTCCAGGAGATCTTCCCAACCCAGAGATCAAACCCATGTCTCCTGCATTGGAAGATAGATTCTTTATTGTTAAGCCACCAGGAAGCTCATGAATCCTTCCTTGGCTCTACCCAAACCTGCCCCCCAAATAAGCTTGAGCATCAGTTATTTTCACTCTTCCTGAGCATTTACACTGCCTGCATTCTGCAAGACAATGACTTTTGAAGCAGTGTCCCTCATTTTGAAATAAAGAGATTCAGCCCCACAAACATCTAAGAGAAGCATGAGCAGAGCATGAGTAAAATATTTGGTCAGGGCAGGATTTCACTCAGAGTAGTTTAATGTGGTCAGGAGTAGGCATGGGGGTCTCTCCACTAGGTAGGTTTATTAGGTAGGAAATGTCCTTTAAAAGGAGTAAGACCCCTGTGTGCCAGTCAAGGTGAGCTGAGCCATCATCTTGGGCCGTGGGTGGGTTGAATCCTCCTGCAATCAAAGGACAAGTCCTAAAAGTGTTCATAGTTATACTCTGCTAATTTCATTCCTCATCATGATGAAAAACTTGCACCTTTTACAGTCCCCAAAAAGATTCATGACAATTTAGGAGACTGAGTTTTTCATAGACCTGTCACATTTCCAACAGTTGTGAAATGTGCTCTGCGAGGTGGAGGGTATGTGCCCTTCTCCCAGGGCTCTCACCTCTGCCTGATAGATCTTTATTAGCTCAAGCCTGGATGAGGAGCCCCTCCAAAACCGCAGGGCTTTGGCAGTGAAGGGCTCTGCACCATCCTTGGAAAAAGTTTCTGTTTTCCCCTAGGCAACTGGCTAATTGCCTGCCTACAAGTTCTCCTGCCTGGAGAGAGGGTTCTGCTCATTTCTCATTGTCAGTCATTTCCTTTGGCTTCTGTTGGGTCTCACTAATTGTACTGGTTTTGCAACAATTCAAGAACATTAAGAAGATGGTATCATTCATATGTGGAATCTAAAAAAGTGCAACTTATAGAAACAGAGTGTGGAAAAGTGATGGGGAGGGGCTGGGAGCTGGGAGAAAGAGGGAGCAACTGATGAAAGGGTATAAGTTTCACTTAGATGAATAAGATCTGAAGATCTAATGAGACTACAGTGGAAAACGTTGCATTGTGTTTTGTATTTATAACTGAAATTTACTAACAGAGTAGAACTTAACTGTTCTCACCAAAAATAATAATAATAATAACATAAATATGTGAGGTGTGATGTGCTAAATAACTTGATGGGGGAATCATGCATGATGCATATGTACATCAGATCATCACACTGTACACATTAAATATCTTACAATTATACCTGTCAATTATACCCCAATAAAGCCGGGGAGAAGGTAGGAGTGAATAGTTTCATCTCTCACTTTGACTCAAATAACTTAATTGGCTCAATCTTCAGTTTTCTCATCTATAAAACGGGAGTAATGATGACAATTTTATAAGATTACTTTAGTGTTCAATGAGATCGCATACATGAAAGCCTCAGATATAAATCTTTTCATGTAATAAGCTTTCAATAACTACCCATTGAACCACAATCTGAAGTATTCTGAATCTTTCCAACCAGGATTTGTTTTATGTGAGATCATGTGTCATTAATTCTGACATGAATTCTAAAGTTTAGAATTTTTTAATTCTAAAAAACATATTTTTACCATCAACAATGCAAATCAGTCATAATTTTATATCCACATATGTGTGTGTATTATATATATATGTTTTTTTAAACATGCTGCTTTCTCAAGGTTGTTTTCTTTTAATCTTTCCCACACTATCAAAAATGTACTTTTTCCTTTGGACTTTTATTCAGCCTTAGAGTGTTAAAAATGCTTTGCTAAAACCTGCCATATTTTGTCTATCTTCCATTGTCATCTTTGCCCCCATTTTCTTAATTTAATCTTTGTTTAAAAGTAAAGAAAGAAGAACTAGGATTCATGCCTCTCTCAATTCTCTCATACTTGTATGACCTTTCTCTCCTCTCCCTTTCTCTACAGAATTGGTAAAGGACACAGACCACCACGTGCAAGTCAGTGAATGTCTCTGAAAAACAGAAGAAGTAAAATTTACTATTCTCCATGGACAGAAGGGATAGTTAGTGAGTATGGGATGGACAAGTACACACTGCTATATTTTAAATGGATAACCAATAAGGACCCACTACAAAGCTCAGGGAACTCTGCTCCACGTCATGTGGATGGGAGAATGGGTTCATGTATATGTATGGCTGAGTCCCTTTACTGCCCACCTGAAACTATCATAATGTTGTTAACTGGCAATACTCCAGTATAAAATAAAAGGCTTTTAAAACGGTTACTGTTCCCCAACACTCAAACATTAGATTGTCCAGAGGAGGGGTGATGTGACTCACCCGCACACTGGCACAAGCACCTATTTTTGGAGTTGAAGGTGTATGCTGAGATGAATAGATTTATTTGTTGGCGATGTGTCAACTTCATCTGCACAAAAAATAAATCATATGTCTTCTCTGCATTGTGCTGCTCGTCAGTTGCTCAGTTGTGTTCAACTCTGTCACCCCATAGACTGCAGCACACCAGGCTTTCCTGTCCTTCACTGTCTCCTGGAGTCTGCTTGAACTTATGTCCATTGAGTCGATGATGCCATCCAACCATCTCATCCTCTGTCACTCTCTTCTCCTCCTGTCCTCAGTCTTTTCCAGCATCAAAATTTCCCAAAATATATTCTCAACTGAAAATCCGACAGTCCAGAATTGCTCCTAAAGTGTTGACATCCATGAGGATGTGACTTCAGGTAACTGCAGGTGTCTGGTAGGGAGAAGTGGGGAGAGGCAGGACACCCAGAGTCATAAAACAAGCTCTCCAAAACAGTGAGGAGGATTTTCCTCCTGAAAACAGACGGAAGGATGAAATGAATGGGAAATAGCATGAAAAAGTTCACATAAACTAACTGTGATGGGACCTCATAGAGCTATAGGCATAAAAGCAGGAAGTTGCTTGTAGTCCCCCATAGAGAAACCTGGGGATCAAGGAAGGTACAGGGCCGCACCCAGTGCTTCTGCCTCAAGGGTCAGAAGCCCTTCTCACCCTGGAGAAAGAGCAAGGTGAGAGCTTAATTTTTATGGAATTGGAACCTCCTGTTGACCCCGAGACCCTCTGCTTTCTGAGTCCTGACAAGCACTGACAGCTAACCAACAGAATTCATGTTTGTTTTTGTCTGGAGGGAGCATTGTGGAATGAGCTGTTGAAGAATTTACTCTTTCTGCCAGAAAGGAAGACAGAGTCTTGCCTTAGCTGGAAGAGATGAGAGCAGGGGCAAAAAAGACAGGAGACAGTGATATAAACGCCCTGGCATGAGATCAGCAGAGAGCCTGGCCACAGAGCACAGAGGAGAAAAGCAGCAGGGAGGTGGAGGCCCGGCAAGGAGCATGGGTGACAGATGACCCTGCAGAGAGGAGGAGCACTGGGGGAACCTGTCAACACTGCTGCACTTGCAGCAGCAGCAGCCCCTCCAGCAGGAATGCTAGAGGGCAGCTCATTGTACGAAAGTCCCAGAGGGGTAGGACTTAAGGACGAAACAGTCAGGACACGTAACTTTGCTTTGGCAGTGTGTGCAGGATTTTCTCATACTAGTTTCTGCGTTATAGTTAGCTCTTTGTTTGCATCTTTAAAATAGTTTAAAGGAATAGCTTGACCTCTTTCCACTTTTCTTCCAGTTCCCTGTTCAAAATCTGAATTGAGTCATTCTGGCATCCAGCTACCCTTTCAAAATTTCCTCTGGACTAACATTTCAAGGATCAGTAGTTATCAAGCTCTTAAACAAATTCTTCATTTATAGTCATTCTCTCTCTCCCCCCCCTTTTTTTTCACTGTCTTTGAATGTGAAATAGATGTTTGCTTTATTATCAACGTTGTTTGGCTAGTAATATTATCACGTGTTAGGGGATTTCATCAACTATAAAATTCTTCAGGGACATCTAGCACGTGGGTCTGGGTGTCGAGGGATTTTTTTATGGCGGTCAACAGAAACAAACTTTGACTGATCTAAGAAAGGGAAAAGATGTTTATCACACGAAGTCAGTAAAGTTCACAGAAGGTGCACAGAGAACTGAAGGATGAAGGGTAAGGCCTGGGGTTAACCGTTCCTCTTGAACACAAGAAATGGAGGAAGAGAAGCTTCCCACCCTCAAATTAAAGGACGTGATGTTAGAAAATGAAGAAAAATATGTTGGCAGATCAAAACAACACAAGGACACAATCCAGTCAAATTCAAACTCCTCCTAATTAGTAGGGGCTTTGAAGGCTGCAGTCCATGGGGTCACTGAGGGTCGGACACGACTGAGCGACTTTACTTTCACTTTTCACTTTCCTGCATTGGAGAAGGAAATGGCAACCCACTCCAGTGTTCTTGCCTGGAGAATCCCAGGGACAGAGGAGCCTGGTGGGCTGCCGTCTATGGGGTCACACAGAGTTGGACACGACTGAAGCGACTTAGCAGCAGCAGCAGTTGCTCCTTAAAAAGAAAATCCCTTAGTTACTCTTCAGCCTTCTACACTACTTGATTTAGACAGACAACTCAAAGGGCTCATTTCTCATTGTCAAAGACAATGCTAAATAAACATCTCTCCTATATTCTCTTTTGGACTTACTCTCACTTTTTTTTCCCAAAAACACACAGTTCATAAGGCTTTTTTTTTTTAAAATAGTTCAGTATAAAATCAGATTACTACTCTCAAAAAGAGAATATAGAGTTGTTTCTCTTTGCTTTGGCTCTCCTTCCTGTTGTCTTCTCACTCCATTCATCCCATGATACTCAACCAGAGAAGTAGGAAAGAAATATCTATCATCCTCTAGAATAAGAATGTTTATACCTCTTCTCGTTCTTTTCTTTCCTGGATACATCTCTACTTCTCTTTCTTCAGTATGTCTTCCACATCTGAGAAAATTGAGATAAAGAAATAGGTTATAAGTCAGATCTAACTGTAGATTCATTTTACTGCCCATTTTTACATTTCAGGAGAAGAGATCAGTATCCAAAAATGCTACAATATATTATAGAAAATTTCAACTGCAAATAAAAACTTATGAGACATGCAAAGAAACAGGAAGGTGTGACCCATACATGCACAAAATAGTAAACACAGAAAATACTTAGGACAGGGCTCGAATATCTGATTTAACGGATAGTAGAGTTGACCCTGAAGTAGCACAGGTAGAAACTACACAGGTCCACTTATATGGAATTTTTTCACAATAGATGTAGTAGACAAATTTTGAGATTTGCAAAAATTTGAAAAAACTCACAGAAGAACCACATAGCCTAGAAATACCAAAAAAATTAAGAGACAGTTTATGTCATAAGTGTATAAATAAATTTTATACATATAACATAAAAACATATGTTGACTAATCATGTTTCAGTAAGACTTCCATTCAACAGTAGGTTATTTAACTAATAATTGTTAAGGTTTGGTGGAGTAAAAGTTATCCACAGAATTTTGACTATGGAGCAGGTCAGTACCCCTAACATCTACATTGTTCAAAGGTCAATGGTACTTCAAAGCATTATTATAAATGTGTTCAAAGAACTAAGGAAAGCCATATCTAAAGAATTAAAGAAAGGAAAAATGATAGAGTATATCAAAATGAGATAAAGGTTATTTTTTAAATAACTCAGTGGAAGCTCTAGAGTTGAAAAGTACAATAACAGAAATGAAAATTTTTCTAGAGAAGCTATACAGAAGATACAAGCTGGTAGAAGCAAGAATCAGATGCCTTTAAAACAGATTAACGGAGATCATGCAATTTGAAAACTGAAAGAGAAAAGAATAAAGTAAAATGAAGATCTCTGACAAATATGAGATAGTATTTAAGCACTCAAACACACACTAAATGGAAGTATTAGAAAGGGAGGGGAGAGAGAGGGGGGAGCATTAAAAAAAAATCTAAAGCAGACTTCCCTGGTGACAGAGTGGATAAAGAATCCGCCCACCAGTGCAAGGAACATGGGTTTGATCCCTAGTTAGGAAAGATTCCACATGCCATGTAGCAACTAAGCCCGTGCTCTACAACTAATGACCCTGCACTCTAGAAACTGTGAGCTGAAACTACTGAACCCTGAGCGCCCTGGAGCTCACACACTGCAACTACTGAAGCCCAGTGCCTATGGCCTGTGCTCCGCAACAAGAGAAGCCACATTGATGAGAAGCCCCCCACACGCCACAACTAGAGAAAGCCTACACATAGAAACAAAAGACCCAGCACAGTCAAAATTAAATAAATACTAAAAAATTAAAGCAATAACTGGTGCAAATATTATAAATTTGATGGAGAATATTAATCTACACATCCAAGAAGCTTAAAACCTCACCATAGAACAGATGCAATGAGATCTGTACCAAAACACATCATAATCAAATGTTGAAAGACACAGACAATCTTGAAAGGACCAATACAATAGTGATTCAATATAATATACAGAAAGGAGTCTCAGTAAGATTTGCAGTTGGCTTCTCATAAAATAACAAAGGAGGCCACAAATCAGTGGGATGACATGTGCAAAGCCCTGGTTTAAAAAAGTCAATCAAATACTACACACTGCAAAACTATCTTTCAAAAAGTAAGGCAAAATAAAGACATTCCAAGATATTAAAAACAGAGAATTCATTGTTGGTAGACCAATCTTTCAAAAATACAAAGAGAGGTCTTTAAGTAGAAAAGAAGTGACACCAGACAGATTCAAACCCATAGGAACAAAGGGTGTCAACATAGGTTATCATATACTTAATTATAAAAGACAGGAATATTTCTTTTATTTCTGCTCAGAGCTGATTGTAAAAGCTATTGCATAAAATTATATATATACATATACACATATATATAAAATTTATTGTTAAGCCTACAAAATATAGAAATGTAATGTATTTGACAAATATTTACATAAAGCTATACTCAAGTGAGGAAATTACATAAGAGGGCAACTCAAATCTGCAAGAAGAAATTTTTAAAGCCAAAAATGGTAAATAAGAAGGTAAATGTAAAAAAAAAAAAATTACAAATATGTATTTACTCTTCTCTCTAAGCTCATAGACTAAAATATGGAAAGTAATACTATCAATTGGAGAAGAAAATGGCAATCCACTCCAGGACTATTGCCTGGAAAATCCTGATAGGCTACAGCCCATGTTGGGTTTATAACATATATACGTGATATGTATAAAAATACTAGCTAAAATGTGAGAAGGGGGAATAGAGCACATATGAGTAAATTTTCTCTATTTCATTGTAATTATGTTAGACTAATCTGAG
Organism: Aepyceros melampus; assembly: GCA_006408695.1. NCBI lineage: Eukaryota > Metazoa > Chordata > Mammalia > Artiodactyla > Bovidae > Aepyceros > Aepyceros melampus. The sequence continues at coordinate 489,203 of SJXQ01009571.1, read as the reverse complement.
TCTTACCTGTAAGGATGTATTTTCTGTTAAATTAACATATATGCTGTAAGCCCTAGAATAGACACTAGGAAAATAGATCAAAAATACAGTTTTAAAAATTATTAATATTATTACAAAATTACACTGGAAATATCCATTCAACATAAATACACAGATATTGGAAACAAAAGCAAAACAGCAAACATAAATAAAACTATGTCAATAAGAACATTAAGCATGAATAAACTAATACAATTAAAAGGCAAGTATTGGTAGAATGGATAAGAAGACAACAGTCAGCTATATGCTGTTTAGAGGAGACCATTTTAGATTCATATACATATAGTTTGAAGAAAAGGAGTAGAAAAAATATACCATGCAAATTGGAGCTCTAAGAAAGCTAGATTGCCTATACTATAAGACATAGCACCTCAGAGACAAAATGGATTTTAAAATGAAAAAGTTACTAGAAATAAAGAGGGTTCTTGTACAATTTTAAAAGACTCAAGCTATCAGAAGGATGTTATAATTATAAATATATGTGCATCTAATAACAGAGTCCTCAAAATACATGAAGCAAAAATAGAATTAAAGGAGACATAAGCAATTCAACAATAACAACTAGAGACTTCAATATCCTACCTTGCATAATAGTTAAAACAACTGCACAGAAGATCAACCAGAGTGTAGGAAATGTGGACACACTATAAACTGACTAGATCTAAAGACAGCTTTAGAACACACCACCCAACAACAGCGGAATACACATTCTTCTTAAGCACATACAGAATATTCTCCAGAATAGAACATCAAGTAGGGTATAAAACAAGCTACAACAAACTTAAAACTATTGAAATCATACAAAGCATGTTCTCTGACCACAATGGAATGAAATGAGAAAAAAGTAACAGGGAATTTGGGAATTGTACAAATGTATAGTTATTAAATAACACACTCTTAAATGAGTTAAGGGAAAAATCACAGGGAAACAAAATACTCTGAGATAAATGAAAACAAAAACAGTATCCCAAAAACTTTAGGGATATAACTAAAGCAGTACTTAGAAGAAAATTTTTGTAAATACATATATTTTTTTAAAGAAAGAGTTCTACTCGTTAGTTTAACCTTTGACATAAGAAATGAGAAAATAGGAGTAAACTGTCCTCAAAGTAAAAAGAAATCATTTAAGAGTGAAAACAAATGAAGTAGAGAATAGAAAAATTATAGAGCAAATGTGTGTGTTAGTCTTTTAGTCATCTCCGACTCCCGACCCCATGGACTGTAGCCCACCAGGCTTCTCTGTCCATGGCATTCTCCAGGCAAGAATACTGGAATGAGTTGTCATCTCTTCTCCAGGGGATCTTCCTGACTGAGGGATCAAACAAGGTCTCTAGCATTGCAGGCAGATTCTTTACCATCTGAGCCACCAGGGAAGCACACAGAGAAAACAGACAAAAGCAAAACAAACAGATGGGGTGGCTTGAACAATAGAAAATTATTTTCTCACAGTCTAGAGGCCTGAAGTCCAAGATCAAGGTGTCAGCAGGTTTGGTTTCTTCTGAAGCCTTCCTCTTCGACTTCTGAGTCTTCATGTGTTAGCCCCTCAGTCTATGAGTTGTCGGTGTCTCCATTTCCTCCTCTTATAAAGACACAAGCCATATTGGATTAGGACTCATCCATACAAACTCTTTTTATCCTACTCAACTTTTAAAGGCCATATCTCCAAATACAGTCACATTCTGAGGTACTGGGGTTAGTATTTCAACACATGAGTTTTATAGGCACACGATTTGGTCCAAATAGTGGTGATGGCTGCCCAAGCCTGTGAATATACGAAAAACTACTGAATCATGCAGTTAATTGCATTGAATCATGCAGTTACAGCAGGAGAATTTTATAGTATGTGAATTACATTTCAAAAAAAATTGTTAGAAACAAAAAGAAGCAGTGGAGCTATTTAAAATTTTCAAAAAGAAAAGTAAAACAACCCACCTGAGTTTTATAAATGTCTTTCAGCAGCCCCCTCTAGGATCAAAGTACAAGGAAAGTGAAACTGAAGTCACTTGGTTGTGTCCAACTCTTTGATACCCCATGGACTGTAGCCCACCAGGCTCCTCCATCCATGGAATTTTCCAGGCAAGAGTACTGGAATGGGTTGCCATTTCCTTCTCCAGGGGGTCTTCCCTAACTAGGGATTGAACCCTGGTCTCCTGCATTGCAGGAAAACGCTTTACCATCTGAGCTACTAGGGAAGCCCCAAGTACAAGGAAGTTGGAGGTGAAATGAGTAATAAGGAGATTATTACAACAATCTGGTTAGGTGCCCTGGAAATCTTCACTAGACCAAGGACATGAGTTGTAAAGAAGGAGAAGACAGGAATGACTTTGTGTGTTTAGATGCGACCACCTAAAAGAAAACATTTCTAAGGGAAGGCTACAAAGCTGACTCCATGGGCTGACAGTCTGATGAGACGGTCACAGCCCTCAGAGCCTGTCAAGTGACCACAGATCTTTGAGAATCATCTGTGCTAAATACATTTGTGCTCTTGCTCAGTTGCCCCATCATGTCTGACACTTTGCGACCCTATGGACTGTAGCCCGCCAGGCTCCTCTATCAATGGGCTTCTCCAGGCAAGAATGCTGGAGTGGGTTGCTATCGAACTCGTGTCTTCTGCACCTTCTGCTGTAGCAGGTGGGATTCTTTATTACTGAGCCACCACAGAAGCACACTAAATACATCAGTGAATGCTAATGATATAATGGTCTGCTGCTTCTAAGCAACACAGAAGTTAAGATTCTATTTTATTCACAGTGTTATTCACAATTTAAAATATGCAGGTTTTAGGCACTGCTGTGGGTCAGGTCTTCAAGACTTCAGGCCTTCAAGTTCCACAAGTCTCCTCAGGATCATGCATATCACGGTCTCACAGGTTCTGTCAGGGGAACGAGGAAGGCAAGAATGAGAGGTGCAAGTGTGATGAAGCAGGCTCCGCAGGCTGCCTAGTGAACCACAGAAGAGGGAGTGCAGGGGAAGTTCAGAGAGGAGGACAGGAAAGAAAACCACAGCAGCCTGGCATGGACTGCTGTATTGGGGTATTGGTGCAAACTTGATTTTACAGGGAAATAATTTTGTTTTTCAGCCGCTCAGCTGTATCCAACTCTTTGTGATCCCTTGGACTGCAGCATGCCAGGCTTCCCTGTCTTTCACTATCTCTTGGAGTTTGCTTAAACTCATGTCCATTGAGTCAATGATGCCATCCAACCATCTCATCCTCTGCCGCCTTCTTCTCCTCTTGCCCTCAGTCTTTCCCAGCATTCCAATCTTTTCTAATGAGTCAATTCTTCACATCAGGTAGCCAAAGTATTAAGAGTTTCAGCTTCTGCATCAGCATTCCAATGAATAATCAGGGTTGATTTCCTTTAGGATTAACTGATTTGATCTCCTTGTTGTCTATTATTTTTTGTTTAGAACTTGATTTTCTCATCTATTTCACAGCAGCAACAGAAGTCCAAGGCAATCAAGTTGACTAAAGAGGGTTCTCTATGAGGTGATGCTTACTCTGGGTTCATATATATACAAGTGAATTTGGTGTTCTCTCTCTCTTTCTCACACACACACACACACACACACACACACATACACACACACACACAATTGGCCCAAGAAGCACTTCTTGTCTCTGGGTCCCCAAACTTCCCTTACACTAGCCTGTCTCGCCTCTGTCAAGAGCTCACCTCCCTCCACTCTTCTCTTCTTTCTCCCTCTAACTACCTATGTTTTTAAAAAATTAAATTTGAATCATTTAAAGAGAGAATTCAGGCCAGTGGAATGAAAAAGAGTAAGAGGTTCTGCCCTTGAAGATATCTATTTGACCCAGCAGCTCTATCATTGACCAAGTAAGTAAACTCAGGACTCTGTTCTCTGTTTTCTTATCCATAAAACAACTGTAACAACATCACCAGCTATGGGGTTGTTGAAAAGGTCTAATGAAATCACAGGTATGAAAATACATGTGCCTGTATGTGTGCTCAGTTGTGTCCAACTCTTTGTGACCCCATGGACTGTAACCCACCAGGTTCCACTGTCCATGGGATTCTCCAGGCAAGAATACTAGAGTGGGTTGCCATTTTCTCTTCCAGAGGATCTTCCTGACCCAGGGATCAAACCCATGTCTTCTGTGTCTCCTACATTGGCATGTGGACTCTTTACCACTTGAGCCATCAGGGAATCATGCAAGGCTCTAAATAAATATAAGGCATTGTTACTACTCCCTAGAGAATTAATGCTTGAACACCTTTAGGATTCTGTGGCCTGAAAGATTAGCCTAGAACCAGGAGGTAGAAGAATTTTGGGAATGAGGGCAGAAGGTCTCCCAGACGCCACAGGTTGGCAAGTGCCTCCTTTCTGCCTTAAAGAAGACCTCTTTACATGCACACACAAACACAAGAGAGCACGCAAGCACGTTTTTAAACCCTAAATCTACTCCAAAGTTTCTATTCAGATCTCATTTTCACACCCTTCTGGCTGAACTCAGAAGTGGAAAATTTCCAGAAGCAAAGTCCTCAGCTGTCCAATTTGGGGTTGGATCAGCTGAACAGACCACGTTGATGACGGGTGGTTAATTTGTTTTGCACCCTCTGGTGGACTGTGCCTGGAGGTACAGGGGTTACTCTGAAATTGACAAGCAGCTGCAGCACCCACCTGTCACTGCCCCAGGGTTTGGGTTGGCAGGGAGACGGAGGAGGCCTGGAGGCTGGCAGGCCAGTCAGCATCAGTGAGAAAAGAGACTCTGCAGAAAGCAACAGAAGAGACTCCCGACTCATCTTTCTTGAACAATAAGTAACAGTTCATATGTAACTGTATGCTGCCGCTGCTGCTGCTAAGTCGCTTCAGTCATGTGCGACTCTGTGTGACCCCATAGTTGGCAGCCCACCAGGCTTCCCTGTCCCTGGGATTCTCTAGGCAAGAAAACTGGAGTGGGTTGCCATTTCCTTCTCCAATGGATGAAAGTGAAAAGTGAAAGTGAAGTCATTCAGTCATGTCCAACTCTTCGCAACCCCATGGACTGCAGGCCACCAGGCTCCTCTGTCCATGGGATTTTACAGGCAAGAGTTCTGGAGTGGGGTGTCATTGCCTTCTCTGGTAACTGCATGAGCCCCTCCTAAAGGCTGGCTGGCACTTCCTTCCTAAATGATGCTATTCTCCATGGTTCTTCTTACCATAGTGTAAGCCTCTAGAGGGTAGGTCGACATCCTTATTGTTTTTGGACCTTCTTCCCTTTCCACTCCCACCACTACACAAACACACACAGAGACACCAAATTAGACTGAGGCTGTGCTGTGCTTAGTTGCTCAGTTGTTTTGGATGCTTTGGCTAGGATTCAGCAGATACTGGACTTCCCTGGTGGCTCAGATGGTAAAGCATCTACCTACACGCGGAAGACCCGGGTTCAATCTCTGGGTTGGAAACATCTCCTGGAGAAGAAAATGTCAACCCACTCCAGTATTCTTGCCTGGAAAATCTCATGGATGGAAGAGCCTGGTAGGCTACAGTCCATGGGGTCACAAAGAGTCAGACATGACTGAGCAACTTCACTTTCACTTCCTTTTCTTTCAGCAAATACTTATAGTTACACTGAATTGAACCAGCGAAAGCTTCTCTGGCTTCAAAAGAGAGATTTTAGATGAGGTTCTCTAACCACCTTGAAGTGTGGGAAGCTCCTCCTTCCCCAATCCAACCCACCATGCAATGGATGTTCTCAGTGATGATGTAATGAACTCAAAGGTGTGCATGTAAGCAACGGGTTTTATTCAGAATTGAACGGATCCATCCACAGACACTTGCTGACTCCATGATCCATCCTGAGCATGGTGTGACACACTTTGGGCCGAGGGGTAGGAGGGAAAAGGGGAAGCAGAGAATAAGACCATTGTGCTCGTGCCTTCAAAGAGTACATGGGACTAATGAGGAAACAAGATACACTCACAGGACATAAAATTCCTTCCTAGATGATGCTATTCTCCATGGTTCTTCTTACCATAGTGTAAGCCTCTAGAGGGTAGGTCGACATCCTTATTGTCTTTGGACCTTCTTCCCCTTCCACTCCCACCACTACACAAACACACACAGAGACACCAAATTAGACTGAGGCTGTGCTGTGCTTAGTTGCTCGGTTGTTTTGGATGCTTTGGCTAGGATTCAGCAGATACTGGACTTCCCTGGTGGCTCAGACGGTAAAGCATCTGCCTACAGCGCGGAAGACCCGGGTTCAATCTCTGGGTTGGAAAGATCTCCTGGAGAAGAAAATGTCAACCCACTCCAGTATTCTTGCCTGGAAAATCCCATGGATGGAAGAGCCTGGTAGGCTACAGTCCATGGGGTGGCAAAGAGTCAGACATGACTGAGCAACTTCACTTTTACTTCCTTTTCTTTCAGCAAATACTTACAGTTACACTGAATTGAACCAGCAAAAGCTTCTCTGGCCTCAAAAGAGAGACTTTAGATGAGGTTCTCTAAACACCTTGAAGTATGGGAAGCTCCTCCTTCCCCGATCCAACCCACAATGCAATGGATGTTCTCAGTGATGATGTAATGAACTCAAAGATGTGCATGTAAGCAACGGTTTTATTCAGAATCGAATGGATCCATCCACGGACACTTGCTGACTCCATGATCCATCCTGAGCATGGTGTGACACGCTTTGGGCCAAGGGGTAGGAGGGAAAAGGGGAAGCAGAGAATAAGACCATTGTGCTCGTGCCTTCAAAGAGTACATTGGGACTAATGAGGAAACAAGATACACTCACAGGACATAAAAGCAAGCTCAGAAGCATGAACAGCAGACCAGCTAGCTACTAAACCCCAACTGCCTCAGCAGAGAAGAGACTTAGGGTAGCCACGGAAGAAGGCATGGAGGTGGTGCTCAGACCTTGAGCCACTTGACACTTGCTGACTCCATGATCCATCCTGAGCATGGTGTGACACGCTTTGGGCCAAGGGGTAGGAGGGAAAAGGGGAAGCAGAGAATAAGACCATTGTGCTCGTGCCTTCAAAGAGTACATTGGGACTAATGAGGAAACAAGATACACTCACAGGACATAAAAGCAAGCTCAGAAGCATGAACAGCAGACCAGCTAGCTACTAAACCCCAACTGCCTCAGCAGAGAAGAGACTTAGGGTAGCCACAGAAGAAGGCATGGAGGTGGTGCTCAGACCTTGAGCCACTCCTAGAATCTAACTGAAATATTGTGTTGAGTGTAGCATTTTTCAGAGTTGCCTGAGGCCTCCCTTCAGGACCTCATAATCCTGCCCCAATCACATGCTTCTTCCAGTCCTTTCCCTGGCATGACTGTCTTCTCCTCTCATCTCCATCTTTTCAAATTCTTAGGAAAAGACCCTGATGCTGAGAAAGATGAAGGTAGAAGGAGAAGGGGACAACAGAGGATGAGATGGGTAAATGGCATCACCAAATCAATGGACAGGAATCTGAGCAAATTCGGGAGATACTGTAGCACAGGGAGGCCTGGCCTGCTGTAGTCCATGGGGTTGCAAAGAGCTGGGCACAACTTAGCAACTGACCAGCAGCAACCAAACTGCTTTACAATGTGTTAGTTGCTGACATACAACAAAGTGAATCAGCCATCAGTTCAGTTCAGTTCAGTCGCTCAGTCGTGTCCAGCTCTTTGCAACCCCATGAACGCCAGACTTCCCTGTCCATCACCAGCTCCCAGAGCTACCCAAATTCATGTCCATTGGTCAGTGATGCCATCTAACCATCTCATCCTCTGTCATCCCCTTCTCCTCCTGCCTTCAATCTTTCGCAGCATCAGGCTCTTTTACAATGAGTCAGCTCTTTGTATCAGGTGGCCAAAGTATTGGAGTTTCAGCCTCAGCACCAGTCCTTCCAATGAACACCCAGGACTGAGCTCCTTTAGGATGGACTGGGTGGATCTCCTTGCAGTTCAAGGGACTCTCAAGAGTCTTCTCCAACACCACAGCTCAAAAGCATCAATTCTTCGGCACTCAGCTTTCTTCACAGTCCCACTCTCACATCCATACAAGACCACTGGAAAAATCATAGCCTTGACTAGACAGACCTTTGTTGGCAAAGTAACGTCTCTGCTTTATAATATGCTATCTAGGTTGGTCATAACTTTCCATCCAAGGAGTAAGCGGCTTTTAATTTCATGGCTGCAGTCACCATCTGCAGTGATTTTGGAACCCCCCAAATTAAAGTCTGACACTGTTTCCAGTGTTTCCCCATCTATCTGTCATGAAGTGATGGAACCAGATGCCATGATCTCAGTTTTCTGAATGTTGAGTTTAAGCCAACTTTTTCACTCTCCTCTTTCACTTTCATCAAGAGGCTCTTTAGTTCCTCTTTCCTTTCTGCCATAAGGGTGGTGTCATCTGCATATCTGAGGTTATTGATATTTCTCCCGGCAATCTTGATTCCAGCTTGTACTTCTTTCAGCCCAGGGTTTCTCATGATGTACTCTGCATATAAGTTAAATAAGCAGGGTGACAGTATACAGCCTTGATGCACTCCTTTTCCTATTCGGAACCAGTCTGTTGTTCCACGTCCAGTTCTAACTGTTGCTTCCTGACCTGCATACAGTTTTCTCAAGGGGCAGGTCAGGCGGTCTGGTATTCCCATCTCTTTCAGAATTTTCCACAGTTTCTTGTGATCCACACAGTCCAAGGCTTTGACATAGTTAATAAAGAAGAAGTAGATGTTTTTCTGGAACTCTCTTGCTTTTTCCATGATCCAGCGGATGTTGGCAATTTGATCTCTGGTTCCTTTGCCTTTTCTAAAACCAGCTTGAACATCTGGAAGTTCATGGTTCACGTATTATTAAAGCCTGACTTAGAGAATTTTGAGCATTACTTTACTAGCCATATGCATACATATATCCTTTCTCTCTTGAGCTTCTCTTCCACTTTCTTATTCTGCTACAATCTCCCCATCCCACCCCCCACCCAAGTCATCACAGAGCACCAATGCTGAGCTCCCTGTGCCATACATCAGCTTCTCACTAGCTATCTATTTTACACATGGTAGTGTATATATATCAATGCTACCCTCTCAATTTATTCCAACCTCTCCTTCACACCCTGTGCCCACAAGCCCATTCTCTATGTCTGTGTCTTTATTTCTGCCCTACAAATAAGTTCATCAGCATCATTTTTCTAAATTCTATATATGCAAGTTAATATATAATATTTGTTTTTCTCTTTATATTCTATTCATTCCTCTGGCTCTCCTTGCCACATCCTAGGAGAGTCTTTCCTAAACACTCCAAGCTCATTTCTCTAAATATCTTAAATACCTTAAAATCTATATTCCCAGGACAAAGTACAATATGTTCATCTTGTTTTTTCTGACACCTTATACCTATATGCTCATTTCCTCAATTTAGATTGTTAACTTTGTAAGGTAAGAGTGAGGCTGTCTCCTTCAGGCCACCCCAGGGCACCTAGAACAGTGCTGTACACTCAGGATGGACCCCTTACACGCAGATGCCACCTCCCTGGGGCTTCCTGTAGAGGAGAGAGGCGCCTCCTCCTGGCTAGGTAAGCAACTGCAGTCAGGCTCCTGGACTATGCCTCGGGAAGTCTCCTCAGCCAAGGAGAAGGAAGACCCTTCCTGGTGTATTAATGCACAGGAACCCCTGCCAACGCAGGTGATGCAGGTTCAATCCCTAGGTTGGGAAAATCCCCTGGAGAAGGAAGTGTTCTTGCCTGGAAAGTCCCTTAAACAGTGGAGCCTGGCGTGCTACAGTCCATGGGACTGCAGAGTTGGACACAACTGAGAGACTAAACAACTCTTGCTAACAGACTTTAAGTCTGACCTTTCCTCGTTAAGATATTCCTCCTCCTCCCCAAGTTGTGTGGATTTTGTACTTCTTTTCCTCTTCAAGGCAAGCTCTAATATTCACTTTAGTTGATATTCACCTGGACACCAACAGAAGAAAGAAGAAACGTCATGATTTGACTGTTTCAGTCTCCAGAAGGCTTTTTCTGAGACCCACAGGCTTCCAAAGAGTTTTTGTATAGCTCTCTTAGGGGTTCCCTAAAGTGAGTTTCAAAAAATATTGGTTTGCTGGAATGTTAAGACACAAAAGAGTAGTCTCAAGTCAGATATGTTTTGAAATTCTGAGTTAAAAGAATCGAGACAGAATGTTGTGTTTTGTTTCATTTTTCCTGCAGAAAGTTCCAGAGCCTTTAATGGGCATGACAATTTTCCAAGTAGAGGCTGGAGCACATCACTCCAAATTAATTTGGCAAAATGTTTTTTCCAAGATCGCTTCCCACAAAACACTTTAGGAAACTCTGTTTAGGACTTCCCTTTCAATCTTCTGGGAAACTATCCCCAGAGTTTTCAGAGCTACTTCCCCCAAGCATTATATTTCTTTTAGAAATTGTGATGTGGATAGAGATACATACACATAGTCATGTGAGAGTTAGACTATAAAGAAAGCTGAGCACTGAAGAATTGATGCTTTTGAACTGTGGTGCTGGAGAAAACTCTTGAGATTCCCTTGGACTGCAAGGAGATCAAACCAGTCAATCCTAAAGGAAATCAACCCTGAATACTCATTGGAAGGAGTGATGCTGAAGCTGAAGCTCCAATACTTTGGCCATCTGGTGAGAAGAGCTGGCTCACTGGAAAGACCTTGATGCTGGGAAGGACTGAAGGAAGGGGAAGAAGCGGTCAACAGAAGATGAGATGGTTGAATGACATCATCAACTCAATGGGTATGAGTTTGAGCAAACTCTGGGAGATTGTGAACAACAGGGAAGCCTGGCATGTTTCAGTCACACAAGGTCACAAAGAGTTGAACACAACTGGGCAACTGAACAACAACAATAAATAATATTAATAGAATATTGGATGTAGGCTTTCTAAGCATGACCAGCAAAGGAAGAGCTTGGTTGGGCCCCAATCAGTTTATCTTCAGAACCATGCTTTATATATTTCTTAAATGTAAATATACACAAATTAAAATAAAAAGCTTTTATAGGTTAAAAAAATCAGTAAGTGTATTGTAAAAATCCTAAAACTACTCAATGTCAGTAATAACCAAAGGAATTTACATATATATGTGACACACTTTTAATCAAATTGGCAAAATTTTAAAATAATCCATCACCTACTATTTTCCCAAGTATGATTTGATGGGTAAAAGTATACACTGATATAACTTTCTTGGGATCAGGTAGGAAAATATCAAAACCCTTAAGTTTTTTACACTCTTAGATTTTGATCTAAAGAATAGAGTACAAATGTTCACAAAGACGTAGAAACAAAGATGTCTAAAGCACAAGTGTTTAAAATTACAAAATGCTGGATATAAAGTAAATGTCTAAAAAACAGTTAAATAAATTATATCTATATGAACCATATACTACAGAACCATGAAATACAATATTCTAAAAGATTTTTGTGACATGGAAAGATAATCTTATATATTCTGAAAGAAAAGGGAATTCAAATAATATTATGAATAGTAAAATACTGCTTATGTTAAAAGATACACTTTAAAAGGATACAGAATGATATAAAATGTTTTTAGTGGATATCTTTGGGTGCCTAGATTAAGTGATTTATATGCATTTATTTAAGAAAAAAAAAGAAGTGCTGGAGAAGACTCGAGAGTCTCTTGGACTGCAAGAGACCAAATCAGTCAATCCTAGAGGAAATCAACCCTGAATATTCATGAGAAGGACTGATGCTGAAGTTGAAGATCCAATAATTTGGCCACCTGTTGCAAACAGCCAACTCATTGGAAAAGACCCTGATGCAGAGTAAGATTGAAAACAAAAGAAGAAGGTGGCAGAAGATGAGGTGGTTAGATAGCATCACTGACTCAATGGACATGAATGTGAGCAAATTCCAGGAGATAGTGAAGGACAGGGAAGCTGGTGTGCTGCAGTCCATGGGGTTGCAAAGAGTTGGACACGAATGAGCAACTGAACAACATTTGTTGCTTAGAGGCTTCCCTGATGGCTCCTCCACTGACACAGGAGACTGGGGATAGATTCCTGAGTTGAGATGATGCCCTGGAGAAGGAAATGGCAGCCCACTCCAGTATTCTTGCCCTGGAAATCCCATGGACAGAGGAGCCTGGTGGGCTACAGTCCATGAGGGTGCAAAAGAGTAGAACATGACTTAACGACTAAACAAGAATAGATTTGTTGCTTATCTGTACTTTTCAAATTTACTGCAAGAAATACTTGTGTGATAAGACAAGCACAACAAACATTAGAAACATAATAGAGATGTGCTTGACTTCCCTGCTGGCTCAGATGGTAAAGCATCTGCCTACAATGTGGGAGACCCAGGTTCAGTCCCTGGGTCAGGAAGATCTCCTAGAGGAAGGAAATGGCAACCCACTCCAGTATTCTTGCCGGAAAATCCCATGGACGGAGGAGCCTGGTAGGGCTACAGTCCATGGGGTCACAAAGAGTCAGACACGACTGAGTGACTTCACTTTCTCTTGTATGCAGAGTGATTTTGTACAAAATCACGAGCAGCTAAATGATGCCATCCAGGCTGTGTGCCATACAACTGCAGGAGGAACATTCTTGGTTAGCCTGTACTTATTTCCAAATAAAAAGCAAAATTATCATCATCAATTATAATTCAAAATAATTTTTTCAAGTGCAGGAAACAGACAACAAGAGGTATAAGTGTCTACAGACTCACAGACATAAAAAACAAACTTATGGTTACCAAAAGGGAAAGAGGGGAAAGCGATAAATTAGGAGTTTAAGATTAACAGATACACATTGCTATATACAAAAGAGATGAACAACAAGGACCTACTATATAGCACAAAGAATCATATTTAATATCTTGTAAAAACCTATGTGGAAGAGAATCTGAAAAAATAGATAACTGAATCACTTTGCCATACACCTGAAACTAACACATTATAAATCATTATAAATTTTTTTAAAAAGATACAAGTGACTTCATCACACCAAAAATTGGCAGCATGAAGTCAACAACCCTAACTTCTTCGTTTATCCTCCCCGGTTACAATCTTTAGACCATGCTGCTTGGTATCAAAACTTCTAATGCCTACAAAACCCTTTGTGAAACTAAGCCACAGAAAGAAAGAACCCTTGTCTAGCAGCTAAAGGCAATCTGCCAATTTATTTCCATCCTTCATCTAATTTTCAGTTGGCCAGCAAAGTGAAAAAGGTAACCAGAGACAGGGGAAAAGGCCACTGATAAGAATGACAGATAAGTAAATAAAACATTCATGAGTTAGTTCTCTGTGTCTCAAACCCATTTTATGTGACTCTCAGAGAATGTGGCTGTTTAAAGAACCAATGTTGCATGGGGTGGGGGGAGTGAACAAAGGGACAAAAATAATGACACAGAATGGAGATGTGCATATTATAAAACATGGAGCATGATATGAGGAGGATATACCTAAAAAAAGCTCTGTTCCTTGTTTAAACCAAAGGCCTCCAGTCTCTCCGGAAGAGAGTATTGTCTTTTGCTATTTGGAAATAGGCCCCCGGTGAAGCTGGCCATATCCAGTGTACGACAATTACATTGTGTTCCTACTGTTACTTACACATGCCCATTGATTTATATTTGCTTTACCTTTCTATTTAAGCCAGTATTTCATAAGCAGAAGGCATCTGGCATACCTGTGTTAAATAGATTCCTCTCCAAAATGTGAGAAAAGATCGCTTGTGGCTAAGAAAATAATTTCTCCCTTTTCGTGTTCAAATGCTTCGTGCTCCAGTAGAGGTCAGCGTCTCACAACTGATCCAAGGACACAGAGAAGCCCCTCCCTCCTGACCTGATCACCCTCAAAATCCTTCCCTTCTAGCTGATGGTACAGTGGAAAGAATCCTGCAGATAGAAGTCACAACTAGAGGACTGGGAACAAATTATTTAACATCTCTAAGCTTTAGTGTCCTTGTAAGTAGAAAGGGGGAGGAGGAGAGACGTACTTTATAAGTAGTTATGTAATAGCTAGCACAATATATGGCACAAAATAATATCCCAGTGAGTGGAGTTTCCTTGCTTTTCTCCTTCTTCCTTGAAGTCTCTCCATTCCACCTTCAGAGATAAGACAAATACCACAAATACCCCAATCAAAGGTCCTGATTGGCTGAAGCTCACACTGAGTGACCAATTACCAAGTGTAGATCCTTTCTTGAAACTTTCTAAAAGTAACGGAGAACTGGATACCAACAAGAGATGGAAGTTATTAATGCAAACAGAAGAGATATGGAGGGGTTAGACCGCGTTAGAAAGAAAGCAACTGCACGGGAAGCTAAATCAACAGCTGCTGCTGCTATCGCTTCGGTCGTGTCCGACTCTGTGCGATCCCATAGATGGAAGCCAACCAGGCTCCCCCGTCCCTGGGATTCTCCAGGCAAGAGTACTGGAGTGGGTTGCCATTTCCTTCTCCAATGCATGAAAGTGAAAAGTGAGAGTGAAGTCGCATCACGTTGTATTAGTTCTCGGAACACCAAAATAGGCAAAAATAGATTCAACTTTTTAGGAACTAGACATATATACTGAAGTCTAGAGGTTACATGGGCTTCCTAGGTGGCGCTCAGTTCAGTTCAGTTCAGTCGCTCAGTCGTGTCCGACTCTTTGCGACCCCATGAATCGCAGTACGCCAGGTCTCCCTGTCCATCACCAACTCCCGGTGTTCACTCAGACTCACGTCCATTGAGTTCATGATGCCATCCAGCCATCTCATCCTCGGTCGTCCCCTTCTCCTCCTGTCCCCAATCCCTCCCAGCATCAGGGTCTTTTCCAATGAGTCAACTCTTCGCATAAGGTGGCCAAAAAGAGTCCGCCTGCCAGTGCAGGAGACATAAGAGATAGGGGTTGGATCCCTGGGTCAGGAAGATCCTCTAGAGGAGGACATGGCAACCTACTCCAGTATTCTTGTCTGGAGAATCCTTTGGACAGAGGAGTCTGGCAGGTTACAGACCATAGGGTTGCAGTAGACAACTGAAGCAACTTAGCACACAGTAGTTATATAAAATATTCTGAAGGTTGGTGATCTAAATGGGAAGGAAATCTTAAAAAGAGAATTTATATGTAAACGTATAGCTGATTCACTTTGTTGTACAACAGAAACTAACACAACGTGGTAAGGTAACTGCTGCTGCTGCTGCTGCTGCTAAGTTGCTTCAGTCGTGTCTGACTCTGTGCGACCCCACAGACGGCAGCCCACCAGGCTCCCCTGTCCCTGGGATTCTCCAGGCAAGAACACTGGAGTGGGTTGCCATTTCCTTCTCCAATGCATGAAAGTGAAAAGTGAAAGTGAAGTCGCTCAATCATGTCCGACTCTCAGCGACCCCATGGACTGCAGCCTTCCAGGCTCCTCCATCCATGGGATTTTCCAGGCAAGAGTACTAGAGTGGAGTGCCATTGCCTTCTCTGAAGGTAACTATACTCCAGCAAAAATTAATAAACAGATATTCTGGAGGTCAAAATCAAGACAGACATTATAGGACAGGTGTTGAGAGCCCTGGGTTCTTGTCTCTCCTCACACTCCTAAGTCCTGCTGGAACCAATTAACACATTTGTTAAGAGAAACACACAAACAGTGTTTCCAATCTTCATCGTGCCACGAGAAACACTGTGACCTTCCACAAACTGCCTCGTTTCTCCCATCTGTATAATGGAGCTAACAATGAAATAGTCTTGAATTACTGGACAAAATAAATAAAATAATCAGTGTAGAACAGTTAGCATGATGTCAGGCAGTTTCGTCAGGAAGATCCCCTGGAGAAGGAAATGGAAACCCACTCCAGTCTTCTTGCCTGGGAAATCTAATGGACAGAGGAGACTGATGGGCTACAGTCCGTGGGGTTGCAAAGAGTGGGACACGACAGAGCATATACAAACACACAGGCAGTTTCAGTCCTTTAAAAAATGGGACTCTCTATTCATTATTTGCTTGATCCTAGAAAAGTTTTTACTCCCTGGGCATGAGTTTCTTCATTTCTATAAAGGGGAAAAAGGAAGTGGAAGAGAATGTCCAGGTGCCTTCCAGAACTGCAACATGCCTGACATCCTATAGAGCCCCAGCCCAATTCCAGTCAGCTCTGTGGAGGAACTTAGGGGCTGGAACTCAGGGACACAGGCTGCCGGCCACAGCCCAGGGTCTGACAGCTGTTTCCATCAGGCAAAGCAATAGGACAACGTGGCCAAAAGAATCCATGAGAGCAAGGGATTCAGTCCAGGCCAATCTGAAGGGAAGACTTTGTCAAGATCATCTGGAAAGTGAAACATGACTTCCTCTTTTTTGGTTTAAGGTCAAGAAACAAGAAGGTCTACCAAGCTGAGTTTAGTCTCCCAAGGTTCCTGGAGGATCGCGTGTCTCGTCAGAAATGCCATTTTAACTGATGTAAGTGTGAAGGAGTTGGAACCCTAGGGATTAAATTTCTGCTGAAATACACATGTTTTTGAAAAAAAAAAAAAATAGAGCACTTGACTCAGGGAATGCAAAGCTTTTGGGAAACTGTTCTAAGCCCAATATGGAGGGTATCAAATGCCACCGACCTTTCAGGGTTCCCCTCATGTCATAGGTTAGCGTGAGCTCACACCTGGCCACCCTGGCCCCCGGGTTTGGGGGAGGGTTAGGGACACCTGTCTTAGCTTGTCTCACATTTACACACACACATTCCTAGGCCTGGGAACTTTTTTCCCCACAAAGACATGTTTTATGGCTGCACTTGTACTTTTATGACAAAACAGTCTTGCATTTGTCTGAGAGGAAGTGGGGTCTAAGGAGCTTGGGAGACTGGACACCTGGGCTCTGCCAGCTTCATCAGGTCACAGCTCTGCCTACCTACTTGTGTGTTGCCAGGGGTGAGCTGCCCCTCTGTGAGCTGATGGAGATGAGGGTCTGCCAGCCATCCTTTCCTGAGAGAGTGGGCTGTAGTGTGTGGCAAAAAGTGTCTGACTCTCACTCCCATCCTCAAGCAGCTACAGGATCTGTTGTCACTATAACTTCGTTTGCATTTCCTAGGTAGCAGTGGGTGGTGGTTTAGTCACTAAGTCATTTCTGGCTCTTGCCACCTCATGGATGGTAACCCACCAACCTCCTCTGTCCATGGGTTTCCCAGGCAAGAATACTGGAGTGTGCTGCCATTCCCTTCTCTGGAGTATCTTCCCGACAACGCAGGGATCAAACCTGCGTCTCCTGCATTGGCAAGTGAATTCTTTATGCATTTCCTAGAGTTTTACATAAGTAGAACCCTACAGAATGCACTCTATTTTTGTCTGATTTTTTTGTGTTCTGTATAATTATTTTGAGACTTATCCATGTTGTGTGCATCAGCCGTTTGTTTCTTTTCATAGCAGGGTGCTTCTCTATTGTATGGATATACCACTGTTTGCTTATCCAGTCATCTTCAGAAGGATAGATATCTTAGTTGTTTCCAGTTTGGGCCTATCACAGATAAAACTGCTATGAACATTTGTGTTCAAAATAAAGAGTATTTGACTGTAAAAAAGAAAAGTCTGGCTGCCAGTCCTATATGATATCTCACCTCCCTGAACCTCCACGTTTTCAGTTATCAAAATGGCAAAGCAGGGAATTCCCTGGTAGGCCAGTGGTTAAGACAACACTTTCCACCCAGGGATGCAAGTATTCTCCAATATCTGCAAATCAATCAATGTAATACACCACATTAACAAATTGAAAAATAAAAGCCATATGATTATCTCAATGGATGCAGAGAATGCCTTTGACAAATTTCAACATCCATTTATGATTAAAAACTCTCCAGAAAGCAGGAGTAGAAGGAATATACCTCAACATAATAAACGCTATATATGACAAACCCACAGCAAACACTATCCTCAATGGTGAAAAATTGAAAGCATTTCCCCTAAAGTCAGGAACAGGATAAGGGTGCCCACTTTCATCACTACTTTTCAACATAGTTCTGGAAGCTTTGGCCACAGCAATCAGAGCAGAAAAAGAAATAAAAGGAATCCAAATTGGAAAAGAAGACGTGAAACTCTCATTGTTTGCAAATAACATGATCTTCTACGAGAAAACCCTAAAGACATCACCAGAAAATTACTAGAGCTAATCAATGAATATAGTAAAGTTGCAGGATATAAAATCAACACACAAAAATCCTTTGCATTCTTATACACTAATAATGAGAAAATAGAAAAAGAAATTAAGGAAACAATTCCATTCACCATTGCAATGAAAAGAATAAAATACTTAGGAATATATCTACCTAAATAAAGACCTATATATAGAAAACTATAAAACACTGGTGAAAGAAATCAAAGAGGATACTAATAGATGGAGAAATATACCATGTTCATGGATCAGAAGAATCAATATAGTGAAAATGAGTATACTACCCAAAGCAATCTATAGATTCAATGCAATCCCTATCAAGCTGCTGCTGCTGCTACTGCTGCTGCTGCTATAGAAATTAAGGAAACAATTCCATTCACCATTGCAATGAAAAGAATAAAATACTTAGGAATATATCTACCTAAATAAAGACCTATATATAGAAAACTATAAAACACTGGTGAAAGAAATCAAAGAGGATACTAATAGATGGAGAAATATACCATGTTCATGGATCAGAAGAATCAATATAGTGAAAATGAGTATACTACCCAAAGCAATCTATAGATTCAATGCAATCCCTATCAAGCTGCTGCTGCTGCTACTGCTGCTGCTGCTAGTCGCCTCAGTCATGTCTGACTCTGTGTGACCCCATAGACAGCAGCCCACCAGGCTTCCCCATCCCTGGGATTCTCCAGGGAAGAACAGTGGAGTGGGTTGCCATTTCCTTCTCCAATGCATGATGTGAAAGTGAAAGTGCTCAGTCATGTCTGACTCTGTGTGACCCCATAGACAGCAGCCCACCAGGCTCCCCCATCCATGGGGTTTTCCAGGCAAGAGTACTGGAATGGGGTGCCAGCTATCAATGGTATTTTTCACAGAGC
>SJXQ01009571.1:414771-470196 GCA_006408695.1 Aepyceros melampus | reverse complement strand
TGAAAATCTTTTTTTTAACAAGGAACTATATATATATATATATATATATATATATATGATATTAATATTCCCCTCAGTCAGTATTTGTTCATAATCTGATAACTGCTGGTTGAGGTGATGGGAGAGTTTTTGTGAGTGTGTGTGCCTGTATGTGTAAGAAGACACTCTGGACAGAATAGGGAGATATAAACAAATGGAATTCAGCTCCACCATCACCCAAAAGTACCCACCATTAGTGTAGGGCAAAAGTGCTAAACCTAGAAATGGTGAATACATCACACTAGACAGCAAGGTGAGAGAATGTTTCAGGGAAAGCCCAGGAATCAGCACCCCGGTTAGTAAGAACCAGAAAGAGAAATAGAATGTGAACTGTAAGTCAGGAAATCTTCATGGGGGATGAGAGGTTCATCTTGGTCCTTAAAGCAAGTCAGGAAGGACATAATGGGCAGCACATAATTGTTTGAGGACCTGCCCACAGTGTGTTGTCCTGAATGATGTGTACACTGGAACCAAAAGGGGCTCCTGGGAGTGCTTACATCATAAGGCCTCTTCATTGCAGTAGGACAAATATTTGGTAAACTTCCTGTAATATTGTTTTCTACTGAAATAGGCCTGTGCCTTATAGCTGCTGTGCCTCTGGTTTTCAGTCCTGATGGAGCAATGTGTGTGTGTGTGTGTGTGTGTGTGTGCATGTGCTCATATGTCTGACCCTTTGTGGACCCATGGACTACAGCCTGCCAGGCTCCTCTGTCCATGGAATTCTTCAGACAAGAACACTAGAATAGGTTGCCATGCCCTTCTCCAGAGGATCTTCCCAGGTCAGGGATTGAACCCAGGCCTCCAGCATTATAGGCAGATTGTCTACCATCTGAGTCACCCAGGAAGCCCTAGGTTTATAGGAAGTCAATAGATTTTGTCAAAAATGGAAAAATCAGCAACAGTAACAAAAGTAAGAATTAGCCATCAGAAAAACAAGTTACTACATATAGAAATCTGTTGTATTTCTCAAAACTAACAGTCAAATATCAGAAAGAAGTTTTTGAAAATCTTTAAAATTGCATAAAAAAATAAAATACTCAGGAATAAATCTGACCAAGAAGATGAAAGAGTTATATGCTGAATACTATAGAACATTGATCAAGGAAATTGAAAATTACTCAAAAAAAAAAAGAAAGAAAGAAAAAATATCCCATGTTCTTGGATTGGAAGAATTAATATTGCTAAAATGGCCGTACTACCCAAAGCAATCTAGAGATTTAATGCAATTCCTATCAATTTACCCAAGACATTTTTCAAAGAAATGGAAAAAATAATACTGAAATTTATATGGAACCACAAAAGATACAGAATTGATAAAGCAATCATGAGGAAAAAGAACAAAACTTGAGGCATAATCCTCCTAGACTTTACAATACTACAAAGCTACAGTAATCAGAACAGCATGATGATGTGATGTGATGTGAAAGTTGCTCAGTCGTGTCTGACTCTTTGCAACCCCATAGACTATACAGTCCATGGGATTCTCTAGGCCAGAAAACTGGAGTGGATAGCCTTTCCTTTCTCCAGGGAATCTTTCCAACCCAGGGAATGAACCCAGGTCTCCCCATTACAAGGAGATTCTTTACCAGCTGAGCCACAAGGGAAACCCAAAACAGCATGATATTGGCACAAAACAGACATATGACTCAATGGAACAGACTAGAGAGCCCAGAAATAAACCCACATGCCTACAGTCAATTAATCTTTGACAAAGGAAGCAAGAATATGCAAAGTCTCTTCAGCAAGTGGTGTTAGGGAAGCTGGTCAGCTGCATGTGAATCAATGACGTTAGAAAACACCTTCATACCACACACAAAAATAAACTTAAAATGGCTTAAAACCTTAAACATAAGACATGATACTGGGACTTCTCTGGCAGTCCAATGGTAAAGACTCTGTGCTTCCAAGGCAGGGAGTACAGGTTCTATTATCCCTAGGTGGGGAACTAAGATCCTACATGTTACATGACAAAAAAAAAAAAGAGCATAAAACTTCTAGAAGATAACATATGTAAAACATTCTTTGACATAAGCATAACAATGTTTTCTTAGATCAATCTCTGAAGGCTGTAGAAATAAAAATAAACAAATAGAACCTAATCAAACTTACAAGTTACCTAAGTAGTAAAAGTAGTTCCTAAATTCAAGTCTTTGGCCACCGTATCCTCTGTTCCTACCACCTAATTAGTTAATTAGTTAGTATTAGTCACTGGAGAAGGCAATGGCAACCCTAGTACTCTTGCCTGAAAAATCCTATGGACAGAGGAGCCTGGTAGGCTGCAGTCCATGGGGTCACAAAGAGTCGGACACGACTGAGTGACTTCACTTTCACGTTTCAGTTTCATGCATTGGAGAAGAAATGGCAATCCACTCCAGTGTTCTTGCCTGGAGAATCCCAGGGACAGTGGAGCCTGGTGCGCTGCCGTCTGTGGGGTCGCACAGAGTTGGACACAACTGAAGCGACTTAGCAGCAGCAGCAGCATTAGTCACTCAGTCATGTCTGACTCTTTGTGACCCTATGGACTGTAGCTCACCATGCTCCTTTGTCCATGGGGATTCTCCAGGCATGAATACTGGAGTGAATTGACATGCCCTTCTCCAGGGGATTTTCCGAACCCAGGGACTGAACCCAGGTCTCCCACATTGCAGGCAGATTCTTTACCATCTGAACCACCAGGGAAGCCCTATCACCTAATTAGGAACCGAATAAACACTTGCTGAATTGAACTGCACTGAAAATAAACTTGCCGCAATGCCTGCTCTATTGTTAGGATGGAAGGAGCATAGGACAATGCTGATAGCAGAATGAAATGAGCTGGAAAGTAAAATACAGTTCCAGAGAAATCAGAGTCAGATGGTGAAAGTCGGCTATATTGCCCCTTACACTTACCCAAGCCCTTATGAAATCTGGAGCTACAAACTGACCAAAAAAAAAAAAAAAAAAAGGCATTTCAAGACAAGTAATGTCCAGCTAGAAGCAGGACAGTCTGGTTATAAGCACTGAACCAAAGCCAAAAGAGAACAGAAAAACTCTCCCGTCATACAATCCACCCATTAAACCTGATCTGCCAAACCAGGGCTCCTCTCTCTCCCATTCCAATTAACAGCTCTGCTCCCAGCAACCGACATGCTGAATCACCCTCCAGTGCCACAGCTGATGGTTCATAAAGCTTTGGGCTCATCTAATCCTCTAATAGCCTGGGGCTGTATTAGTGTCACAGTAGCAAAATTCTCTCCCAAATTAGAACTGTATTATTTTACTGTACAAAAGTCAGCAGGGTTCCTGAAGGAACTAACTGCAAACCATCTGTTAACCCTTTCTAATCTCATCTCCCCTAACTGCCATCAGAAAATATGACTTTGAAACAAATACCTTTGAGTCAAATTCCCTGAAGCCTCTGGCCCCACTGTGAGTACATATTGAGAGTGGAGGTCAGATAGTTGCACAGTACCTTCTTCCCTGCCATGACAAATTTACCTTGCTTTCTTAACATTAACTATGTGTGTGTGATATTGCAAATTATAATAAATATATTTTAAGAGGTCGTAAATTTACTTTTTTATTTTATTGCTTAATATGGACCATTTTTGAAGTCTTTATTGAATTCTGCTTCTACTTTATGTTTTGGGTTTTTTGGCCACAGGGCATGCAGAATCTTAGCTCCCCAAGCAAGGATTGAAACTGAAACCCCTGCATTGGAAGGCAAGTCTAACCACTGCACCTCCAGGGAAGTTCCTATTTTACTTTTTTAATTTAATTTTTAAATAAAAGTTTATAAAATATAAACTAGGAATATAATTCCAAGTTTAGCACAATTTTGTGCACTCAACTCACACATTAGTAAAGCAATGCTCAAAATTCTCCAAGTCGGGTTTCAATAATACAAGAACCCTGAACTTCCAGATGTTCAAGCTGGTTTTAGAAAAGGCAGAGGAACCAGAGATCAAATTGCCAACATCTACTGGATCACCAAAAAAGCAAAAGAGTTCCAGAAAAACATCTATTTCTGCTTTATTGACTATGTCAAAGACTTTGACTGTGTGGATCACAAGAAACTGTGGAAAATTCTGAAAGAATGGGAATACCAGACCACCTGACCTGCCTCTTGAGAAAACTGTATGCAGGTCAGGAAGCAACAGTTAGAACTGGACATGGAACAACAGATTGTGCTGGATGAAGCACAAGCTGGAATCAAGAATGCTGGGAGAAATATCAATAACCTCAGATATGCAGATGACACCACCCTTATGGCAGAAAGTGAAGAACTAAAGAGCCTCTTGATGAAAGTGAAAGAGGAGAGTGAAAAAGTTGGATTAAAGCTCAACATTCAGAAAACGAAGATCATGGCATCCGGTCCCGTCACTTCATGGGAAATAGATAGGGAAACAGTGGAAACAGTGTCAGACTTTATTTTGGGGGGTTCCAAAATCACTGCAGATGGTGATCGCAGCAACGAAATTAAAAGATGCTTACTCTTTGGAAGGAAAGTTATGACCAACCTAGATAGCATATTCAAAAGCAGAGACATTACTTTGTCAACAAAGGTCTGTCTAGTCAAGGCTATGGTTTTTCCAGTGGTCATGTATGGATGTGAAAGTTAGACTATAAAGAAAGCTGAGCACCAAAGAATTGATGCTTTTGAACTGTGGTGCTGGAGAAGACTTTTGAGAGTCCCTTGGACTGCAAGGAGATCCAACCAGCCCATCCTAAAGGAGATCAGTCCTGGGTGTTCATTGGAAGGACTGATGTTGAAGCTGAAACTCCAATACTTTGGCCACCTGATGCAAAGAGCTGACTCATTGTAAAAGAGCCTGATGCTGGGAAAGATTGAGGGCAGAATGAGAAAGGGATGACAGAGGATGAGATGGTTTGATGGCATCACCAACTCAGTGGACATGAGCTTGGGTAAACTCTGGGAAGCCTGGTAAGCTGCGGTTCATGGGGTCTCAAAGAGTTGGACATGGCTGAGCGACTGTACTGAACTGAACTTAGCTGATATACAATATTATATGTTATTAATATATATTTTTGTCTTTGTACATGGTTCCTAGCTCACAGTTCCTAAAACCCTTAGAATTATATCCAATATTTTGTGATATCTGTAATCTGTAAGGGGAAAGAATCTGGGAAAAGTGGAGATGTGTGTGTGTGTGTGTGTGTGTGTGTGTCACTAAGTCACTTTGCTGTACACCTGAAACTAAGACAACATTGTATAATCTACTACAGTTCAATTTTTAAAAAGAGAGAGTGAAGAGGCATCTTTTATTATAAAATTTGTTTTTTTGTCCTCAGTTCTTCAAGTGGCTCCCTGAAATAATGTGTCTTGTTATTCATAGCAAGGACTTTTCAACCACAACTGAACTTATGTTAATGAGATGACTTTTAGAAACCCCTCAGGGACTTACCTGGTGGTCCAGTGATTACAACTTCACCTTCCAGTGCAGGGGGTGCTGGTTCAGTCCCTGGTTGGGGAGGAGCCAACAACCCACATGACTTGTGGCCAAAAGAAAAAAATCCAAAATCATAAAACAGAAGCGTTATTGTAACAAATTCAACAAAAACTTTAAAATGGTCCACATCAAACATTTAAAGAAAAAAAAAGAAAGAAATCCCCTAAAGATGGGGTTTGGATGACTGGTTGCCAGGGGAACCAAGCATGAATACAGGCTTAGGAATTTCAGTCCCATCTTCTGATCTCGAGGCAGGGCAGAGGGGCTGCAGTTTGAACCAATGACCAGTGATTTTAATCAATCAAGTCTGTGTAATGAGGCCTCCATTAAAAACCTAAAAAGATGGGTACAAAGAGTTTCCAGGTTGGTGAACCAGAGTATGTTCAAATGCCACTGAGTTGCATCCCCAAACCCCATGGGGAAAGACAGAAGCTCCTTTGTTCCAGGATCTTCATAAGTGTCTCTTTATCTGGCTGTTGATTCTTATCCCTTAATATCTTTTGTCATAAACTGGTAATCTAGTGATGGTACAGAAAGGGAGACCCCTTCCACAGCCTGAGTGGGGGTTTTTGTCTAACACTTGGAAATGAATTATCCAAGGAGATGCATGTGCTGACAAAGCAAGAGACTTTATTGGGAAGGAGTGCCTGGGCAGAGAGCAGCAGAGGGACCCAGGAGGATTGCTCTGCCTTGTGGCTTACAGTCATGGGTTTTATGGTGATAGGATTCATTTCCAGGTTGTCTCTGGCCAATCATTCAGACTCAAGGCCGTTTCCGGCTTGGTCCACACATTGCTCAGTCAATATGGATGCCAGCAAGGATACTTGGAGGTGGTAGGACCCATCGCATCTCTTTTTAACCTTTTCCGAATTCTTCCAGTTGGTGGCTTTTTAGTCCATGTTCCTATACCAGGACTTCCTGTCATAAAATAACTACACAAATAGTGCCTAGCCAGAGTGGGTGATTTCAGTCAATGTGTTTCCCCCAACAGTGAGTAAACTATCCTCCTAAGTTCTGTGAGCTGCTCTGGCAAGTCAACTGAACCCAGGGAAGGGGTCATGGGAACCTCTGATCTATAGCCAGTCTGTCAGAAACACAGGTAACAGCCTGGACTTGTGATTGGCATCCAAAGCGAAGGGCAGTCTTGTGAGCCCTTAACCTGTGGAATCTGATGCTATCTCAGGGTAGATAGTGTCAGAATTGACCACCCAGCTGGTGTTGAAGAACTTCTTGGTGTTGTGTGTGGAAAAATCCTACATATCAGAAGGACTAAAAGTTTACTATTCTATAGTCACATTAACTACATTGTGTAGTTACATTAACTGTGACTGCAGTTATATGAAAAACGTATAAGAAAAAAAAAGGAAGGAAATATATAATGGGGGAATTAATTGTGAAATATAATGACTTGTTACTTATCTCTATTTTCCAGTTTTTATAATATAAAGAAATAAAAATGCCACTTATATCTTTAAAGTGTTCTTAAACAATTCACTTTCTAAGATATACCATACACAATGGTAGTAGACGTGTGGCTATATTGTTGTAGCCACACGTTCTGGGAAACAAACTCACTCAGAAGGACAATGCAGATAGTGGAGTGCAGTTTATTGCACCAGCGGGCCCAAAGTAGAGTCTCCTCTTAGCCACGGACCCTGACCAGTTTTTCTGAAAACCTTATATACCCTAAGGTACGTGCCCAAACCCACCTCCCCAAATTCCCTGAAACTAGTCTGAACAAAGGAAAAGAAGGATACAATCAAAGTTAACCCATGGTTCCTATGCCTTAAGCCTAGGTAGTTAACAGTGGACAAGTATCAATAGGCCTGTGGTCATACCCCAATAAGCATAATAGAATTTATGATTCTATTTGGTTACACAGATAATTAGGGTGTTCTTTTAGGCAACAGAGAGTCTAGGTAGGAGCCCTGGGGCTCTTCGATCCAGGGAGCCTGCTTTTCCAGTTGGTATGTCATTTCCATAGATACTGGGCATATAGCTCAAAGCCCACAGTCCAGCCCAAGATGGAGTCCTGATTTCAAGATGGGGCCTGTTCTGTCTGTTTCCTCCTTCATTCCCCACTCTTGATGCTCTTAACTCATAGTATGAGCATCATTCATAGGGATATATTGCACTCTGTCTCTCTGACCTCCAATTTGGGAGAATGACATCAACCTTTGGGTTACAGAGTTCATAATACATTGCAAAATAAAGGGCCCACAAAGCAGAACTATCAAGGCAACTATAACAATGTTAAATATAGTTTTCCACCAATCACCCTTCACCCAAGATAGGACTGAAATCCAAAAAGGAAGTTTATCATCAGACATAAGTTTTACCTGACATTTCAGGTCATCTAGGGTGGCTGATATATAGCGAGATAAATCAAGAATATATACACATTTAACTTTAATTATAGCACAGGTCCCTCTTTGTACTGAAACTATGGTTAGTCTCAAGATGATACCAGCAAGTCCTTGTAGCAGCAGTTAACTGTAGAGCTTCATCTCTTTTTCTTAAGATGATTTGGTTTCACGGGGGTCAGTAGGGTCCTTTTGTGTAGTCCAGTCAGTGTCCTCCAGTCTACATGGTATGCTCTCTTCACCCTCATATGGTGGATCCAAGGAGTGACACCTGAAACTTGAACTGCAGTAGGGCTGGTTAGAACAACAGTATACGGACCCTTTCAATGTGGGGCCAAGGAGTCGTGTTTCACTCCGTGACCACACCTGATCCCCAGGCACAAATTCGTGAATCTGTCCCCCAAGGGAGAACAGCACCCTTTCTTGTACAAACTTAGTTACCTGATTTATTACCTTACCCAGTTGTTCCATCTGCTGTGAAATCTCATCTCCCCTTGCTGCTTACCTGAGGCAAAGTTGTTGACACCTGTTTTGTTATGAGAGGGGGCCTCTTATAGACAATTTTGTATGGAGAAGAGCCATGGGACTGTGGGGTCCTCCTGAGTTTGAGCAGAGCCATTGGAAACAAGTCCACCCAGGAACAGTCAGTCTCTAAGATCCACTTGGAGAGTGTCTCTTTAAGTGTATGGTTGGTTCCTTCCACCATCCCAGAACTATGGGGTCTATATGCTGTACATAATTTCCACTTGATGTTTAAAGTTTTGCTTACTTTATACTAAATCAGCTATGAAAGCTGGGCCATTGTCTGATGGTAGAAAATCCAAATCTAGGAACTATCTCCCTAAGCAGGTAGCAGTCTACTTTTGATGCTCTTTCAGTCTGGGTAGGAAAAGCTTCTACCCATCTCGAGAATGTACGTACTATGACCAGCAGGTCATGGTAGTGTCAGTGAGGTTTCATTGCAGTGAAGTCCACTTCCAGATGTTCAAAGGGCAGCGTGCCTTTTAGCTGAGACCCCGGAGGTTTCTGTCTGTGCTGAGAGGCAGCATTGACCTGTGAGCAGGCAGTACAATTCTGAGATTTTGTCCTGCATAGGGAAGAGAGGCGGGGAACTAAGAAATATTTTCAAATTGGCTCCTCCAGTTTATCATGGCCTAGATGGGTCGCTTGGTGTGTTTGGCTTACCAGAGTGGATGCCAGCTCCTCCAGTACCAATAATTTGCCACTTGGCAATTCCCACCATCTCTTTTCAGTCTTGATGGCCCCTTTCTGCTTTGGCTAGTTGGTTTTGGGCTTCAGTGTATTTTGGAGAGTCTAGCATTAGCTCAGGTAGCTCCGTCAATATGAGAGCTTTAATAGGGGCTTCACTTGTACCCCCAAGCCCTTGGCTGCTTGTTTAGCGGTCTTATCTGCCAGTCTGTCCCCTGAGCCCGGGGGGTATCCTCTTTTTGACATCCTCAGCAGTGTATGACTGCAACCTTTTCTGGTTCCCAGGCAGCATCTGATAGGTTCTTAGTTTCTTCCTTATTTTTAATATCTTTTTCACTAGCTGTCAAAGGCCTCTCTCCTTATACAGAGCCCTGTAACAAAAGCATACCTGGAGTCTGTGTAAATGTTTGTCTTCTTACCTTTTGACAGCTGGAGGGCCTGGGTTAGAGCATATCGTTCGGCCTGTTGAGCGGACCAGTGTGATGGCAGAGAGCTAGCCTCAACGGTGTTTTCTTCCATGACTACTGCATATCCCGACAGTCATTGTCCTTGTTTCACCAGGCTGGTGTCATTGGTGTACAGGACCAAATCTGGGTCCGGGATTGGCTGGTCTCTCAAGTCAGGTCTGCTGGCATATTTCCTTGCAATCATGTGAGGACCCACCTTCTCCCACAAGAAAGAGAGTGGCCAGATTCAGGGCCTGACAACGCTCAGTAGTATCATGGGGGTTCTCACATAACAGTCCCTGGTACTGAGTAATCCGGGATGTTGACAGCCATTCATGGAGGTCCCCTCGCAGGAGAGTGTTGACCTCATGCGGGACTTTTACAAACAAATCTTGGCCCAAAGTCAGCTTGGTTGCCTCCTGGACCAGTAAGGCAACCATAGCAACTGCCCATAAGCATCCCGGCCACCAGTGACAACACTGTCCAGCTGATTAGAGATAAGTCAGTGGTCTGTCCCATGTCCCCATAATCTGGGACAACACTCCCATAGCCACCTTGTCCTTTTCAGTCTCATAAAGAGTAAACAGCTTAGCAAGGTCTGGCAGGCCCAAGGTGGGTGCCAGTGTAATTGTACCTGGTTTGAATTTTATTACCAGTGGGACTTGTTTTGCAAGGCTGGGGAGGAGGGGGTTGTCTTCCACTCAGACCTCAGGGAATTATTGAGTTAACTCTCTCTCTTACTGTTTAGCCCGTCCGGTTTCTTTTCCAGGAGATTGTGCAACCTCACTCATCTTGAGGGGTTACCAAGAGGAAGAGTAAATAGATGGTTGAGCCCACTCGAACAGTGGGTCTTTTGTGGGGGGAAAGGTCACTTGTGCCCCCAATTTAGACAGCAAGTCTCTTCCTAACAAAGGTATTGGGCATTCAGGGATGTATAAAAATTCATGAGTCACTTGGTGTCCACCCATCTAACATTTTCAGGGTAGGCTAGAGACACAAAGGCTGCATTTATCACCATCTGAGACTCAGCGGCCTCTGGCTGGGTCTATTGGTATATAAAGAATATAGGCTTTGCACAGTCTTTCGCAGAACTCAGAGGCTGATTCGCTTTCCCTTTGAATCACTTCGGAGGGTTTTACGATACTCATAGCTTTTCAGGCCCCTCTCTTGAGACCTTGTAAAATAGTCACCCGATATCTCTCCAGATATTGGAGGGCCCTTCCCTTCCTCTGTTTTACAGTCCCAATTAGGCCTCTTATCGAGGGTGGCTAGTTCTGCCCACCGCTTTGGATTTGCAGTACCCTCAGATGCCATTTCTCTTAACCATTTTCTGGCCTCAGTTAGGATCCTGTGTCTTTCCTCAGTGCTGAAAAGGGAGAGTAGTAGTTGGATTATGTCATCCTATGTAGGGCGGTGGGTTCGAAAAATAGTCTCCATTAGCCTCATCATGGCTTGTGGCTCCCCTGAGTATGATGGAGCATGTCTCTGCCAGTTTAATATATCCATAGAGGAAAATGTCTGGTAATAATAGGCTAGAGGGGGCTGATGGTAGTGCACCATGCGTCCTGAACTGGAGGCTGTTGTAGCTCTCTGAGGGGCATCTGTAGTGGGGTTCTTTACCACTGTTCCTTGGTGGAGCACAGCCTCTGTCTGATTGCTGTGTATTCTTGCCCCTTCCGATCAGTACTCACCAGGAGAGGTGGATACAATCTAGGAGGTCCAGCTGAGGCGGAATTCTGGGAGCACTGACTGGAATCTCCATGCTGGGATTGGAGCCTGCTGAAACAGCAGCTCTATGAACTCCGGGAGAGCTGGTGGAAGAGCAGTGGCTTCTACAACAACTTCACCTGGCCCTGGATCGGGCATTAAGGCGGCCTCCGGTCCTGGTGGACCACTGGGAGGCAGGAGCATCATTATCCAGTATGGGGAAGGGGTCAGGTCATCCCCATCCAAATCCTGTAGAATTTCCTTTTTTACCATCAGTCAATTTTTGTGCCATTAATATTTTTCCCTTTCCCTTCTGCATACAGAACCTTGTCTGAATAGGAGGGTCTTGAAGCTAACCTTAGCCATTAGTCAATATATGGATATTGATCCAGGTGTCCTGGCTCCCCTGTGATTACTGTATAGACTGCTTCCACTATTTTTAAGTTCATGGTGTTCTCTGGTGGCCATCCTACTCCCAAAGGGGGCCATTTGACCTCACAGAGTATGTGGAGGCAGTTAGGCTTCATCTTCACCTCATGAAGTGAAGTGAAGTCACTCAGTCATGTCGCTCTTTGCGACCCTATGGAGTGTAGCCTACCATGTTCCTCAGTCCACGGAATTTTCCAGGCAAGAGTACTGGAGCGGATTGCCATTTCCTTCTCCATGGGATCTTCTTGACCCAGGGATTGAACCCGGGTCTTCCACACTGCAGGCCAATGTTCAGATGGTAAAGCATCTGCCTGCAATGCGAGAGACCCAGGTTCAATCCCTGGGCCAGGAAGATCCCGTGGAGAAGGAAATGGCAACCCACTCCAATACTCTTGCCTGGAAAATTCTGTGGACTGAGGAACCTGGTAGGCTACAGTCCATGGGGTCGCAAAGAATCGGACATGACTGAGCAACTTCACTTCACCCTATAGTCTCCTCCAAATCATGTCTTTAAATTTTTAATCATGCACTCCAATACAGTTGCCTTAGATTCACTTCCTCCCATCTTGCTTACCTTCTTGGACCTTCTTCTACTTTTTCTTTTCATTCTGTCTGTGAAGTTCTCGGTACCCTATGTAGTTCTGATATTCCACTCAATGACACTTAAATTGCCATTCTGCCTCCTTCCTAATTGGGGTGAGAAGAGCCTTAACTGCCAGATCCCAGAAGGAGAAGAGGGATCAGCGTGTCTTCACCTGCCGGTCAGCACAGCTGAACCAAAACACCACGTAATCCAAGAGTGTTTCTCCCTTAAGTTTTAAAGTCCATTCTGCCTTGGTGGGCTTGATCAGGTGCGGATGAAAATACAGATGGGTTAAATATCCCACGTCCCAGGATGTCTCCAGAAAAGCCAATTTGTACTCACTTATGTATCCCCCTCCTTCTAACCTGACAATTCCAAGGGGGTCAAGAATTTCATAGCAGATGGGACACCTCCTTGGAGAGGGCAGAATACAAGCACACAAAAACCAAGTTTCTTCTCCTAAAAATCCCCTGGCAATTGCTTGGTAATAATTTTCCTCAAGATAGCGTGGACACCACCTCCTAAATGACCTTCACAAATTTCCTTTAAGCCCTAACACGCTCGTCAACCTGTGTACCAAGCAATCATTGCCACCTACCTATTTCAGGCTCCTGTGGGTCTGTGCACCTTCTAGTCCCTCCCAGGGTGTGATCAGGCCCCCTCTTCCACCCTGCTGGGTGGGTTCCTCCTCACCTGAGCGCTCAGTTTCCCTGCTGCCATCCACTGCCTGCTAACGTGAATGATCCGGGCGTTGAGAAGCAGAATCCTTCCAGAAAGGAGAGGCCCCTCCCCCCCCTCTAGAAGATTCAAGCCACAAGGCCTCGGAGTAGTCCCGAATGGGACTTGTCTCCTCAAAGTGAGGAGTTTATCAGCCAATGCACCAAATGTTGTAGCCATGCATTCTGGGAAACAAACTCACTCAGAAGGACAATGCAGATAGTGGAGTGCAGTTTATTGCACCAGCGGGCCCAAGGTAGAGTCTCCTCTTAGCCACGGACCCTGACCAGTTTTTCTGAAAACCTTATATACCCTAAGTGTACGTGCCCAAACCCATCTCCCCAAATTCCCTGAAACTAGTCTGAACAAGGAAAAGAAAGATACAATCAAAGTTAACCCATGATTCCTATGCCTTAAGCCTAGGTAGTTAACAGTGGACAAGTATCAATAGGCCTGTGGTCATACCCCAATAAGCATAATAGAATTTATGATTCTATTTGGTTACACAGATAATTAGGGTGTTCTTTTAGGCAACAGAGAGTCTAGGTAGGAGCCCTGGGGCTCTTCGATCCAGGGGGCCTGCTTTTCCAGTTGGTATGTCATTTCCATAGATACTGGGCATATAGCTCAAAGCCCACAGTCCAGCCCAAGATGGAGTCCTGCTTTCAGGATGGAGCCTGTTCTGTTTCCTCCTTCAATATCCTTAAGGACACTCATACAGGTTAACAAATGCAGCTGCAACACACATGTCCCCATGACCTGAGGGAAGAGACATGAAATCTCCCATGTCTCATGAGCCAGCACTGCCCTGAACAAAGAAGGCCAATTCTTTTCCTTCTATTCAGATTAGATAATAAGTCCAGTCACTTACATGGGCTTCCCTGGTGGCTCAGACACGTAAAGAATCTGCCTGCAGTGCTGGAGACACAGGTTCAAGACCTGAGTTGGGAAGATCCCCTGGAGAAGAGTATGGCAATCCCCTCCAGCATTCTTGCCTGGAAAATTCCATGGACAGAGGAAACTGGTGAGCTAAAGTCCAAGGAGTTGCAAAGAGTCAGACACGACTGAGCAACTAACTCTTCCACTTTTCACTTTCCAGTCAATGACATACTCTCAAATAAGTCCATTCCATGAAAGAAAAGAGAGGGAAATAGCAGAATAAGTGGAAAGCTTTTAACACCAAATGCTCTGATTTCCTATTGGGGAAAAAAAAAAGTCTGAAGCCACAAAAGCTTTCTTCCTACTTTTTTCAATCTCAAACATAAACTAAGAATTACATAAACTAAGGAATTATAAGATTTTTCAGGATGCTCCTCTGTAATGACAAAAAAACTTGTTTCCATAAGCCCAAGAAATAGAAGCTGAAGAATTCATTAGATACAAAATATAAACAAAACTCATTTTTCCTTCTGTACCCAGTGCCTCCCTAGAAGAAATCTAAACAAAAAGCTTGAAAACCAAGTGTAATTTTAGAGCCAAGGTTAATTTGCATGTGAGAAGGACACATGCAAAATCCAGCTAACTTGGAGAGTCTATTTAAATACAAAAGTCAAAGTATAAGTCTTCAGTGCCTGAAATCTGGAGAAACAGGCAAATTCAGATCCTCATTGCCAAGATCCTGGTGCTGAACCTACTGGAGCCAAAACTGGTAGCAACACTTAAATGGTAATTTGGATGAATTGCCCAAGGCTGAGTGTGCACTAGCTTGAGTGAGAAACTCCTGGGAACACACAGTCTTAGAAAGGCCTGTATGCTTTCATCAGTTTTTACCTCCAGGGATTCCATCAGTTTCTTACACTGAAAAGCCAAGAAACATCCCTTTCTGGCTCCAACAAAAGGAGAGGAAAAGTAACCATTATGAAATGTACCCTGAGCAATCTTCATAACAAAGGCCTGTTCTCTGGAGGAAAAACTTTTTCAGAGCTTTATCCCACCTAGGGAAACTGCATTTCTCAAATCCAGCCCTCTGTCTCACCTAAAAAGTGAAAAAAAAAAAAAAAAAGTGCAGGGGGTGGGGGTTAAGAAACACTTTCAAAGGTCACAGCTCAGAAACACACTCTACTAAATGTACAGCTCACAAATCCACTAAAAGATTCAGATTTAATCATAAGATTTTTGAATGTTCCTCCTCTCTCAAAACTTCCCATCATACCATAGGACTCTAATAGGACTCTACTATAATAACAGTGGATTCTTTTTGTTTTTGTTGTTCAGTCGCTCAGCTGCTCAGTCGTGTCCGACTTTTTGTGACCCCATGGATTCCAGCACGCCTGGCTTTCCTGTCCATCACCAACTCCCAGAGCTTGCTCAAACTCCCATCTGCTGAGTCTGTGATGCCATCCAACCATCTCATCCTCTGTCACCCCCTTCTCCTCCTGCCCTCAATCTTATCCAGCAATTTTCTAATGAGTCACTCATCAAAACAGGTGGCCAAAGTATTGGAGTTTCAACTTCAGCATTAGTCCTCCCAATGAATATTCAGAGTTGATTTCCTTTACGATTGACTGATTTGACCTACTTGCAGTCCAAGGGACTCTCAAGAGTTTTCTCCAACACCACAGATTAAAGGCATCAATTCTTTGGCACGCAGCCTTCTTTATGGTCCAACTCTCACATCCATACATGACTACTGGAAAAACCATAGCTTTGACCATATGGACATTTGTTGGTAAAATAATGTCTCTGCTTTTTAATATGCTGTCTAGGTTTCTCATTGCTTCTCTTCCATGGAGCAAGCATCTTTTAATATCATGGCTGCAGTCACCATCTGCAGTAATTTTGGAGTCCAAGAAAATAAAGTCTGTCACTGTTTCCATTGTTTCCCCATCTATTTGCCATGGAATGATGAGATCAGATGTCATGATCTTAGTGTTTTGAATGCTGAGTTTTAAGCCAACTTTTTCACTCTCCTCTTTCACCTTCATCAAGAGACTCTTTAGTTCTTCTTCATTTTCTGCCATAAGGATAGTGTCATCTGCATATCTGAGGTTATTGATATTTTTCCTGGCAGTCTTGATACCAGCTTGTGCTTCATCCAGCCCGGCATTTCGCATGATGTACTCTGCATATAAGTTAAATAAGTAGGGTGACAATATACAGCCTTGGCCATACTCCTTTCCTGATGTGGAACTAATCTGTTTTTCCATGTCCAGTTCTAACTGTTGCTTCTTGACTTGAATACAGGTTTCTCAAGAGGCAGGTAAGGTGGTCTGGTATTCCCATCTCTTTAAGAATTTTCCAGCTGTACAAAATTCCAGGTGGACTATCTGAAGAGGAGTTCTTAGGAAAGCCCAAAGACAACAAGGGAGATGAAAACAAGGACAATAGGGGGAGTTAAAAACCTCCAGAACCTACATCTGCCACAGTATTAAATATAGCCCAACTCCTAGCCAAATTAACATAGAACCATAGAATCTGAAACCAAAGATCCATTTATTCAATTTCTATTACCTTTTACATCATGTTCAACTTTCAACAAAATAATTATGTCATGCTAAAAAGCAAGAAAGAAAAGTTTGTAGACACAGAGTAAGCATCAGACTCAGATATTACATTAATTTTGGATTTACCAGGCAGGGGATTCTGCGCAGGCCAAGAGGAGCTACTCAATGTTCAAGGTCAGGAGGGGTGGCCGTGAGGAGATACCTCTCATCCAAGGTAAGGAGCAGTGGCTGCGCTTTGCTGGAGCAGCCATGAAGAGATACCCCACATCCAAGGTAAGAGAAACCCAAGTAAGATGGTAGGTGTGAGAGGCATCAGAGTTCAGAGACACTGAAACCATAATCACAGAAAACTAGTCAATCTAATCACATAGACCACAGCCTTGTCTAACTCAATGAAACTAAGCCATGCCATGAGGGGTCATGCAAGACAGTCAGGTCATGGTGGAGAGGTCTGACAGAATGTGGTCCACTGGAGAAGGGAATGGCAGACCACTTCAGTATTCTTGCCTTGAGAACCTCATGAACAGTATGAAAAGGCAAAATAATAAGATACTGAAAGGGGAACTCCCCAGGTCGGTAGGTGCCTAATATGGTACTGGAGATCAGTGGAGAAATAACCCCAGAAAGAATGAAGGGATGGAGCCAAAACAAAAACAATACCCAATTGTGGATGTGACTGGTGATGGAAGCAAGGTCTGATGCTATAAAGAGCAATATTGCATAGGAACTTGGAATGTCAGGTTCATGAATCAAGGCAAATTGGAAGTGGTCAAACAAGAGATGGCAAGAGTGAATGTTGACATTCTAGGAATCAGCGAACTAAGATGGACCATTATAACTATTAATTCAGATGACCATTATATCTACCACTGCAGGCAGGAATCCCTTAGAAGAAATGGAGTAGCCATCATGGTCAACAAAAGAGTCCAAAATGCAGTACTTGGATGCAATCTCAAAAATGACAGAATGATCTCTTTTCGTTTCCAAGGCAAACCATTCAATATCACGGTAATCCAAGTCTATGCCCCAACTAGTAACACTGAAGAAGCTGAAGTTGAACAGTTCTATGAAGACTTACAAGACCTTTTAGAACTAACACCCAAAAAAGATGTCCTTTTCACTATAGGGGACTGAAATGCAAAAGTAGGAAGTCAAGAAACACCTGGAGTAACAGGCAAATTTGGCCTTGGAATATGGAATGAAGCAAGGCAAAGGCTAATAGAGTTTTGCCAAGAATGCACTGGTCATAGCAAACGCCCTCTACCAACAACTCAAGAGAAGACTCTACACATGGACATCACCAGATGGTCAACACTGAAATCAGATTGATTCTATTCTTTGCAGCCAAACATGCAGAAGCTCTACACAGTCAGCAAAAGCAAGACTGGGAGCTGACTGTGGCTCAGATCATGAACTTCTGATTGCCAAATTCAGACTGAAATTGAAGAAAGTAGGGAAAACCACTAGACCATTCAGGTATGACCTAAATCAAATCTCTTATGATTATACAGTGGAAGTGAGAAATAGATTTAAGGGACTAGATCTGATAGGTAGAGTGCCTGATGAATTATGGACAGAGGTTCGTGACATCGTACAGGAAACAGGGATCAAGACCATCCCCATGGAAAAGAAATGCAAAAAAGCAAAATTGCTGTCTTGGAAGGCCTTACAAATAGCTGTGAAAATAAGAGAAGTGAAAAGCAAAAGAGAAAAAGAAAGATATACCCATTTGAATGCAGAGTTCCAAAGAATAGCAACGAGAGATGAGAAAGCCTTCTTCAGTGATCAATGCAAAGAAATAGAGGAAAAGAACAGAATGGGAAAGACTAGAGATCTCTTCAAGAAAATTAGAGATACCAAGGGAATATTTCATGCAAAGATGGGCTCGATAAAGGACAGAAATGGTATGGACCTAACAGAAGCAGAAGATATTAAGAAGAGGTGGCAAGAATACACAGAAGAACTGTACAAAAAAGATCTTCATGACCCAGATAATCACAATGATGTGATCACTCACCTAGAGCCAGACATCCTGAAATGTGAAGTCAAGTGGGCCTTAGGAAGCATCACTATGAACAGAGCTAGTGGAGGTGATGGCATTCCAGTTGAGCTATTTCAAATCCTGAAAGATGATGCTGTGAAAGTGCTGCATTCAATATGCCAGCAAATTTGGAAAACTCAGCAGTGGCCACAGGACTGGAAAAGTTCGGTTTTCATTCCAATCCCAAAGAAAGGCGACACCAAAGAATTCTCAAACAACTACTGCACAATTACATTCATCTCACACACCAGTAAAGTAATGCTCAAAATTCTCCAAGCCAGGCTTCAGCAATATGTGAACCGTGAACTTCCAGATGTTCAAGGTGGTTTTAGAAAAGGCAGAGGAACCAGAGATCAAAATGCCAACATCTGCTGGATCATCGAAAAAGCTAGAGAGTTCCAGAAAAACACCTATTTCTGCTTTATTGACTATGCCAAAGCCTTTGACTGTGTGGATCACAAGAAACTGGAAAATTCTGAAAGAGATGGGAATACCAGACCACCTGACCAGCCTCCTGAGAAGCCTATATGCAGGTCAGGAAGCAACCGTTAGAACTGGACATGGAATGACAGGCTGATTACAAATAGGAAAAGGGGTACGTCAAGGCTGTATATTGTCACCTTTCTTATTTAACTTCTATGCAGAGTACATCATGAGAAACGCTGGACTGGAAGAAACACAAGCTAGAAACAAGATTGCTGGGAGAAATATCAATCACCTCAGATATGCAGATGACACCATCCTTATGGCAGAAAGGAAAGAGGAACTAAAAAGCTTCTTGATGAAAATGAAAGAGGAAAGTGAAAAAGTTGGCTTAAAGCTCAACATTCAGAAAATGAAGATCATGGCATCCAGTCCCACCACTTCATGGGAAATAGATGGGCAAACAGTGGAAACAGTGTCAGGCTTTATTTGGGGGGGGGGGGGTTCCAAAATCACTGCAGATGGTGATTGCAGCCATGAAATTAAAAGATGCTTACTCCTCGGAAGGAAAGTTATGACCAACCTAGATAGCATATTGAAAAGCAGAGATATTACTTTGCCAACAAAGGTCCATCTAGTGAAGGCTATGGTTTTTCCATTGGTCACGTATGGATGTGAGAGTTGGACTGTGAAGAAGGCTGAGAGCTGAAGAATTGATGCTTTTGAAGTGTGGTGTTGGAGAAGACTCTTGAGAGTCCCTTGGACTGCAAGGAGATCCACCCAGTCCATTCTAAAGGAGATCAGCCCTGGGTGTTCTTTGGAAGGACTGATGCTAAAGCTGAAACTCCAATACTTCAGCCACCTCATGCAAAGAGTTGACTCATTGGAAAAGACCCTGATGCTGGGAGGGACCGGGGGCAGGAGGAGAAGGGGACGACAGAGGATGAGATGGCTGGATGGCATCACTGACTCGATGGACGTGAGTTTGAGTGAACTCCAGGAGTTGGTGATGGACAGGGAGGCCTGGCGTGCTACAATTCATGGGGTCGCAAAGAGTCGGACATGACTAAGCGACTGAATTGAACTGAACTGATGGTTAATATGTCAAAAGAGCCAAGGCAAAAGTGAAAAAATACAAGAATAGATGGATAATGTAAACACAGAGGTTGAAACCCTAAGAATGTATGGAAAGGAAAAGGTAGAAATCAAAATAGCCAGACAGATATGAAGAATGCTTTCCATAGTCTCATTGATAGATTGAATATGGCCAAAGAAAGAGTCAGAGAACTTGAAGACAAGTCAGATAGAAACTTTTCAAATTCTTTCTCCAAGAGACAAAAGAACACAAAACATAAGAACAAAACACCCAAAAATTGGGGAACAATTTTTAAAATGTAATATATAATGGGAATACCAGAAGACAGAGAAATCGAAGTAGAAGAAATACTTGAAGTTATTGTTAGTTGAGTGTTTCCCAACATTAATGAGACATTAACCCATTGATCAGGATCCTCAGAGAACACTAAGCATGATAAATATCAATTATTTATATGTATATACACATGCGTGCTTAGTCACTTCAGTGTGTCTGACTTTTTGTGACCCTATGGACTGTAGCCCACCATGCTCCTCTGTCCATGGGATTCTCCAGGAAAAATACTGGAGTGCATTGTCATGCATGCCCTCCTCCAGGGGATCCTCCCGACCCAGGGATCGAACTCCATTTCCTGCATTGCAAACAGATTCTTTACCCACTGAGCCACATAGGAAGCATATATACATATATATATATATATATATTTATATATATATATATATACACACATACATACACCTAGGCATATTATATTCAAATATAAGTAAGCCAAAGATAAAAACAAAATCTTTAAAGAAACAAGATGAGGACAGACACTTTACCTATAAAAGGACAAGGATAAGGATTAGAGTGGACTTATCATCAAAAACCATGTAACAAGAAGGTGGGGTGAAATATTCAAGGACTGACAAAAAAAATGAGCATTCTGTGTCCAGAAAATTTATCCTTTAAAAGTGAAAGAAAAATAAAGACTTTCTCGAGTAAACAAAAACTGAGGAAATCCATTGCTAGCAGACCTATCCTGCAAGAAGTATTAAAAGAAGTTCTCCACATCATATTTCACTAGAGAACTGCAACTTACTACAGTGAGATCCCAGGAAAGATTTATTAGAAATGGCCAAAATAAAGAACAATGATGACACCAAGCACTAGTGAGGATGTGTGAAACAGAAACTCTCATTCATTGCTGGCAGGAATGCAAAATGGTACAGACTCTTTGATAGAAAATCTGGCAGTATCTTACAAAATTAAACATACTTTTATCATACAATTCAGTAATTGTACTACTTGGTTTTCATCCAAAGAAGCTGAAAACTTGTTCATGCAAAAACCCACTCACATATGTCTATTGCAGCTTTATTCATGATTGCCAAAACTCTAAGCAACCAAGATGTCCTTCAGTAGATAAACAGAGGAAGTGTGGTACATCCAGACAATGGAATATTATTCAGTGCTAAAAAGAAGTGAGCTATCAAGCCATGAAAAGGCATGGAGAAACTTTAAATGCATATTTCTAAGTGAAAGGAGCCAACTTGAAAAGGTTACATATTGTATGATTCCAACTATATAACATTCTGAAAAAGACAAAACTATGGAGACAGTAAAAAGATCAGTAGTTTCCAAGGGTAACTGGGAAAAGGATCAATAGGTGGAGGATAAAGGATTCTTAAGGCAGTGAAACTATTCTGCATGACACTACAATAATAATAGACACACGTCATTATACAGTTGTCTAAACCCATAGATAATGGGATTGTATAATATATAAAACCCATAGTGGAGCTGGACTTCCCAGGTGACTCAGTGGTAAAGAATCTGCCTGCCAATGCAAGAGACATGGGTTCGATCCCTGGGTTGGGAAGATGGCCTGAAAAAGGACATGGAAACCCACTCCAGTATTCTTGCCTGGGAAATCCCACGGACAGAAGAACCTGGTGGGCTATAGTCCACAGGGTCCCAAAGAGTCAGACACAGCTTAGCAGCTAAACATGTACAGTTCAGTTCAGTCCCACAGTCCTCTCCGACTCTTTGCGACCCCATGAATTGTAGCATGTCAGGCCTCCCTGTCCATCACCAACTCCTGGAGTCCACCCAAACCCATGTCCATTGAGTCAGTGATGCCATCCAACCATCTCATCCTCTGTCATCCCCTTCTCCTCCTGCCCTCAATCTTTCCCATCATCAGGCTCTTTTCCAATGAGTCAGCTCTTCGCATCAGGTGGCCAAAGTACTAGAATTTCAGGTTCAATACCATTCCTTCCAATGAACACCCAGGACTGATCTCCTTTAGAATGGACTGGGTGGATCTCCTTGCAGTCCAAGGGACTCTCAAGAGTCTTCTCCAACACCACAGTTCAAAAGCATCAAATCTTCGGCACTCAGCCTTCTTCACAGTCCAACTCTCACATCCATACATGACCACTGGAAAAACCATAGCCTTGACTAGACGGACCTTTGTTAACAAAGTAATGTCTCTGCTTTTGAATATGCTATCTAGATTGGNGATTTTGGAGCCCTCCAAAATTAAGTCTGACACTGTTTCCACTGTTTCCCCATCTATTTCCCATGAAGTGATGGGACTGGATCCCATGATCTTCGTTTTCTGAATGCTTAGCTTTAAGCCAACTTTTTCACTCTCCTCTTTCACTTTCATCAAGAGACTTTAGTTCTTCCCTTTCTGCCATAAGGGTGGTGTCATCTGCATATCTGAGGTGATGGATATTTCTCCCAGCAATCTTGATTCCAGCTTGTGCTTCATCCAGCCCAGCATTTCCCATGATGTACTCTGCATAGTAGTTAAATAAGCAGGGTGACAATGTACAGCCTTGACGTACTCCTTTTCCTATTTGGAACCAGCCGGTTGTTCCATGTCCAGTTCTAACGGTTGCTTCCTGACCTGCATATAGGTTTCTCAAGAGGCAGGTCAGGTGGTCTAGTATTCCCATCTCTTTCAGAATTTTCCACTGTTTATTGTGAACATGCACAAAACCCATAGAATGTCCAACACCAAGAAGAAACCCTAATGTTAACTATAGACTTTGTATGATAATGATATGTCAGTGTAGGTTCATCAGGTGTAACAAATGTACCACTCTGGTGGAAGATATGGGCAACGAGGGATACTATACTTATCTGAGGTCAGGGGATATATGGGAAATCTGTGTATATTTCTCACAATTTTATTATAAACTTAAATCTACTTCAAAAAATATTTTTTTAATTCTTCACAAAGAAAGAAAATAATTCAAAACTGAGATCTATATAATTAAAGGAAGAATGTTAAACAAGGAATAGATGATTATCCTCAATTGGATAAGCTTTCACAAAGCCATTTCTATACAGTAGCACAGCCATGACAGACTTTAAATTTAGGTAAAGTGTCTCCCTATGAGTATTTAAAAGTGTAGCTCTTATTTTAGGTGACCTTGGTCAAGGTTTGGTTGTCTCCCTTCTTGAGATACTTATTTTGGAGAGAATAGTAGGCAACCTGAATCCAAAAGGAAACTAGAAACAGAAAGAATAATTTGATTTTTTTTTTAAAGAAAAAGTAGGTAGAGATCCTGGATCTTATTAAGCTGAATAGTAATTATTGGACAAATCAATCATGTGTGATCTTATTTAACACAGCACACACGAGTACTCGGTCACGTGCAGCTCTTTGGCACTCCATGGACTGTAAACCACCAGGCTTCTCTGTCCATGGGATTCTCCAGGCAAGAGTACTGGAGTAGGTTGCCATTGCCTACTGCAGGGGATCTTCCTGACCCAGGAATCAAACCCATGTCTCTTATGTTTCCTGCATTGGCAGGAGGATTCATTACCACTGAGCCACCAGAGAAGCCCCCTAACACTTACATGCACAGGATTAAAAGCAGCAATGGAGGGGTGGGCAGGGGATGGGAGGAGGGTGAAACGAAGGACCAGAGAGATTGATTTCTCCATGGTTACACATTTGGCAAATGACAAAACTGGAATTCAAACGCAGATCTTCCTTCACATTGCCGTGAATTACAAATAAATTACGAGAATCCAGACTTTTTCCAAGTACGTAACTAAAAGTGCAAAGCTAGACAGCAGTGTGGTACTTTGTGACCTTAAGGAATTTTTGCAGCTTATGAAAGAATCTCATTCACATCCAGGAGAAGTCAAAAATAAATAAATATATAAAGCCCAGGAAAATCTGTGACAGTTGTGTCAAGCTGTCGGTCATTGAATTACAATAGAGGTCCACTTGCCAACACTTCTCTAGAAAAGAGGAAGTCAGAATGGGGCTTTTTCGAAGAAGTAGGTTTTCTTTCTCCTGGAATGGCTAAGTCAGCACTAAAGGCCCCAGGAAACAGTCCCAACTACCATCCCCCAGGGCATCTTCCTGCTGAATAATCACAACAGCTGGATCACACCAGCTGGAAAACATCCTTCCCTCCTCTGAACTGGCCTAGTACTTAATGTCTATACCCTTCACCTGATATTTAATGTACACTCTATTCTATTGGTGGCAGTATTTGAAACGCACTTTTCTTGTTCAAATGCTAAGCTATTTGAAGACAAGGACCTGCTTGTTATCTTCCAAAGCACACAGTAGTTTGCAGGTTGCTGGTAGGTGCACCAGCAACACTGATTAGTGACTGTTTATCCACTGCTGCAAGTAAAGTTGTCCAAGTATTCAGGGGTGCCACTGGTCTAGAGCAGGTGGTTTGGAAGTATCTTAATGAGCTGTAAAGAGATGGTGCTCAGATTACAAGAACTAGAAGTAAAACTCTTAGTTAAGAGGTCATCCTTTCCTCTATCTGACAAACATACCTGTACCCACAAAACACTACAAAAATGGTGAATTCATATTTGGAAAAATTGAATGTGATCATAAAAACAGAGTTAATCACTTTCACCTTCATCTTTTATTCAGAGTAATATGCCTATGCTCAATCAATCAGTTCAGCCTTTTGCAATCCTATGGACTGTAGCCTACCA
The DNA here is from genome assembly GCA_006408695.1 of Aepyceros melampus. Taxonomy (NCBI): domain Eukaryota; kingdom Metazoa; phylum Chordata; class Mammalia; order Artiodactyla; family Bovidae; genus Aepyceros; species Aepyceros melampus. The sequence continues at coordinate 445,282 of SJXQ01009571.1, read as the reverse complement.
TGCTCTTCTGTCCATGGGATTTCCCAGGCAAGAATACTGGAGTGGGTTGTCCTGCCTTCCTCCAGGGGATATTTCCAACCCAGGGACTGAACCTGTATCCCCTTCATTGGCAGGCAGATTCTTTACCACTGAACCATGGCTGGGGGTGGTAGGGAGAGGGTTGACATTATAGCATTGTTCCCTCTGGTTGCCCATATCTTTATTTCTCTATCAAGAGTATGAACTTCTTCATGGCAGAAAGTATGCAAAGTGTGGTGCTGGAAAAAACTCTTGAGAGTCCCTCGGACTGGAAGGATATCAGTCTATCCTAGAGGAAATCAACCCTGAATATTCATTGGAAGGACTGATACTGAAGCTAAAGCTCCAATACTTTGGCTACCTGATGTGAAGAGTCAATACATTGGAAAAGACCTTGATGCTGGGAAAGACTGAGGGCAGGAGGAGAAGTGGTGACAGAGGATGAGATGGTTAAATGGCATCACTGACTCAATGGACATGAGTTTGAGCAAACTCTGGTAGATAGTGAAAGACAGACAGTGGCTTGCTGTAGTCCCTGGGGTCACAAAGAACTGGCCAGGACTTAGTGACTGAACAACAACAACAGCAGCACTCCATGAGATTGGTACCCAGGTCAAAAATCTTCCATAAGAGTCAATTTAGAATCACAGAACAAGATACACTCCGGTTGAATTATCCTCTATTCCTGGCTAGAGTAGTTATTTCCCAATTCCTCTTTGCTTGCCTACCCAGATAAGCTACAGCTGACCAAGTAGAAGCCTCGAGTCTTCATTATCCCTCTCCTTTAAAGATTAAAAAAAAAAAAAAAAGGCCCTGAATAGTGAAGTTTTTTCTTTCTTTCCTGTGATAATAGTTCAGTTCTCTCTTCTCGAAGTTTTCAAATAGTTCTTCGAGGGAATTCCAGATGTCAAAATTATTATCCTCATATCACTAAGATGTTATTCACCCTTTTCAGTCTTATGGTTTACAAATACATACAGGAATTTTCTCAAGCTCTATGATGTGGAATGCTGCCATTGCTCTGATGGCTAGTTTGTTTATTCATTTGTTTATTTGTAAGTTCTGAGTTTAGAATATAAGCATGTGAGATTAGCTCAATTTGTTCTCAAGACATCTACTGAGAGTTTCCTAGTTATCTTCAGTTATACTAGCTAAGTTATCTTCAGTTATAACTAGCTAAGCCATGTTATCTCCTTTGTGGTTGTACAGTCACTAAGTCATGTCCAGCTCTTTGTGACCCCATGGACAGCAGCACACCAGGCTTCTCTGTCCTCCACTATCTCCTGGAGTTTGCTCATGTTCCTGTCCATTGAGTTCCTGATGTTATCGAACCATCTCATCCTCTGTTACCCTCAAACAAACTGGTTTTCTTTTTCTTTTTTTTGGCTGCGTCTTTGGCATGTGGGCTCTTCATTGCAATGTGCGGGTTTCTCTAGTTGTGTTGCACAGGCTTAGTTGAACCATGGCATGTGGGATCTTATTTTCCCAACCAGGAATCAAACCTGTGTCCCTTGTATTGGGAGGCAGATTCTTAACCATGGGCCACTAGGGAAGTCCAAATTGTTATTTTTAAATTTCAAACTTTTCTTCACACCCATGTGGAAATACGAGGAAAAATGAACATGTTTGTCTTCTTCTGCAAATTTTTTTTTAATTTTTAATCTTCATATTTTATCTAAACATTATTTTGGAATCTAATATTTTATTCTACAACAAATAAAAATATTTTAAAATATTTTCCATATATTTTTTGATAGATTGTTGGCTTTTAAAAGGGGGAGTAAGACTTATTTACACAGCTGTCTACCCGTAAAATGCAGAAAAAGACAAAACTGACATATCAAAAAGTTTTTTGATTCATGGAAGAGAAGAAACTGGGGGCAGGGATGTAAATAAATAGCAAAAATATAATGGAAGCTATCTTTTCTTCAGGCCTTCCAGGTGGTTCAATAGTAAAGAATATGCCTGCAGAGATGCAGGTTCAGTCCTGGGCCAGGAAGATCCCCTGGAGAAGGAAACGGCAACCCACTCCAATATTCTTTCCTGGAGAATTCCATGGACAGAGGAGCCGCTGGATTATAGGTCCATGGGGCTGAAAAAGAGTCAGACATGACTCAGTGACTTAACAACATTTTTTTTCTTCTGTTTTAAAAATGATAATAATTCACCACCTAACTTATTGTGTATTATGCAGTGTAACATTGTTAAGTGGCACTTTAATGTCAGTTAAATGGTAACGTCATTTGAGATTTAGTGTCCCAGGCATTGGCTGGAGAAATGAACATAATAGTGTTTATTTGTTTATTGGTCTCACCACCCAGCCTGTGGAATCTTAGTTCCCTGACCAGGGATCAAACGCACATCCTTTGCAATGGAAGCTTGTGAAGTCTTAACTGTTGGACCATCAGGGAATTTCCACTGAGGCTTTAATAAAGTTTCCATGTTAGACATTTGCTGAATGCCTGTTGGATGAAAAGTTATTTAAAGAAATTAGGACACTGTCACTTTCCAGGACTACAGTAGCTTGACAAATTATTTAGCTGTACACATGAAAAATGAGTTAGTGTCACATATGCAGAATTGCACTTTGTTTTCTTACAGATGAACCTATGGCTAGACTTGTAATTTTGCTTGCATTTGTCTGGTATTATCACTAACTAATGATCAAAGATGTTCTACATGAGCGCTTGGCAGCAAGCACAAGTGACACCAAAATAGTCAAAGTGTTGAATAATTTTTAATATCTAATGTTTTATCCTAGACCAACTATGTTGACATTTGCAGTGAGGATGCAGTAGCAACGGCGGATAAAACTCCTGATGACTAACACAAATCTACGAAGAGCACCAAACTCTCCCGGCAGTCACATTCTTCAACCCCACATACTTGCAGAGGGAGAAAAAAAGATACCAATTTCTCTCTAAAGAGAAACTTTAGAGTGCCCTTGATGAAGGACAGGAAAGAAGTAGTAGTATTCTTAAATTTTGATCTCAGAGTACACAACCTTTGATATTCAGTGTGACAAAATGGGCCATATGCCTACAGCACTTCTGGTACAAACTGAAGGACAATGGCCATTTTAAGGAAAAGCCCGCTGGTGATTATCTGAACTGGAGCTGAACTATCTGGTCGTTCTGTGGAACACCATTTTTACTTGAAAGAATGACTAACTATAATGCTATGATTCTTCAGATTTGTGTGTTTAGCAGACATTTTCTTGAAAATGGGGGTTTCCTAGTGGTTCAGATGGTAAAGAATCTGCCTGCAATGCAGGAGACTGGAGTTCAATCCCTGGGTCGGAAAGATTCCCCCAGAGAAGGGAATGGTAACCCACTCCAGGATTCTTTCCTGGAGAATTCCATGGACAGAGGAGCCTGGCCAGCTACAGTCCATGAGGTCACGAAGACTTCCCTGGCAGTCCAGTGGTTAAGACTTCACCTTCCAATACAGCGAATGTGGGTTCAGTCACTGGTTGGAGAGCTAAGAGACCACATGCTTCCTAGCCAGAAAACCAAAGTGTAAAACAGAAGGAATATTGAAATAAATTCGGTACAAGACTTTAAAAATGGTCCATGTTGAAAATCTAAAAAAATAATTTAAAAAAATAAAGAGAAATAATTATTAGTATTTGTCATCTATGATAAAATTGGAACTTCCAAGAAACAATAAGAATATTGGAAAACTTGTATCTGCTGTTAAGAGTCTGAGAGCTTTCCAGTACTTAGAGAATTTTTGATGAGGTTAGTGATTAATAAATGTGATTTTTAAATGAAATCAATCAACATTTGGAAGATTTGCTTGATTAGTGAACTCCTATCTTCCAAATAACCAATGTAGGAAAAGTACAAAATGATGCATAAATAAAGATATATTGAGATTGCAAGATAGAGTAATCAATTCAATTTCACAAAACATGAACATTGCATTGATAAGGCTTCCCATTCTACATTGCACTAACCTTTAAGAAACTACTATTTGCTAAGTTTTGTTGACGTATCAAAGATTATTAACAGTTATCCAAAACAGCTGTAAAATAATCCTTTTTCCAACAACATAACTGTATGAAGCTCCTATCAAATATACTTCCAGAACAGCATATTGCAACACACCAAATCCAAGAACAGATAGGAGAAAGCCACTGTCTGATCCACACATCAAGATTTGCAAAAAGAAGAAAAAAAGCCACTCTATGTATTACATTCTTTGAAAATATAGTCCTTTTTATGCAAATGTGTTTAAGTTAACATATAACAGGTATATTATTGTTCCTATAGAACAGCTGATAAATACTTTAAATTTTTCTCTATTTTAATTCTACCTCAGTAAATGTCAATAAATATAACCTGCATCAACAAAACCACTTAAGATTCCTCAATAATTTTTATAAAGTAAGAGGACCCTGAGAACAGAAAGTTTGAAATCCAGTACTCTTGGCTATCAATAGTAAATAGTGTCTTTTCAGCTGAATGCACTCTGGCCTGAAGTCTAGCCAATGAAAGAAAACAGAAGACAGAGAAAAAGATGATTGCCTTTTGACCTTCTTTCCCAGATTCTCGAGTGTCCTTCTTCCCAGTCCTTGATTTGCTTTCCCTTCATTTACTTCCAAAGAAGTGCCACCCTCGGCCACTCACTCTCCACCCTCGATCCTGTGATGATGGAAGGTGAATGGAGAAGAGGGTGAGTGTATCTTTTACTGCTTCAGCTCCCAGCCTTGGCATTGTTGTATTTCTTCCCAATGATTTTTCTGCTATAAGGACCCTTTAAGTTGACTCCGTTGTAGGAAGGCAACATGATTTACTGAAAGGGGCTGATAAGCTTAGATTCAAATCTTGGCCCCACCCCCTCACTATTCATGTGATTCTAGGCAAGCGGTTCAGTTTGAGTGAAACTCAGTTGCCTCTTCTGCAGAATACATGCTCAGTTGTTTCAGTCGTGTCTGGCTCTTTTGCAATCCTATGCACTGTAGCCTACCAGCCTCCTCTGTCCATGGGATTTTCCTGGCAAGAATACTGGAGTGGGTTGCCACCATGCCCTTCTCCAGGGAATCTTCCCAACTAGGCATCGAACCCACATCTCCCACGTCTCCTGCACTGCAAGCAGATTCTTACTGCTGAGCCATCAAAGAAAGAATTAATTAATGTGCAGGATTATTGCTAGGTTTTCACAAAGAAAGTATAGAATGGAACATAGAAGGCACTCAATATGCTTGAGCCCCTTTCCCTATATCCCTCACTCTCTTCTTTTCTTGAATCCCCTTCCCGAAATCATGTAACTGAGATTGGGGTTTGAACTCATGTGTTGAGACTCCAACCTAGCCAAAACCCAGACTGGGACTTGAACTCACAGTCTTTTAACTTATATATCACACCTGGTCTCAGGGCTTAATGAAGCTCAGTCTCATGACTCCAAAAGAATTCAGTGAAAGACAAAGTGATAGTAAGAAGTAGATTTCTTCAGAAAGAAACACACTCCACAGATTGTGGACCATCTCAGAAGGTGAGAGCATCACCAAGGTACAGGGTTGTCGGGTTTTCTGGGCTGTGTAATTTCATAAACTAATGAGCAGAAGGAGTATGTCAGCTATTGCGGGGAAAGGGTGAGGATTTCCAGAAACTTGTCCACAACCTAATTTTTGACCTTTATGGTCAGCCTTGGAACTGTCATGGTGCCTGTGGTTGTGTCATTTAGCTTGCTGATGTGTTACAATGGGAATATACTAAGACTCAAGATCTAGTCAGCTCGTCTGCCATCTTGGACCCATTTGATTCTAATCAGTTTATGTCCTGTCCTGGGGAGGTGTCATTCTTTCAAAGATTGTGCCCTGCACCCTTCCCTCCTATTTCACTTCCACTTTCCAGGGCATGGAGGAAGTCAAAGAAATTTACGAAAAGGACAGAGTGTGGTCTAGAGCAGGGGTCCTGAATCCCCAGGCCAGAAATCAATATTGGTCAGTGGCCTGTTAAGAATAGGGCCACAAAGCAGGAGGAGAGCAGCAAGTGAGCAACCAAACTTCATCTATATTTACAGTTGCTCCCCATAACTCACATCCCCCCAGTCCATGGAAAAATTGTCTTCCTGAAACATCCTTGAGGCCAAAAAGGTTGAAGTCCACTGGTCTAGAGAACACTAATCCCCTCCAGTCTAGAATGAAGACAATAATTCTTGTCACCATCTCCAGCCTCTGTATAAGGGAGCCTGAGAAAAGATAAACCCTTTCCCTATGTCTTATTCTTCTTAATAAAATAATTCTGCTTTTTTTTTTTTTTTTTTAAGGAGAAGGAGATGATAAAGGTAAAGCCCTAGAAGAGTTTCAGCCTGCACATTCATGCTACAGGCAGAAGCCTCTCTGGTTTTCATCCTGATAACGTTATTGCAGGACCCAGCTAGCCTGGCATCCAGAGTTAAGCTGGCTCCCTGTTGAACAAGATGGGACATTTTTGAGACAGGCATATGGTAACTCAGGCAGACATCCAGATGCATTGCAAAAGGACCCGGATTCTCTGCATAGGATGCCAGGAGGGATTTGCACTCATACCTTCTTGTCTTTGCCTCCAAAAGTTATCTGTGGCTGATACCCTGATAGGGACACAACCTCATTGCTTGGGCGGGCCAGAATGAATTCAAACTAGCGGGTGTGCTGGAGACAGAATTTCGAAGCCCAAGAAGCCATAGCAATAAATGGTTTTCCAGGGGAGTCTGCTCCAAAGCTTTGTGTTTATGATTTTCTTTCCAAGAGCCCCTCGGGGAAAAGGGTCATACTGTCATGCAGTGTTTTCCAGCTTAACAAATCAGCCCCTTCCTGGTGCATTCTGACCCTGGACTTCTCTCCAAGGTGAAGACTTCTCTCCATTAGTGAGCTCTCCTCTGAGGAGGCCACTCTTGCCCCAGCTCTGGCATCTCTTCTGTGATGGTGTTCAGGGTCTGGAAAGGACCTTTTTGTTTATTGCCTCATTGATAATTTCTCTATGCTTGGAGAAAACAAGTGAAACTTGAGATACCTCACGCAGTTGGGGCAAAGAGGAATTAGCGGGAAGCTGATTTTATAGGCAATACATAGGGTTATAGGGCTTCCCTGGTGGCACAGACAGTAAAGAATCTCCTGCAAGGCAGAAAACATGGGCTCAATCCCTGGGTCAGGAGGACCCCCTGGAGAAGGGAATTACTATCCACTCCAGTATTCTTTCTGGAGAATCCCATAGACAGAGGAGCCGGGCTGGTTACAGTTCATTACATCCCAAAGAGTCAGACACAACTGAGTGACTAACACTTTATTTTTTCATAGGGTTATAAATTTGAAAATACTCAGTCTATCTGTTTTTATGTATTTCTAAATGACTTTCCAGCATTAACTCGATCTACCCAGCCTGCCTCTTCCTGACAGAAGTGGAACTATCATTCAACTATCATTCCTTGTGGTGATTCCAGTCAATTGTAAATTTATAACTGAAGATAAACTTTCAGTACTGTATTATTCAGGGTCCTCCAAAGAAACAGAACCAATAAAAATATACATGTAAATAGGTAGATGGATAGATAAGATAGGTAGATGATAGATTATGAGGAATTGGCTCATGCAATTATTAAGAAAAGGTGGCAAGAAAATACACAGAAAAACTGTACAAAAAAGATCTTCATGACCAAGATAATCACGATGGTGTGATCAATCATCTAGAGCCAGACATCTTGGAATTTGAAGTCAAGTGGGCCGTAGAAAGCATCACTACGAACAAAGTTTGTGGAGGTGATGGAATTCCAGCTGAGCTATTTCAAATCCTGAAAGATGATGTTCTGAAAGTGCTGCACTCAATGTGCCAGCAAATTTGGAAAACTCAGCAGTGGCCACGAGACTGGAAAATGTGTTTTCATTCCAATCCCAAAGAAAGGCAATGCCAAAGAATGCTCAAACTACCACACAATTGCACTCATCTCACACGCTAGCAAAGTAATGCTCAAAATTCTCCAAGTCAGGCTTCAGCAATATGTGAACCATGAACTTTCAGATGTTCAAGCTGGTTTTAGAAAAGGCGGAGGAACCAGAGATCAAATTGCCAACATCTGCTGGATCATGGAAACAGCAAGAGAGTTCCAGAAAAACATCTATTTCTGCTTTATTGACTATGCAAAGCCTTTGACTGTGTGGATCACAATCAATTGTGGAAAATTCTGAGAGAGATGGGAATACCAGACCACCTGACCTGCCTCTTGAGAAACCTGTATGCAGGTCAGGAAGCAACCATTAGAACTGGACATAGAACAACAGACTGGTTCCAAATAGTAAAAGGAGTACGTCAAGGCTGTATATTGTCACCCTGCTTATTTAACTTCTATGCAGAGTACATCATGAGAAACGCTGGACTGGAAGAAGCACAGCTGGAATCAAGATTGCTGGAAGAAATATCAATAACCTCAGATATGCAGATGACACCACCCTTATGGCAGAAAGGGAAGAGGAACTAAAAGACCTCTTGATGAAAATGAAAGAGGAGAGTGAAAAAGTTGACTTAAAGCTCAACATTCAGAAAATGAAGATCATGGCATCCAATACCATCACTTCATGGCAAATAGATGGGGAAACAGTGGAAACAGTATCAGACTTTATTTTGGGGGGCTCCAAAATAACTGCAGATGGTGATTGCAGCCATGAAATTAAAAGACGCTTACTCCTTGGAAGAAAAGTTATGACCAACCTAGACAGCATACTCAAAAGCAGAGACATTACTTTGCCGACTAAGGTCCGTCTAGTCAAGGCTATGGTTTTTCCAGTGGTCATGTATGGATGTGAGAATTGGACTGTGAACAAAGCTGAGTGCTGAAGAATTGATGCTTTTGAAGTGTGGTGTTGGAGAAGACTCTTGAGAGTCCCTTGGACTGCAAGGAGATCCAACCAGTTCATTCTGAAGATCAGCCCTAGGATCTCATCGGAAGGACTGATGCTAAAGCTGAAACTCCAGTATTTTGGCTACCTCACGCGAAGAGTTGACTCATTGGAAAAGACTCTGATGCTGGGAGGGATTGGGGGCAGGAGGAGAAGGGGACGACCAAGGATGAGATGGCTGGATGGCATCACTGACTCGATAGACGTGAGTCTGAGTTAACTCCAGGAGTTGGTGATGGACAGGGAGGCCTGGCATGCTGTGATTCATGGGGTCGCAAAGAGTCAGACACGACTGAGCGACTGAACTGAACTGAACTGAATTATGGATACTGATTCCCATAATCTACTGTCCATAGGCTGAAGGCCTAGGAAAGCTGTTAATGCATTAATAGTTCTGAAGAGCCTGAAGGCTTAAGAACCAGGGAGCCAATGGTGTAAATCCTAGTGAAAAGGCAGAAGATTGAAATCCTAGATCAATCAGATGGGTAGGAAGCAGAGAAAGGTAAATTCCTCTTCTCTCTGCATTTTGTTCTGCTCATGCCCTCACTGAATTGGATGAGGCCCACCCACACCCAGAGGGGCATGTACTGAGTTCACCGATTCAAATGCTGCATCTAGTTTCATAAAGACATGCTCACACATCCAAAAATAATATTTAATCCAGGCATCACTTGGCCCAGTTAAGTTGACTCATAAAATGAACTCTCACAAGTCCCTTGGGAGCCACACATTCTTCAAAGAGAAATATGCCACATATTATTCTCCCCAACCACTATGCTACAAAGCACAGTACATACAATATCTTAACTGAGAAGTTCATGTTAATAAAGCTTTCTCTCATGAAGAACCCCAGAGAAGAGAGTCCTGGATTCGCAAGGTAATGGAAAGCTGTGTCAAAATTAAGGATCGGCCTGTTCCCAGCTGAATTTAAGGTTCTTATCTCATAAGAGAAAGAATTCAGAGATGAGAGAAGGAGATCAAGAAAGGAAAGTGAGGATCTACTTAAGTAAAAATGCAATCTCAGAGTGAGAGCAGGTGGACAGGTGAATAGCTGCTGCCCTGGGTTTCTTCAACAAGTCAGTTAGGAGGAGCATACCAATGAAGGGGTGGAATTTTCATTGGGGAGGAGGTGGTTGGAAGGTTGTATTCCCTGATTCTCAACCCAGCTCCACCTTCCCAAGCAGAGGAGGGGTTTTTGTCATTATTTAGCTTTTGTCAGCATCATGGCATTGATGCATGATGGGAACTTCTTATCTACAAAGCTAAGACCCTGATGCTGGGAAAGATTGAGGGCAAGAGGAGAAGCGGGTGGCAGAGGATGAGATGGCATCCTCTGACACAATAGACATGAGTTTGAGCAAACTCCAGGAGATAATGAAGAACAGGAAAGCCTGGCCTGCTGCAGTTCATGTGGTCCCAAAGAGTGGGACTAAGTCATGACTTAGTGACTGAACAACAATAAATTTTATTACAATGAGAACAAAATGAGCAACAGGTTACATATGAACACAGTAGGGTCCCATATTTCCCCACTTTCCTTTGTCTACCTCCAGGACAGTTACCACCCAAAAGGTGTGGTTTCCTATCTGTCTGAAGAGTCCTGCTCTTCATTTGCACGTGGACCACCCCCCACCCCACCACCACTGTTTATAAGATACATGATTTCCTGCCGCCTGGTCCGTGGCTCCCTTTCTCTGATCATGTTGAACTACCTGCCTTTTATAACAAACCTAGGCTTTGAAAGAGCAACCACTACTGCAGGCACAAGGAACCTGGGACTACTTTGGACCACTCTGAAAACACGCTAAGCACCACAGGACAGCAGAGGATCAGGTCCTACAGGACTTCCAAACTGGTACCCAGAGATGCTCACTTAAAGGGCCTATTGCTCACTTACAATGCTTCAAGCCAGCTAGGAGCTCTAACAGTTCACAAAAGTGAGAGTACAGGGGAAGGGAGGAGAGAGGTAACTTGCAGTTTGCATATTATACATGAATCTAAGGGTTCTCAAGCCACCAGGCCACAGACCCATATTGGTCTGTGGGCACCAAATGTTAACTTCTCCCACCAGGTCGGGATTTCAGTATGCTGTGTTTATCCCCTGATGGGGAACCAGGACCATGCCTCCAGGCTGCATGTTCCTTTCACTGTTCCTCTCATGTCTCCACACACCCTCCCTTCTTCAATTAGCAAATGTTTTAACCTGCTCATTGGAACTCAAGAAAGGTCATGGAGGCTGAATGAAGCCTGCTTCCTATAGTCAAGAAATGGGGAACACAAAAAGGCTTTTGTGCCCAGGAGTCCCACACATCCTGCTCGGTATCAATTTTAAAGCTATTTTGTTTGTTATGTAACCTAGAGTAAGTCTGTAAATAAATTAATGCTGTAGGAAGCAGGGGTTTTCAGTGTGAGGGGAGGGAGATATAAATATGGAATCAGAGAAGCTGAGGGAAAATTCTGTGATGTTTTATGTGAGTTAGATGTTTAAATATGAAGTGTGTGTGTGTGCCTAAATGCTACACCCCACTAATTGGAACCAGAATTCATTGAGAAACACTGACTCTAGGCTTAGACAAGGAAAGTACAAGATGAACCTAACACATCTTGAGCAGAAAAAGGGGCAAGCACTCAAAGACAGATGGATACAGGTCAAAAAGAACACAGGCACTGTCTTGAGGGGCTCTCTTTGTCCAAGACTGGGGTGGAACAACAATAGTGATAAATTACAACATTGAAAAAATTCATAAGTTAAAGTTGATAATGCAAAATAGAGAGGGTGAGCAGGGATAGGATGGGGGAAGAGGAGAAGAAAGGAGGAGAGAGAAATAAGAACAAATGGGAAATCTTTTTCTATAGAAAGATGCCTGCAGTAACTGTAAAATTAGAAAACCCTCCAATGCAATAATTGATTCAGGCAAAGATCATCCATATACTTTGAAAACAAAACTTCAAGGTATCACCCCACAAATTACTTATTATTTGGAGGGCGTCGTGGTCCATGTGTGGGTTAGAAAAGAATTTTCAGACATGAGGCAGAATGAGAGTAGAATAAATTTTATCAGAGTGGCAGATGCTGTTAGAACAGTGGACCATCTCAAGGGAGAGCTGAAAGCTTTCGCAGACTTGCAGCCAATGTTTATAGCCTCAGGATAAAGAAAATTTCTACTGGAATGGTGGCATTACGTGACTGGTTAAGATGCCATAGGGTAGATAATAGGGTATTTTACCTAATACGGAGTCAGGGAACTGGCTGGTTTAGAGCCAGAGGCTCACGGCAACAGTTGTATGGGGCTTGATCAGTTCCAGAGATTTTTATCCTGTAACCTTGGTATAGGACTTGCCCAGGGAGAAAGGGGATTTTCTTTTCAGTGGAGAAATTTGGTGGTCACCCCCTAATCCAAATGATCAAGCTTGGCATCCCCAGTAGTGGGACAGCTGACACTTCCAGTGAGTACACACATACAACTTGTGTGGTGCTCTTGCCAACTTGATGCTACTGCTGCTGCTAAGTCGCTTCAGTTGTGTCCAACTCTGTATGACCCCATAGATGGCAACCCACCAGGCTCCCCCATCCCTGGGATTCTCCAGGCAAGAACACTGGAGTGGGTTGCCATTGCCTTCTCCAATGCATGAAAGTGAAAAGTGAAAGTGAAGTTGCTCAGTCGTGTCCAACTCTTCGCAATCCCATGGACTGCAGCCTACCAGCTCCTCCATCCAATGGATTTTCCAGGCAAGAGTACTGGAGTGAGGTGCCATTGCCTTCTCCAACTTGATGCTAATCATAGGAAACTGTCAGACCAATTGCAGACCCTTCAAAAACTTCAGTGTCATGGAGAACAGAGAAATACTTGGTGATCCTTTTTTTAACTAGAAGAAACTAAAAGTAGATACTGGGGCTTCCCAGGTGGCTCTAATGGTAAAGAACCCACCTGCCAATGCAGGAAATATAGGAGCTGTGCGTTCGATCCCTGGGTGAGGAAGATCCCATGCAGAAGGGCATGGCAACCCACTCCAGTATTTTTGCCTGGAGAATCCCATGGACAAAGGAGCCTAGCAGGCTACAGTCCATGAGGTCACAAAGAGACATGACTGAAATGACTTAGCAAAAAGACGTATTAGGCAATGCCATGGCAAAAAATTAGAGAAGTCATTATTGGGACAATTGGGAATATTTGAGTAGGGATTGTTTGTTAGATGATTTTATCAAATTCATGCTAATTTCCTTAGGTGTGTTAATGGTGTGGCTGTGTATGAGAATTCTCTTTTTTCTGGAAGATGAAGGCTAAAGTAGTGAGGAGGGAAGTGTCATGATGTTTGCAGCCGACCTATGAATACTTTAAGTGGTTTGGCACATAAGCAGTGCGTTTATATAGAGAAAGCAACATGGAGGTAAACTAGCAAGATGTTAGCACCTGAAAAATCTATGTGATGAGTACATAGTGTTCATTACAGTTCTCAAAATGTTATAGGGTTTTTCTTTTCATTTTCTGTGGATTTTTATTTCTTAAGAAAAACAATACTCTACATTTTTTATTAAAAAAGAAACCAAATTACTGCTTGGGGCTTTCCATGACCTTCATGGACCTTGTCTTCAAAAGGAAGAATTCCTTGGCCACCATATCAGTGTGCTCTGGGAGAGGAGCACATTACTCCAAATCCCCCAGTCTAAATATCTCCCATGATGCTCTGCTGAGGATGAATTCCCTGAGCTTCTTGCAGAAACCTCCAACCTCTATAAAATGTATGTGCTCGAGTGTACACCTATTGCATCCTTGTCAAGCCTCCAATCTTTTACATATACAAGGCACTGTACAACAAAACCCTATTAATAGAGCAACTGGGGTATTGATTTTTCCAGCCAATTAATGTGGAATCCCCCCAAACACACTTTTATAGCATTTCTTCCCCCATCATTTGTTCTGATGCAATTATTTTCTGGATCTACTTTCCTGCCTTGGCAAAGTCAGGGTAACTTGGCAAAGTCAGGGTAACTATGTCCAGGAAAACTGAAGCAATCACAAGCCCTAGGATCATTTATATCAGACACCAGATTGTTTCAGTACCTACAGTGGGTAGGGAATTGGTAGCAACTCCTGCAAATGCCCTGGGAATTTCTTTCACCATTAATCCCCTTCATCAATTTATTCTTCTTGCCATTTCTATCTTTTCTGTTAAATCAGATTATAGCAGTTCCAGTTACCAAGGGATGCAATTTTTCAGTTTCAGATAGTCTATTTAATAACAGGCTTGTGAGAAAGGTTCTAGAATATGTTTTGTCAATTCTCTAGTGCTATACAGCCATTTTTTAGAATCAAGAAATATTTGTTAGTAAGCTTAGAATTTGAATAACTGAATATTTTAAATATGTATGGGACAATTTAATTAGGTAACAGGATTGAGAAACATTTTATTTTAGATATCTCCTATTATTTTAAAATGATTTGATCAGTGTCCCAATGTTTCTGTAAGTGTCCAAGGACCATTATTTCTGAGACTGGATGTATTTTCCTCTTCTAGGTTTATATTGTACTTGGTAGCAAGATGTTGACCTCCAAACTCAACAGAGTCAATCCATGGCAAAAGGCAAACAGTGTAAGTTTTGCCATCTATATGTTAAGAATGCTTTCCACTGTCTGTCATTGTATGAGGGCTGTTGCATACACTATACCAGCATCTCTCATCTCCAGCCACAAGCTGCTAACAGCACCTTTCACCCTAATCAAAATGGAGACAATGAAAAATGTCTCCAGACATTGCCAAATATTCCCTGGGGGACAAAGTTGCCCCGTGTTAGGAAACACTGCTATCACCCAATAAGAAACTGAACAGAAACAATGATTAAACCCCAGGAAACTTCCCTGGTGATCCAGTAATTAAGAATCCACCTTCCAATGCAGAATACACAGGTTTGATCCTTACTTGGGAAACTAAGATTCCACATGCCACATGTACTGCAAATACTGAGCTGGCTCTGGAGCCCATGGTGCCACAACTAGAGAGTCTGGGCACCACAAGGAAAGATCCCACATGACACTACACAGATCCCACATGCTGCACATAAGACCCTATGAACCAAATTAATCAATTAATTAACTTTAGAAAAAGATTAAACTCCATACTGCCTCCAGTTCTGACATGACTGTGCCCATCATTATAGAGAGGCAAATGGTATCCCAGGTGACTCAGTGGTAAGGAATCCACCTGCCAGTGCAGGAGACGCAAGAGACCCTAGTTCAATCCCTGGGTTGGGAAGGTCCCTGGAGAAGAAAATAGCAACCTACTCCAGTATTCTTGTCTGGAAAATTCCATGGACAGAGGAGCCTGACAGGCTATAGTCTATGGGGTAGCAAAGAGTCAGACACAACTGAGCGTTCACACACACACACATACACACACATAATAATTATAATTAAATAATTAACAATTTAACTATTAATCTAGTTGTTAATAATTAAATTGTTATACCCATTCCAAAAAATATACAGATATTACATTTTAACAGATATAGATAGATATATTAATAAGGATGATAGATGATAGCTAGATAATTCAATAGATAAAAAGATAGACAACTCAATATATATATAGATAGATGGATAGATAAATAGACATTTATAGATAGAAATATCAATAGATGATATATAGATTGAGAGAAAGATGGATGGACAGATAGATACACAGTGATATTATTTTCAGCCACAGTTCTAGAATTTTTCAAAAATATTATATGACTTTAAATAACTTGAAAAATGTTTACTCTAACATATTCCAGGATTTAGGCTTTCATAATTCAAATACTACCAAACTTAGATGCCTGGATCAAACTGCAGAACTTTATTATATACTGTTGATATAGAGATTCACACACACACACATACACACACACACACCTTCTCAGGAACTAATATTCTGCACATAGAGCCAAAAAAGCAACCAGGAATTAAGTAAGAAAATAGTGTGCTAAGTCACTTCAGTCATGTCCAACTCTTTGTGACCCTTTCGACTGTAGCCCACAGACTCCTTTGTCCATGAGATTTCCCAGGCAAAAAATACTGGAGTGGGTTGCCATTTCCTACTCCAGGGGATCTTCCCGACCCAGGGATTGAATCCCTGTCTCCTGCATTGCAGGCAGATTCTTTACCACTGAGCCAATGGGGAAGACCCACAGCATAAAGTGTTTGTCAAATATGGGAATGGAGGCAGTACTTTGTATTTCTTCTTGAAACCAACTCAGGGCAGAAAGATGGGGCAGAACCAGAGCCCAGAGAGTAAAGAACATACACAGTCACAGAGCCTCTGCCTCCAGCTCTGGTTCTCAGGTCTCACCCCTCTCATGGCACCTGTGAGCACCTGCCCTGAGCCAGAGGTTGGTGAGAAGGAAGCCATGACTTGATCAGGCAATATGAGCACGAACATCCCATATCAGCATTATGACTCTGACTTTCAATTCTCTGGTTCTTCTCCTATGAAACACCAATAGCTCCTCTTCCTAGTTTTAGCTGTGAACCATAGTACAGGCTTCCAGTGCACTTCTAGAAGTTAAGGAATGGTTCTGACAACATAGCTCAGGTCTCCCCCAGCAATTCCACTGTCCCCACGACTAGAGCTACTTAGTCCTTGGTGGAGAACGGCTGGAAGGACACAGGTACACCGCCTCCTTGCCCCAAATATATCTGTGCTAAATGCCTGAAAGTCTTAACTGCTCTTTCTAACACTTCCTCCTAAAATGCTACCCTCTGAGGGAGATTACAAAATGAAATCATTAACACTGCAGAGTAAGTGAGAATATCTGATCCCTGGAGAGACTCTGAGCACCAAAGCACTAGTCATCACTGAAGGAAAGTGCCAAAGACAGAGAGTAAGGGCTGGAGCAGGGTTGACCTTAAAACAGCCCTGCGTGCAGGCAAAGGAGAAGCAGAGTCTTCACTAGTACAGTTCAGCACCCCATCAGAGTGCTTAGGTTGCTTCCTGAGGATGCAAGTTACTGTTGGGGGGAGGGGGGCAGGGAGGGCCACTATGGCCTTGAGAAACGAAAGAGTAACATCCCAGACCCACTCCACTGCTCACCCAGCTGCAGGACCTCAGGTAAGTCACTTCACATCTGGGATGAAGTTCTTTTTTCTTTAAAATGAGTCTGTATGATTACGGGGCTTCCTGGTGGCTCAGTGGTAAAGAATCCACCTCCAGTGTAGGAGACGCAGGAGACCCAGGTTCATTCCCTGGGTCAGGAAGGAAGTGGCAGCCCACTCCAGTATGCTTGCCTGGGAAATCTCATGGACAGAGGAGCCTGGTGGGCTACAGCCCATGGGGTCGCAAGAGTTGGACACAACTTAGTAAGTAAAACAACAACATGTAAGATATATAAAATGTAAGGCCCTTCAAGCTTGAATGTCTTAACAATATTTTCATCCTACCCTCAACACACCAGAATTATCTCCTCTCTCCTCTCCCCTGCAGAGATGGCAGCATAAACAATGGATCGTTACATCTGTTTACACGGGGGTTGATCTCTCTTCTAAGCTGCAAGCTGCTTGAAAGGAAGGACCTTTATTTCTTTGCTCGCTTAGCACATCACCTAGCAGAGATTACGTATGCTATCAATGATTATTAAAAAGACATGTAAACTCTAAGCTTCACTCAACTATATTATTTTTACCTTTTTCACCCTAAATAGCCATGGGCTGCTCTTGCCAAGGCCCAATAGTGTGGGAAACTCCAGAACTGAAAATCCTGCCCTTGCAAAACCTGTTCTGTTGTTTTTTCTTTTAAAAGAACATATTGCCATTATTTTTTTAAGCCAAGAATTAAATAAAAGCTCTTTCTCAAATCCCCAACTAGAATTCAGTGTAGAGATAATAAAATCAAATTGCCAGATGAAAACTCCATCGATGAGAGGGAGGTGGGTTGTAACCTATAATCAGCTATCCCATCCCCACTGCCCTCTTGGCCACGCCTATTCCTGTACTTTCTGGCCCAGAGTTCTCATAAGGCTTTTGTGGTTTAGACTGTACCATAAACAATTATTAGAGAAAGCTGTTCTTCAGGTGAATTGCATTTGAGGTCATGCAAAGCTTTGGGCCCTGGGCCAGAGGAAGCCAAGCTGAATGCTATCAACTTTCTTTGGTTCACCCATCAACCATCAGCATCTGCCATGTAAGCTCATTCTAAACAATCCAGGAAATTGGTACAAGGTCATTTCCCAAGCAAAAGGAAAAGAGCCAGGTAACTGACCAGCAGTGAAGAGGAGCTATAATTAACAATAGCTGAGTCTTCAAGCGTGAAGGTTTGGACTTAGTTCAGATAATCATCCTAAGTGTGAAAGACATTCTCGAAACCTTGTGGGGTTCCAAATTTAGACCATTATTTGCCTGAGAACAAGTTGAATGAAACTTCCTTGGATGCAGGCCATAGTTCTCCTGCCAGATTGGGCCCAAAGATAGGCATAAAGGGTAAACTCTAGCACGTAGGAGGCAATGAATGGATTAAACAAAAAATTGGAATGATAGATTGATAGAAAGATCTGAAAACATATAATAGAGAGATCTATGTCTTTATTTGTATGGCAAGTGGCCGTTCTGGAGTATTCCTATTTTATGACAATGAATAAATCTAGCTTTTGCAGCAAAATGAGGAATTTGAATCAAAAAGCTCCACCACAGTAAAAAAAAAAAAAAAAAAGATATATAGATAGATAGAAATGAGAGAGAGAGACAGCAATCATTCCATGGCCAACAGGCATTGTCCCCCTGCCTGCCCATATGCTGAGTCCCATCAGAGGCAGAAGGAGGAATCAAATGATCTGTGGAGGTCAGCTGAGTTCAAGACACAGTTGTTGACCATGGCCTTCCTAACCCAGATGCTGATGCAGCTACTGCAGAGCAGTACCCCCTAAAAGAAACCATGGAAGCTGCTGTAAGCCAACACTCTTAGAAATGGTCACTTACAGTTGTACTTTATTTTGAATTGAAAGGAAAACTATAAAATTACTATAAAAATCTCTCATATTTTATACTCTTTTATGATAGAAAAAATACTTTCCTATAGGTTATCTTTCTTGATCTAGCCACTCTATGAAGCAAGCTGAGGTTTCTGTTGTCATTTGATTGGTTGTTTTATGGGTATTTCTCATATATGAGACCAAAAAAAGAAAAAGCAACCCTGAGTCCTAAGAAGAGTAAGTGTCTTGAGTAGGATCACACAGCTAGTTAGAGGCATGCATGCATGCTCAGTTGTGTCTGATTCTTTGCCACCCCATGGATTGTAGCCCACCAGGCTCATCTGTCTATGGGATTTGCTAAGCAAGAATACTGGAGTGGGTTGCCATTTTCTCCTCCAGGAGTTACAGGCAGGTGGGACGAGAACCCAGATCCCCTATCTTGGTCCATTTCTACATCCTCCATGCCACGCATTGGCATCCAGTGTTCAAAGGGCTCCAAAGACTACATTTAGAAGTGGTGCCTGGAAGTCATGGGAGGGTTAGAAGCATGCTTACATATACTTTGTTTGTTTGCTTTTTTTGTTTTTTATATGCCATGAAATTTGATCAAATCATTTCCTCTGCTATGAAATTTAGACTTCTATTCCAGTGATTTCCTCAGGAATATAGTACATAAAATAACAAGGCATTACAAGTAGGTGGAAAGATAGATACTTTGCTTCAGATGCAGATTCAAAAGCAGCTCATGTCTAATGAGCATCATCTATGTATCAGGTATTACTAGGTATTTTTTGTTATTTGATGCCTGCAATGAACTCAAAATAGATATATTATTTCCTTCATTTAACAGAAGAAACTAAGAGGCAATGGGAAAGTAGCTTGCTCAGGACAGCAAACTACCAATAGCTTTATGTTGTTAAATACTCTGCAGCCATGAAATTAAAAGGCGCTTACTCCTTGGAAGAAAAGTTATGACCAACCTAGATAGTATATTCAAAACAGAGACATTACTTTGCCGACTAAGGTCCGTCTAGTCAAGGCTACGGAGAAGGCAATGGCACCCCACTCCAGTACTCTTGCCTGGAAAATCCCATGGATGGAGGAGCCTGGTGGGCTGCAGTCCATGGGGTCGCTAAGAGTTGGACACAACTGAGCGACTTCCCTTTCACTTTTCACTTTCATGCATTGGAGAAGGAAATGGCAACCCACTCCAGTGTTCTTGCCTGGAGAGTCCCAGGGACAGGAGAGCCTGGTGGGCTTCCGTCTGTGGGGTCGCACAGAGTCGGACACGACTGAAGCGACTTAGCAGCAGCAGCAGCAGTCAAGGCTATGGTTTTTCCTGTGGTCATGTATGGATGTGAGAGTTGGACTGTGAAGAAGGCTGAGCGCAGAAGAATTGATGCTTTTGAAGCGTGGTGTTGGAGAAGACTCTTGAGAGTCCCTTGGACTGCAAGGAGATCCAACCAGTCCATTCTGAGGGAGATCAACCCTGGGATTTCTTTGGAAGGAATGATGCTAAAACTGAAGCTCCTGTACTTTGGCCACCTTATGCAAAGAGTTGACTCATTGGAAAAGACCCTGATGCTGGGAGGGATTGGAGACAGGAGGAGAAAGGGACGACCGAGGATGAGATGGCTGGATGGCATCACGGACTCAATGGACGTGAGTCTGAGTGAACTCCGGGAGTTGGTGATGGACAGGGAGGCCTGGCGTACTGCGATTCATGGGGTCGCAAAGAGTCGGACACGACTGCACGACTGAACTGAACTGAACTGAAATGAATGGAATCAGTAATACATTCTGTGGAAACAGGGATGAAGGGACTACCCTGGAGGTCTAGTAGTTGGGACTTCACTTTTCAATGCAAGGAATGCTGGTTCCGTCTCTGGTAGGACAGCTGAGATCCCACATGCTTTGTGGCCAAGAAAACCTATAAAACAAAAGCAGTATTGTAACAAATTCAATAAAGACTATAAAAATGGCCCCCATTAAAAAAAAAACTTCTTTTTTAATAATAAAAAGAAAGAAATAGAGATGAAGTCATTTCTACATGGAGTGGTTCAGCAAGTGCATGTTCAGTACCAAAGCACTACAGAGGCATCTCCTAAGAGCTTGAAAATAGATGGCATGAAGATCATGTCTCCAGTCCCTGACCTCCGATCCTGCCCCACTGTAGGAAGGAGTGGCATGCCCAGGCTGCCATTTGGGATGTTTTGTGTGTGTGCAAAAGAGGATAAAGTGGCTAGTGATACAGAGCTCAGGAAGCCAAGATTCCACACTGCTTTACACAGAACATAGACAGGAGGAAGAGACCCAGAACAAATGGAGGAGATAGTAGGAGCATCACTAGCCATTGTGGGCTAGGTTTGGGGAAGAAGTTTTGTCAAATTTTGAAAGAGTGAGACTTGAGATTAAAGACTTTGCTTTGTGAGACAGTGCAAAAAGCAAACAAGAAAGAAACACCTAGTGCCCTATGAGGTCGTATAGCCTGTTGGTGCCAAGTCCCACTGCCAGGGTTCAAATCCTGGCTCCCCCACTTATACTGAAGGAAATCAGGAGCAAGTTTTCAACTTCACTTATCCTTGGATTGTGTGTGCATCCTAAGTCACTTCGGTTGTGTCCAACTCTTTGTGACTCCGTGGACTGTAGACCACCAGGCTCCTCTGTCCATGGAATTCTCCAGGCAAAAATATTGGAGTGAGTTGCCATGCACTGCTCCAGGGGATCTTCCCAACCCAGAGATCAAACCTGCATCTCATGCATCCTGCATTGGCAGGCGACTTCTTTGCCACCTGGGAATTGTGGAGTTGGAGAAGACTCTTGAGAGTCCCTTGGACTTCAAAGAGATCAAACCAGTCAATCCTAAAGGAAATCAGTCCTGAATATTCATTGGCAGGACTGATGCTGGAGCTGAAATTCCAATACTTCGGCCATGTGATGCAAAGAACTGACTCATTTGAAAAGACTTTGATGCTGGGAAAGATTGAAGGCAGGAGAAGAGGATGCCAGAGGATGAGATAGCTGGATGGCATCACCCACTCAAGGAAATGAGTTTGAGTAAACTTCGGGAGTTGGTGATGGACCAGAAAGTCTTGTGTGCTGCAGTCCAAGGGGTCGCAAAGAGTCAGAGACAACTGAGCGACTGAACTGAACTGAAATAGAAACACGAATAAAAAGAGTCACAGTGAAAATTAAATGACTAATTTGTACAAAGAATCTGATGGTCAAGCACTTAAACTGGTGTGGAAAATACATCTGTCACCCCCTTTGAGAGCTGTTTGAGAGGATTTAGCAATGACTGAAGTTACATTTCACCATTGAGTATGATGTTGCCTGTTGACCTGTCATGAATAGCCTTTATTATTTTGAGATATGTCTCCTCTACACTCACTTGATGAGAGTTTTTATCATGAATGGATGTTGAATTTTGTCAAATGCTTTTTCTGTGTCTATTCAGATGATTATGTGATTTTTACCTTTCCTTTTGTTAATGTGGTGTATCACACTGATTGAATTGTAAGTATTAAGCCATCCTTGCATCCCTGGAGTGAATACTCCTTGATCATGGCATATGATCCTTTTTATATACGGCTGGCTTCAGTTCACTAATACTTTGTTGAGTATTTTTGCATCTATATTAATTCATTAAAGATATTGGCCTGTAATTTTCTTTTTTTGTAGTATCTTTTTTGGGGTTTTGGTATCAGGGTAATAGCAGTCTTGAAGAGTGAATTTGGGAGTGTTTCATCCCTTCAGTTTTTCAGATTAGTTTGTGAAAGGTAAGTATTATATCTCTTTATGTGTTGGTGGGAATGTAAATTTGTGTGGCCACTATGGAAAACAATATGCAAGTTCCTCAAAAAAACTAAAAATAGAACTACCACAATAGTGGCAGTTTAGTCGCTAAGTCATGACCAACTCTTGAGACTCCACTGACTGTAGCCTGACAAGCTTCTCTGTCCATGGGATTTCCCAAGCAAGAATATTGGAATGGGCTGCCATTTTTTTCTCCAGGGGATCTTCCCAACCCAGGAGTTGAACCCAGGTCTGCACTGCAGGCAGATTTTTACCAACCAAACTACAAGGGAATCCCCATATGACCCAGCAATTTCATTCCTGTTGTAAAAAAATGAAAACACTAATTCAAAAAGATACATGCACCACAATATTCATAGCAGCACTATTTACAGTAGCCAAGATATGGAAGAAACCCAAGTGCCGATCAACAGACAAAAGAATAAAGATTTTTACATACATAAATATTATGTTTAGTTATATTTAGTGAAATAAGTCAGAGACTAGAGAATATTGTACTTAGTGAAATAAGTCAGATAATGAAAGACAAATACTGTATGATATCACATGTGGAATCTATAAAATAAAACAAACAAATCTAGATAGTAAAAAAGAAATAGACTTGCAGATACAAAAACAAATCAATCGTTACTAGTAGGAAGAGGGAAAGGGAGAGGGACAAGTTAGGGGTGTAAGGATTAAGAGATACAAACTATTATGTTAAAATTGATAAGCAATAAGGATATATTGTATAGCACAAGAAATTATAGCCATTGTTTTCTAATAGCTTTAAATGGAGCATAATCTGTAAAACTACCAAATCACTATACTGTACACTTGAAACTAATATAATATTATAAATCAAATATACTTCAATAAAAAATAAACCATACTGTATTTTAATGCTCTGTGATTTGGGACTTGTATATTCTCAAAATATGTAATGTAAATAGAATCAGAGAAGAGTTACAGGTTTTATTTGTTTTGGCCACACTACCTGGCATATGGGATCTTAGTTCCCCAACCAGGGATCTAACCAGCACACCCAGCACTGGAAGCTCAGAGGACCCAACTCTTGGGAAATCCCAAGAGTTGCTATTTTTAATAGAATGATCCGGGCATGGCAAAATCAGACAAAGATGCAAAGGAAATGAAGGAAGGAGTATGACAATAACTTCGGGGTGAAGGACCTCCAAGCAGATGGAACATCAAACTCAATGGTCCTTAGACATGTTCAAGGAATAGCAAGAAGTCATTCCTGGCAGAGAAGTGAGCAAGGGAAAGAAGAGTAGAGGTGAGTTTGAATAATGGCCAAATACAGGATCAAGGAACGTTTTAAAGCTGTGGACAGATTGCAAATACCTTTGTAAGTGCAATGGGAAGACAGATACTACAGAGTTTTGAGCAAGAGGGTGGCACTTATTTTACATTTTTAATTCCTCACTGGCATCTGCACACATGAAAGATGACTGGATAGGCAAAGTGGAAGCAGGAGTACCACGTGGAAGACTTTTAAGTCTTAGGTGAGAAATATGGGAGTTTGGACTACAGAGTAGCCATGGAAGTGGAGAGGCACATTCATATTTGGAATCACTTCTAACGGAAAGCAAACAGAAATTGGCTTCCCTCGTGGCTCAGCGGTAAAGAACCTGCCTGCTGATGTAGGAGAAATGGATTCAATCCCTGGGTAGGGAAGATTCCCTGGAGAAAGAAATGGCAACCCACTTCTGTATTCTTGCCTGGGAATTCCCATGGACAGAGGAGCCTGGCAGGCTACAGTCCATGGGGTCACAAAGAATCAGACACAACTTAGCGAATAAACAAAACAGAATTTGCTGATGGATTGGGTATGGTGCATACATGGAAACTGAGATAAAGGATGGTGCCAGAGACTTGAGCCTGAGAAATTAATTGGTTACTACTACCTTTGTGATGTATCAAATAATCCCCCTATGCTGAGCATTTGTATTATTTACAGAACATTTGGTATTTTAGGGCAACAAATGCCCTTATCCATTTATTTTTAAAAACTAGTAACTATTTCTGAGAAATAGGTTCCTAGAACTAGGCTTTTTGATCAACAGGTAAGCATATTTTCTATTTTTAAGAAAGAATGCCAATTACTTTCTAAAGAGTTATAATTATCGATAACCCCAACAACTATGTGTGAATGTCCCACTTTCCTGTTAGTAAAGGACATTTTAATTATTTAAATACCTTTCCCTTTGTCAGTCTGATGCATAAAATACAGTATTTCAATATGGTTTAATTTTTTCCTAACTCCTAATAAAAGTATGTCTCTTTCTGCATGTGTTGTGTGTGCTCAGTTGCTCAACTGTGTCTGACTCTTTGTGACTCCATGGACTGTAGCCTACCAGTCTCCTCTGTCCACTGGGTTTTCCAGGCAATACTGATATGGGTTGCCATTTCCTTCTTCAAAGGATCTTCCTGACCCAGGTATTGAACCTATGTCTCCTGCATTAACAGGCAGATACTTTACCACTGGGCCACCTGGGAAACCCTATTTTTGCATATTAGTGACAAATTGTATCTCCTTTTCTTTCATTTGCTCTTAAGCTCTACCCATATTAGGTGACTTTTCTTCTTAATAACTAAGAGTTCTTATCATATAAAGAATGATAACCTTTCTCTTCATTTATCATTTTACCCTGAACCTTATTTATATCTTGTGCCATAATAAATTTTTAAGGTTTATGTAATCAAATCTGTCCATTTTTTAATGATTTAAAAAATGAGTTTCCTTAAATATTTTAAAGAATATAATAGAGTTATACAAATCATGACCTTTAAAAGAAGTAATTCTTTAAACTTTTTTTTGAAATTATCTTATGGCTACTGTTCTATTGTGGTTGTGTACTTCTTCAAGAGTCAACTTGGTGATTCATAGGTATAAGAAAATCATTCATTTATGCAAATTTTTCAGAATTACCAAAACCAAATTGTCCATAATATTTCTTTTACTCTTTAAATCACTTCTTTCTCTAGGGGATATTCTTTTTTCTTATTTCTCATATTAAACAGCTATATTTTCATGACATTGGTAATCTACGTTACCCAGTTTGTTTTATCTTACTATAGAAATATCTATTGAATTTGTTAATCCAAATATCTATTAGACTTATTAATCCAATTTATTATATTTAGGCATTCTAATTTAATAATGTCAACTTCCAAATTTTTCATCTGGCTTTCATCAGGCGTATATTTTCTAAATTCATGCATTTTCAGTTTCATTCTTCTCCATTTGTATTGTTTATTTCTGAAAGCACTGAATATAGTGACATTTCCCTTGAGATTAACATTGGCATAAGTTCCTATGTAGTACTCTCATCGTCGGTTCATTCCTAAGTAGTATATTATTGCAGTTCTGATTTCTCTGTTAATCCAAGATATATTTAAGGTCATTTTTAAATTGAAAACTTTCATTGTTAATTTTAAGGTATACTTCCTTATGGTTCACAAAACTCCTCCTCTGGTTAAGTCTGGGAGAAAGCACATTCAGTTCAGTTCAGTCACTCATTTAGAAGAAACTAAATATATGAACAGCTGTGGGTAAGGCACATTGAAAAAAAATACTGATCCACTTCTTACACTCTTGTATCCCTGTAAGCAACTGTTGCCAGGTGCACAGCTGCAAGGGCACAGGAACGCCTGCTGAGGTGCTCTTTGAAAAGATCATTTGAGAAACTCAGAAACCTTCATCTGTTCATTCTTAAATTATGCACATGGGTTTGGTTGGCTGTCTCCTCTTTCAGATCATGCAGGTGAGGAAATTGAGCCTGCACCCTTTGCAGGTTTGCAAGATCCACTGCCAGTCAAGCACCACAGCTGTCAATGAAAGAGGAGGTGGTAGTATTTAGAGCAAATGAGTTTCTTAGGACACAAGCAAGATTAAGATTCCCCAGGGACTTCCCTGATGGTCCAGTGGTTAAGA
Organism: Aepyceros melampus; assembly: GCA_006408695.1. Lineage (NCBI taxonomy): Eukaryota > Metazoa > Chordata > Mammalia > Artiodactyla > Bovidae > Aepyceros > Aepyceros melampus. The sequence continues at coordinate 418,702 of SJXQ01009571.1, read as the reverse complement.
ATCCACCTTGCAAGGCAGGGGACATGAGTTCAATCCCTGGTTGGGGAACCAACATCCCACATGCCGAGGAGCAACTAAGCCAGCTTGCAGCAACTACTGTGCCCATGTGTCTGCCCCACAAGTCGAGTCTGTGCACCCAAGACCCACATGATGCAACTAAGACTCAATGCAGCCAAATAAATGAATAAATGAATGAATGAATAAAAGAAATAGTACATTGTTGCATAAATATAGAAGACTTTTTTTAAAAGGACTAAAATTCCACAAATGCCTTATAGCCAGTGGTAGCAACACCTGTATATATTGAGATAGAGGGCAAGAGGGAGGAAGGCAAGGGTTCAAGTGCCTAAAGTCTGCTTAATGACCAGGCATCATGGGAACTTATGTAGACTCCTGGAGGAGGGACCCAAAGTGGTATCAACAGTGTCCTCTTGAAATTTTGCCATATCCCTTTCTACAGAAACAAAAAATCCTGGCAGAATACCATTTTCAGTACATGACTTTGTGCCCGGCTCAGTGTGAGTATAAGCCAGTAGGCAACTGAGAGCCGTCTGCCCCTTGCATTCTAGACTTAAACTACTTGAATTCCTACACCCCATACATCAGATGTCAGTTTCCAAGGTCTGGAGGAGTCCAGTTTCCTATCCCTATTCCTCCACAGATTTTTGTGAAATCACAGAGCTACAGATTTGTCAGAGCTGCCTTCCTATCTATCTACAGGTGGAACCAGCCTTTTACCAGGGTCCACAGGAGAGTCAGTCACTCTAAGCTTCTACAATTTGGGGGAATCTAGGTAGAGGTCATCACATCAAGGACACAGCATTCTTCCAACATGTTCATCCTGTCTATTGAGTTTCTCTCTGTCCTCTCTCTCTCTTTCTGTCCATTCTTCACCTCCTCCCTCCTGAATTTCCCCCATTTTCCACCAAAGTATTTTGTCTCTTTTAATGCAAAGTATCTTTCTCCTTCAGAAACCTTAGCACCAACAGCTCACTGAGGCCCTGGAGGCTCAGTTCCTACCCTACATGAACTAAGAAGGCATTTTCCTCCTTAGGAAAGCTCAGACATTCTCAGAGGACTTCTAATAGCTGCTGCTAAGACAAACATCTTCCAATTAAAGGAAGAACATCAAGTTCAAGCAGCAGGAATCAGGCCACTCTGTATTGACTCCTACTAGGCTCAAGATGCTTTGAGAAGGCTTGAACAGTATAGGCATGCCTACCCTTGAGATGCATTCTGTCCCTTGAGATGCTCACTTCCCGCTGTGAGCTTCAGAATGAGAAAGTATGACTGTAAATACACCATGGATACCAATCTGAGGTCCAGGTCAGAGACCCAAGTCAAGTGGCATCCAATTATTCTCAATTCAGCATGCATTCCTCCACACATTGGTAAAGAGACGATACTATTCTCACAAACAAATCACACCATCCTTCAAAACAAAATGAAAGCAAGCTTGGCAGTGAAAGGATAAGAGGCATCAGAGCTGAAAAGCAATAACAAAAGACCAAAAGGAATGATAGTGAAGTGTCCTTGAAGAAGTAGACCCAGCCTCCCTGGAAAAGAATCAATTGTCAGAATTAAATGATCCTATGGGCAATTGAAAGGTCTTCCCTGGTGGCTCAGTAGTAAAGAATGCACCTGCCAATGCAAGAGACATAGGTTTTATCTCTGGGTTGGGAAGATCCCTTGGAGGAGGAATTGGTAACCCACTTCAGTATTCTTGCCTGGAGAATCCTATGGACAGAGGAGCTTGGGTGGGGTACAGTCATGGGGTTGCAAAAGAGCCAGACACAACTGAGTGACTGAACACCACCACCACCAACAACAGACATGCAAGCCATCCCAATAACAATGCAATGAGAACCATTTCCCTGTTGCTATGTTTGTTATTCAGAGCAAAAAGGGAAAAACACACATCCTCTAGTGCAGTGGTCCCCAACCTCCTGGATCTAATGCCTGATGATCTGAGGTGGAACTGATGTAATAATAATAGAAATAAAGTGCACAATAAATGCAATGCACTTGAACTCATCCTGAAACCATCTCTGTTCTCAGTCTGTAGAAATATCGTCTTCCATGAAATCTATCTCTGGTATCAAAATGGTTAGGGACCGCTGCATTAAGATGAAACATAAGCACACTGGACTGGGAGTTAGGAAAACTGAGTTTGCATGTTCTTTTTCCATCAATGTGAAGTGTGATCTGGAGCAGGGTGGACAGAGGAGCCTGGTGGGCTACAGTCCGTGGGATCCCAGAGTCAGACACAACTTAGTGACTAAACAACAACTGAAGCAGAATACATATGACACGTCACCTCTCCAGGCCAGTGACTTCACCCAAAGGAGCCTGGGTGATAGGCTGGATGATTTCCAATTCCTTTGCCCACCACAGGCTTCCCTGGTGGCTCAAATGGCAAAGAATCTGCCTGCAGTGCAGGAGATCTGGTTCAGTTCCTGGATTGGGAAGATCCCCTGGAGAAGGAAATGGCAACCCACTCTAGTACTCTTGCCTGGAGAATTCCGTAGACTGAAGAGCCTGGTAGGCTACAGTCCATGGGATCACAAAGAGTCAGACATGACTGAGCGATTAACTTTCTTTGCCCACCACAAGCACTCAGAGTTTCAGCAGAATGCCTTGGGCTCTGCAGACAGGAATACTGCCCCTGAGCATGTGCCCAAAGAGAGGACCTCACAGAACATAGGTCTCCTGTATTTTTTCCACCTGACCACATCCTAATCAGCAGGGTAGTGCCATTATCAGGCTGCCCATCAGATAGAACATTCCACCTCACAGGTGGATGCATTTCACTGAGTTGCAAATAAACTGAAAAGAAATCCCTGCTTCTAGGATCAGATAGTCTGAAATAGCAGAAGTATTAACAGACTTAATTTTCGATGCAGCTCCCCTACGGAACAAAAAGCAAGTGAGAATCCCCTTTGCACATTCAACAAATAGTCCCAAGTTTTGTATTTAAACTCCAGGATCCTCTGTGGCTTGAGTACCTGTAATTAAATCAAGGTTTGTTTCCCCCTACCGGACTCAATTATCATTCACTCAGTGATGGCAATAATCATACTAATAATAAGTTCTTACGTCAGTACTTTTCAGCTTTTCAAATGGCTTTGACATGCTTTATCTCATTTGAGCTTAATAATAACCAAGCAGCATAAATAGGGTAAGTATTATTATCTCCATTAATACTAATAATAGCTAACATTATGTAGTCTTTTGCATTGACAAAGTGTTTTCATACATTTTTTCCCATTGCATCAGAGACAGATTTCCTGGACACCAGGGCTGTGTTTAATTCATCTCTTTACCCTGCAGTGGTCAGCATAGGTCCAGACACAGAGAAGTCACTCAATACATGTATGTGACATTTTAAATTATTTTCATCTCCATGAAAATGGTTTTCACCTACCATTTCAACTCCATGGTAGGTAGATTTTTTTACATACCTTTTTGGTACACCCCATGGCATGTGGGATCTTAGTTCTCCAACCAGGGATTGAACCCATGCCCCTTGCCCTGGAAGCTCAGAATCATAACCACTGCACCACTAGGGAAGTCCTGGTAAGCAGATATTTTTATCCCTCAGTTTAAAATAGGGAAATTGAAGCTCAGAGATTTTCTTCAGTAACATGTGCAAAATCACAAAGGACTCTCCAGACCAAGCAAACAAAAGTTTTAAAATCAGTCCAAAATGTAGTGCTCTTTCCTCCATGCCAGTGCTTGTCAAACTTTAATATGTAAATAGACCATCTGGAAATCTTGTTAAAATGTAGATTGTATTCAGTAGGTCTGGGGCAGGGCATGAGATTCTAAATTTCTAACTAGCTTCCAGGTGATGTGGGGGCTGCTGGTTTGAGAACCATTTTCTTGCATTCATTTTTAAAATTTTTCTTCCCCCACCCCGCACCACCCTCCC
>SJXQ01009571.1:394061-413964 GCA_006408695.1 Aepyceros melampus | reverse complement strand
CTGACACGTTGTTGTTGTTGTTTAGTTGCTAAATCCTGTCAGACTTGCCCCCCAGGCTCCTCTGTCCATAGTATTTCCCAGGCAAGAATACTGGAGTGGGTTGCCATTCCCTTCTCCAGGGGATCTTCCTGAGCCAGGGATTAAACTTGCGTCTCCTACTCGGCAGGCAGATTCCTTACCACTGAGCCACCTGGGACACATAACATTGTGTAAGTTCAGGTATAAAATATGATGATTTGATATAGATATATATTGTGAAACGACTATCAAAGTAAGATTAGTTCTAAGATAAATAAGTTGCGAGACTCTAATATAGTGCATGATGACTAGAGTGCACAGTACCATATCATATACTTGAAAGTTGCTAACAGGACCACCTTTTGTGAAGCAAGTGGACACAGAAGGTCAAGAGCAATTAAGTGACTTTCCCAAGGTCATCCTCTGAGTTAAAAGTAGAAACAGAATTAGTGGCTATTCACTGATTCCCATTCAACCCTAGACCTGTTCTAGACATGTACCCTCATGATTCAATCAAACTAGACTCAAAGAGTAATTTCCCGTTAATTGTCATTCCATACATAGTTGGCAAAAGTTTTTGAACTTCTAACACTTAAAATATTGAGTCTTGGGACTTCTCTGGTGGCTCAGTGGTAAATAATCCACCTGCCAATGCAGGAGACACAAGTTCAATCTCTGGTCTGGGAGGATCACACATGCCATGGGGCAGCTAAGCCCATGTGCCACAGCTACTAAGCTGGTGCTCTAGAGTTTAAGAGTTGCAGCTACTAAACTTGAGCACCCTAGAGCCTGAGCGCTGCAACAAGAGAAACCTCTGCAATGAGTAGCTTATGCACTGCAACCTCAGAGTAGCCCCCACTTGCTACAACTAGAGAAAATCCTGCACAGCAATGAAGATCCAGCACAAGCAAAGATAAGTAACGCATAAATAAATGAAATTAAATATTTAAAAAATATTGAGCCTTAGAGTCGTGGTCCAGTGGCTAAGACCTGGTCCATTAGGCGATTCTTGCCACCAAGTGATTGTCAGAGAGTGAAAGGAAGTGAAAGTATTAGTCGATCAGTCATATCCAACTCTTTCTGACCCCATGAACTGCAGCCCACCAGGCTCCTCTGTCCATAGGATTTCCCAGGCAAGAATACTGGAGTGGCTTACCGTTTGCTTCTCCAGATCTTCCTAATCCAGAAATCGAACCCAGATCTCCTGCTTGTCAGAGAATCCCCTACTGGAAGAAATAAACAGAACAAAACCTGACCCTGGGGCAGGCCATGCTTGAGTCCCAGAAATCCTGATCCTGCCCAACTGGAAACACAAGACAGGAATTAGTAACCAGGCACCAGAGGGGCCACACAAGCTGGCTATATAACCTCTCTCTGAACTTTACGTCTTTATCAATTATGCTGGCCAGTCACCAGATCTTAAGGAGAGCTGAAGTCTGTGCAGAGAGACCAGGTATATTAGTTAGGGTTCTGCAGAGACACAGAACCAATGGGTGTGTATACAGAGAGATTTATTATAAGGAATTGGCTCATGCCATTATGGATGCTGGTAAGTCCCAGTAACTGCAGGGTAAGTTGGCAAGCTGGAGACCCAGGAGAGCAAATGAGTTAGTTCTAATCTGACTTGGAAGGCCTAACAATAGGGCTGATGGTGAAGTTTCAGTCTGAAAGCCAGCAGGTTCAGGACCCAGTAGAGTTGATATTTCAGTCAAGTCCAAAGGCAAGAAAAAGCCTGTATCCCAGTTTGAAAGCAGTCAGGCAGACAGAATTCCTCTTACTCAGGAAAGGATTAGCCTTTTTTTGTGTGATGCCAGCCTTCAACCTTGGCTTCTCAGCCTTTTGGCTAAGTTCAAGTGTAGTATGAGGGCTTCCCGGGTGGCTCAGTGATGAAGAAGCCACCTGCCAATGCAGGAGACACAGATTTGATCCCTGGGTCAGGAAGATCCCCTGGAATAGGAAACAGCAACTCACTCCAGTATTCTTGCCTGGGAAATCCCATGGACAGAAGAACCTGGCAGGCTACAGTCATGGGGTCACAAAAAGTCATTCATGACTGAGTGAGCCCAGTCAGTCAGTTCAGTCACTCAGTCGTGTCCAACTCTTCGCAACCCATGGACCACAGCATGCCAGGCCTCCCTGTCCATCACCAACTCCTGGCGTTTACTCAAACTCATCTCCATTGAGTCGGTGATGCCATCCAGCCATCTCATCCTCTGTCATCCCTTCTCCTCCTGCCCTCAATCTTCCCCAGCATTAGGGCTTTTCAAATGAGTCAGCTTTTAGCATCAGGTGGCTAGAGTATTGGAGTTTCAGCTTCAACATCAGTCCTTCCAATGAACACCCAGGACTGATCTCCTTTAGGACTGACTGATTGGATCTCCTTGCAATCCAAGGGACTCTCAAGAGTCTTCAACACCACAGTTCAAAAGCATCAATTCTTCAGTGCTCAGCTTTCTTATAGTCCAACTCTCATATCTATACTGAGCCCAACCTTCAACTAATTGGATGAGGCCCATCCACATGAGGGAGAGAAATCTGCTTTACTTAGACCATCAATTTAAATGTTTTGTTTGTTTGTTTGTTTGTATATTAGGCTGCACCTGGTCTTAGTTGTTGCATGTGGGATCTGGTTCCCTGACCAGGGATCAGACCTGGGTCCCCTGAATTGAGAGCACAGAGTCTTAGCCACTGGACCACAAAGGAACTCCCAAATAGATTTTTTTGGCTGTGTGGCCTGTGGGATCCTAGTTCTCCAACCAGGGATTGAACCCAAGCCCCCTGTAGTGGAAGAACAGAGTTTTAACCACTGGAACACCAAGAAATTTTCAATTTAAATGTATGTTCAGTCACTCAGTTGTGTCCAACTCTTTGTAACCTCATGGACTGTGGCCCTCAAGCCTTCTTTGCCCATGGAATTTTGTAGGCAAGAATACTGGAATGGGTTGACATTTCCTATTCCAGGTAATCTTCCAGAGCCAGGAATTGAACTGGTGTCTCTTGCATCTTGTGCACTGGCAGGCAAGTTCTTTACCACTGTAAAGTTTTTGCACCTGGAAAGCCAATTTAAATGTTAACCTCACATAAAAACATCCTCACAGGAACACCCAGAATAATGTGTTAACAAATATCTACACACCTCATGGCTCAATGACGTTGACACATAAAAGACACATAAAATTAACTATCACACCAGAGCACCAACCACATCCATATGTTGTCCAGTTTCAGAGACCAAAATTCAAAACATGATGACACCTGCCACTATGCTATTTCTGCTTTATAGGATCCCCTCCTATACAACAAAGGCTGGTATAGTCAAAGCTATGGTTTTCCCAGTGGTCATGTCCAAATGTTGGACATGCTGGACCATAAAGAAACATGAGAACTGAAGAACTGATGCTTTTGATTTGTGGTGCTAGAGAAGACTCTTGAGAGTCCCCTGGATGCAAGGAGATTAAATCAATCAATCATAAAGGAAATCAACCCTGAATATTCATTGGAAGGATTGATGTTAACAGTGAAGTTTCAATGCTTTGGCTTCCTGATGTGAAGAGCTGACTGATTGGAAAAGACCCTGATGCTGGGAAAGACAGAGGTCAGGAGGAGAGAGCAGGAGAGGAAGGGAGCAACAGAAGATGACATGGTTGGATAGCATCACTGACTCAACAGACATGAATTTGAGCAAACTCCAAGAGATAGTGAAGAACAGGGAAGCCTGGTGTGCTGCAGTTCATGGAACTTCAAAGAATCAGACAGAACTTAGCAACTAAACAACAACAACAACTTCTTTTTTTTTTTTACAACAACTTCTTGAAGAAACTTTCTTAGCATAACTATCTAGCTACAGTTTGTGGACCTGCTAGTTACCATACTGAGGCATATTCAGGAAATACTGGCTCTGAGTGACCACTAGACAACAGGAAGTGGAGAATGACACTCCTCCAAGACAGAGTAGCTAAATTCTGTGTTGGATCTTTTCTTTGATGATAAAGGGCATGTGTAGAAAGAGCTCCTTTCAGATCCACTGTTTTCCATAAACACTAGCCCTTCATCCCTAAATTCAACTCCTTCTCTTCCCATAGCCCAGGAAAAGAGGGACAGTTTCTCAAAACTAAATGGGCTCAGGAGTAGTGTAGCAACTTCTGATGGGAAAGGAACTATAAGACCTGTCACATCCTTGAGTCAGAGGGATCCCCTTTGGGGTAAGAGGCCAAAATACAACCAGTTCCCAAAGGCAGATAAAAATATGCACTGGATGACTGTGTTCCAAAAAGCCTTTCTTGACCATAGTCCACTCTAGTCTGCATTGTCTGACAGAGCCTTTAACAAAAGAATTGCCAACTTTGCTGGATCCAACAGGTAACAATAGAAGGTTCTAACAAATAAGATGTGTGTGCTCATGGGAAAAGGGCAAAAAGGAGGTCAGCTGGGTTGGGTTTGGTCTTCGGAAGTGGAGAATACAATACTCATTCGGAGGAAGAAAAAGTGACTCAGGTATTCTGCTTGCAAACCCTTTTTCTGGTATATTCCTGAAACAAGTTTGCAGGAACCCCAACCATGGCCACAAGTTGTGTGCACTGCATATGTGCAGTTAGGTCACAAGCAACAAATATGCCCATTATATGCCAGGCAGGTCACCAAAAAATACACAATAACACACTAATCTGTTTCATGTGCAAAGAGCTGTGTCATTTTTCGTATCCATAATCTCATCTAGTCCCTATAACTGATTCCTGAGTTATAATTCCCATTTATACAGGAAATAAGACATGGAGGGCTGAATACTTAACATGAGAAGGTAAGGGAAATTGATATAACTGAAGCAAGTAAACACACACTTGCAATGAGTATTAAGATGTCTCCCACAGTAATCTTAGAGTTCCATCATGGAGTTCCTACCATGACTGAATGAAGCTGTGTTGGAACTTCCAGCATCCTTTTTCTCTGCTTTTTTACCCAGTTCATAAATACCCAGAATTTTGATGCTCCACTCCAATTCTCTTACCACCATTCACCAAAGTTTACACTCAAAAAAGTCCTGGTATTAATTATAGAGCCATTCATAGTGAGCAACAACAGACATTTATTTCTTTAGTCTTGAAGGCTTTTTTATATCTTCTTTATACTCTGGTAAGTATACTAGTCAGTATTCTCCAAGAGAATCACAACCAAGGGAACAGAGATGGCTCAGAGATACTGATGATAGATAGATAGATAGAGATGTGTTTTAAGGCATTGACTCATATCAATACTGTGGGAGTTGGTAAGTCTGAAATCTATATGGCAAAACAGCAGCCTAGAGACCCAGAGAAGAGCTGATGTTGTAGCCCAAGTCCAAAAGCTGCCTGGGAGCAGAATTCCCTCTGATTCAGGAGCCCTCAACCCTTTTTCAGGCTGACTAGTTGAGGTCCACTCACATGGAGGGTAACCTACTTACTCAAGGTCTACTGATTTAAATATGAATCTTATCTTTAAAAATACCTTCATGGTAACACTTAGACTGGTGTTTGACCAAATATCTGTATACTGTGGCCTTAGTGAAGTTGACATATTAAATGAACCATTACAGTGAGAAAACTAGGGGTTATTCTGTTCCCTCCAACCCTGCCTCCTCTGCTAGGTGGCTCAGCTCCCTGAGGAGTTCCCAGCTTGCTTGGAGTGGATGTTCGATCTTACTTGAAGAAAGATTTGAGAACAAGCATTCAGTCAACCTAACGTGGACCCAGATCTTCTGTCTTAGCAAGATCTGTAGAACAACCTAGCAAAACATTTGACGTGAAACTCAAGCCATTAGAGCTGTGTTTTATTTTAGTTTGGTTCAGAGATTTCTGAATCAGATCTCAAAACTTCATTCAGCTTCTAATTCACTGTGGTGTGACATAGCTTATGTGGAAGAGAAGGATAACTTTCATTTAATATTAACCAAGCAGCTTTCCACTACTTCCTCTTTTCCATTGTTTCACTTTAATAAACAATGGATTTAACAAGCTGTTTTAAGTTGGTTGGTCTCAGAAACATTAAGTATTTTGCCTCACATATGACCTTTAGATTTTACTCAATATCTGTTTAGAAAAAACACACACACACACCCCAAACACACAAGACCCAAACCAATATACATTGTTTCCAAGTAATGGTCATAAGGTACTTGATGTTTCCAGAAAGTAAAATACTAAGCAAAAAAATGGTTTTCACTCAAATTATTCAAGCTGAACAAAACAAACAAACAAACAAAAAAGATTGAAGTCAGAAGCACTAACCCACAGCTGGTAACTCACCTTCTTGCTAGGGAAGGATTAGTAATGGAAAACAACTCTTAGACCTTCTTGGTTAAAATAGTACCCATTTCTACCAAACTTACACTAAAACCGAGGGTACAGAGAAGAATGAAAACTTAGCAGGCCCAGTGCCTACCACATCACTCCCCGCTCACATCCACGCACCTTGCTCTTCTCCAACATGGCAAAAATATCCAACCCTACAAAGACTGAAGTGAAGTGAAGTCAAGTTGCTCAGTCATGTCCGACTCTTTGCGACCCTATGGACTGTAGCCTACCACTCTCCTCCATCCATGGGATTTTCCAGGCAAGAGTACTGGAGAGGGTTGCCATTTCCTTCTCCAAAGGATCTTCCTAACTCAGGGATCGAACCCAGGTCTCCTGCATTGTAGGCAGATGCTTTTACAGTCTGAACCACCGGTGCATCAAGTCTCTGATAGGTGTTTTCTAAAAGCATGCTGGAAGGGATGGTAACAACAGCAAACTCTCCAAGGCCGAGTCCCTAATCTTCATGAATACAGAGCTGGGTGCCTTCACAAAGAACCCAAAGGACCCTGCTGTCCTTGACCACATGATGAAGAAATTGGACCTCAACTCTGATGGGCAGCTAGATTTCCAAGAATTTCTTAATCTTATTGGTGGCCTGGCGATAGCTTGCCATGAATCCTTTGTTAAATCTGTCTCTTGCCAGAAGCAAACTAGAGGAGCCTTTGGGCCTGGCCTCCAAACCCACTCCCTTTCTCACCAGCCTCTCAGTTATCATCTGCTCTTCACAGCTCCCACATACCCTGAGCCTGGCACACCCATCCCCCCAGGCAGGCCACTCCTGTTAGTAATAAAACAAAATTGTTTTTTAAACACACACACAAAATCTTTCTACACCAAAACCTAAAAGACTTAGAGAGAAACAGTGTCATATCAGGCTCTATTAGTCATTTCCACTGAAGAGAGGTGGACCCAATCAAGACTTCTCATGGCAAGCAAAACCAGACTTCACTCTTTGAAAAAAATAGAAAAAGATGTCTTACAAAAGTAAGTGGGCTGAAAGAAGGAAGGCAACAGTTCACTGACTTCCAGGAATGAGCTTAAAGCACTGTATGCTGAAGAAAGACAAGAGAAACTCTACAAGCAGGGCATGATGGGAAATGCCACGCCTCCCATCCTCTATCAGTTCTGTGTGTGAACCTAAAATACAGTGATCCAGAAAGTTCTAAAACAAAACAACAAGCAAAGATTTTTCTAGGTAAGAGGCAATAAACTGTAAACTAAAGATAGCTATATTTATGGTAGACAAACTAGGATTTATAGTCATAAGCTTTGAATATTCCAAAGAGGATAATAACACAGTGCTAAAGGGTAGTATTCACAATGAATATGCAAATAAATTGCTAGATGTTTGGTATTAAGCTGAACAGTGAAATATTTTAACTTCTTGCATTTACAATAATAATAAGACCTACTAGGTGCATAAATGTCCATTTCCTTTAAAAAAGAAAACAATTCTACCCTGATGCTGAGAAAACCTCAGTATTTCTGATCATTTAGTAGCAGGACACAATTCATTTTGGCAAATCGATGGGGGGGGGGGAATGGAAACTGTGACAGACTCTATTTTCTTCAACTCCAAAATCACTGCAAATGGTGACTGCAGCCATGAAATTAAAAGATGCTTGCTCCTTGGAAGAAAAGTTATGACAAACCTAGATAGTCTATGAAAAAACAGAGACATCAGTTTGCCAACAAAGATCCATATAGTCAATGCTATGGCTTTTCCAGTAGTCGTGTATGGACCACAAAGAAGGCTGAGCACTGAAGAATTGATGCTTTCGATTTGTGGTGCTGGAGAGTCCTTTGGACTACAAGTCAATCCTAAAGGAAGTAACCCTGAATATTCATTGGAAGGACTGATGCTTAAGTTGAAGCTCCAATATTTGGCTACCTGATGCAGAGTTGACTCATTAGAAAAGACCCTGATGCTGGGAAAGGTTGAAGGCAGGAGAAGAAAGGGGAAATAGAGAATGAGATGGTTGGATTGCATTGGCAACTCAACGGACATGAGTCTGAGCAAATTCCAGGAGATTCTGAAGGACAGGGAAGCCTGGCATGCTGCAGTGCATGGGGTTGCAAAGAGTCAGACATGACTTAGTGACCAAAAAACAATACATACACAAGTCGATAAATATGACATATCCCATTAACAGAATGAAAGGGAAAATCATATGATCTTCTCAATAAACGCAAACAAAGAATTTGAGAACATTTAACATCTGCCCATAATAAAAAGATAAAAGCCTCTCAACATATTAGGTATAGAATTATACCTCAGTATAATAAAGGCCATATATGATAAGCCCACAACTAACATCGCATTCAATGTTTAAAAGATGAAATCTTTACCTTTAAGATTAGTAAACAAGACAAGGGTGCCCACTCTCACCACTCCTATTCAACACAATACTGGAAATCCTAGCCAGAGTAATCCAGTAAGAAAAAGAAATAAAAGACATCAAAATTTGAAAGGAAGAAGTAAGTTCAGTTCAGTTCAGTGGCTCAGTCGTGTCCAACTCTTTGCGACCCCATGAATCGCAGTACGCCAGGCCTCCCTGTCCATCACCAACTCCCGGAGTTCACCCAGACTCACGTCCATTGAGTCCATGATGCCATCCAGCCAGTTCATCCTCGGTCGTCCCCTTCTCCTCCTGCCCCCAATCCCTCCCAGCATCAGGGTCTTCTCCAATGAGTCAGCTCTTCGCATAAGGTGGCCAAAGTACTGGAGCTTCAGTTTTAGCATCATTCCTTCCAAAGAAATCCCAGGGTTGATCTCTATTTGTAGATGACATAATTTCACATATTGAAAATCATAAAGATTTCATTAGAAGATTTCCTTACTAAATAATAAAGCTTTGAAATTTGAGAAAGATCATTCCATGGTACTAGTGGTAAAGAACCCACCTGCCAATGCAGGAGACATAAGAGACATGGGTTTGATCCCTGGGTCAGAAAGATCCCCTTGAGGAGGGCATGGCAACCCACTCCAGTGTTCTTGCCTGGAGATTCTCCTGGACAGAGGAGCCTGGCAGGCTACAATCCATGGAGTCACATAGAGCTGGACATGACTGAAGGGACTTAGCAAGCATACACAGTGTTTAAAATGCACTAGACCATAGAAAACAATGGAAAGTTACTTGATGATTCATTTTATCAAGTTATACTTATCCCCTGTGATATCTGACCACTGAAAATCACACCTTCAAAACAATCTCTTTGACAAAATAAGCAAACAAAACTCTGTAATAGAGTAGTAATAAATGAATTCACCAATTATCAGAAAAATACTTTTTTAGTAAAGCAAGTTTTTTTCCAAAAGCTCAGGAATGACAATATCTAGAAATCTAGTAATAGAATTTAGACTATGAATGGAAAAAAACTGAGGGCAGAATTCCACTGGTTTTTAACTTTAGTAGCTAAAAAAAGCCCTACTGTTAGTGGAAAAAAGAATGCAATGAGTTAAATGACATCATATGAAAAACAGTAACCTTTATAAATATCTCAGAGGGGGTATAAGGAAGAAAAATACATATTAATAATGAAATCTCTAACTAGGTTAGGGTTGGAAGTCAAGCCTTTCGTGCTCATATTTGACCAAATTCATCAGTCACTACTTCCTGGTCACCACGTCCGCTGCTCCATCCATACTCAAACCAGGCTAAATTTGGAATGCCATGCAAGTGTCATGTCCTTTTCTATGGTACTCTGGATCTTTCTTTTCAGAAAGCTTCCTTTATTTTTCAAGTTGTCACTCGTTCTGGGAAACCTTCCCAACCATTCTCCAAGAACATCTCAGGACTTGCCTAGTGGTCCATTGGTTAAGAATCTGCCAGCCAATGCAGCCGACATAGGAGACACAGATTCGATCCCTGGGTCGGAAGATCCCCTGGACATGGTAACCTACTCCAGGCTTCTTGCCTGGAAAATTCCATGGACAGAGGAGTTTGGTGGGCTGCAGTCCATGGGGACGCAAACAGTTGGACACAGCTGAGTGACTGAGCAGGCATGCATGCACATGCAATGGAATATTATTCAGCCAAAGGCTTTCATATACAGAAGCAACAAATAACTAGAAGGTGTAGTGGAAAAATAACCTATATGAAAAATATCACCAAAGATGCTTTGATGATGAAAAATATCAGCAAAGATGCACCCAGAAGTGAATTTAACAAGAACTGTGCTACTGAGAGATGCAAAAGAGTACTTGACTAAATAAAATGGCAACATGAATCCCTGAATAAAATGACATCACAAAGATAACAATTCTCAATAAATCAATTTATAAACTAAATAAATAACAATGCGACTTTTTCAATAATACATGTTAATTCTAAAGTTGACATGGAAAAATAGATAAACAAGAAGAGCTATTACAATTATGAAAACGGCTAATGAGAAAATGACTTTATCATATATTAAAATGCATCATAAAGTTACAATTTCATGAGTTTATAATTAAATGGTGATGTGCTAGTTTGTGAACATATCCAATGTAACAGACTAGAAAGTCAAGAATTACACTAACAGACTGCTTCCAAATAGGAAAAGGAGTACGTCAAGGCTGTATATTGTCACCCTGCTTATTTAACGTATATGCAGAGTACATCATGAGAAACACTGGGCTGGAAGAAGCACAAGCTGGAATCAAGATTGCTGGGAGAAATATCAATAACCTTAGATATGCAGATGAAACCACCCTTATGGCAGAAAGTGAAGAGGAACTAAAAATCTCTTGATGAAAGTGAAAGAGGAGAGTGAAAATGTTGGCTTAAAGCTCAACATTCAAAAAACAAAGATCATGGCATCTGGGCCCATCACTTCATGGCAGATAGAGGGAAAAACAGTGGAAACAGTGTCAGATTTTATTTTTTGGGCTCCAAAATCACTACAGATGGCAATGCAGCCATGAAATTAAAAGACAGTTACTCCTTGGAAGGAAAGTTATGACCAACCTAGATAGCATATTGAAAAGCAGAGATATTACTTTGCCAACAAAGGTCCGTCTAGTCAAGGCCATGGTTTTTCCAGTGGTCATGTACGGATGTGAGAGTTGGACTGTGAAGAAAGCTGAGTGCTGAAGATTTGATGCTTTTGAACTGTGGTGTTGGAGAAGACTCTTGAGAGTCCCTTGGACTGCAAGGAGATCCAACCAGTCCATTCTGAAGGAGATCAACCCTGGGATTTCTTTGGAAGGAATGATGTTAAAGCTGCAACTCCAGTACTTTGGCCACATCATGCAAAGAGTTGACTCATTGGAAAAGACCCTGATGCTGGGAGGGATTGGGGGCAGGAGGAGAAGGGGACGACCGAGGATGAGATGGCTGGATGGCATCACTGACTCAATGGACATGAGTTTGAGTGAACTCCAGGAGGTGGTGATGGACAGGGGGGCCCGGCGTGCTGTGATTCATAGGGTCGCAAAGAGTCAGACATGACTGAACAACTGAACTGACTGAACTGAAGAATGAAAATATAGTAAAGTATATGAGGCATTTCACTTAAGTGGTTAGAAGTTATGTTGTTTTTTTTTAAAATAAATGGTTTGGGAACTACCTTCTTGAGGGCAAAACTAAATTCGCTCCATATTTCATAACATACATCATCAAAATAAGTCTTCTATCAGAGATTAAAATCTTTGAAGATTAAACCATAAGTAATGCTAGAAAAAAATCTATGGGAGGAGTACTGTAATCTCAGAATGGAGACAATTTTTCTAAATAGGGCATAAAACTGAGAAGTAATAAATAAGATTGGCAAAACTTTAGGTCTTGGGATGTCCATGGCAATTCAGTGGTTAAGATGCTTGTACTTCCAATGCAGAGGGCGCAGGCTAGAACCTTGGTCAGGGAACTAAGATCCCACATGCTGTGTGGCCAAAATAAATAAATAAATAACTTTTTAAAAAAATAAAAAGATGTTTACTAACACAAGTCACAACAAAAAACAACTCACCTATACTCATGATCATAGTGGAATAACTGGGACTGCATTTGACTCTAACATAAACAACTATAAAGCTTGATGACAGATATGAAATAATTCTTTTAAGGACTTGGAACAGGTAGGATGAGTCTGCCATTTCTAGAAGAAGGGGAACTCTGGAGCTGAGCAGAACTTAGCAGTTCTGCTGAGATGCTGCTGCTGCTGCTGCTAAGTCGCTTCAGTCGTGTCCGACTCTGTGCGACCCCATAGACGGCAGCCCACCAGGCTCCCCCGTCCCTGGGATTCTCCAGGCAAGAACACTGGAGTGGGTTGCCATTTCCTTCTCCAATGCATGAAAGTGAGAAGTAAAAGTGAAGTCGCTCAGTCGTGTCCAACTCTTAGCGACCCCATGGACTGCAGCCTAGCAGGCTCCTCCGCCCATGGGATTTTCCAGGCAAGAGTACTGGAGTGGGGTGCCATTGCCTTCTCCGTCTGCTGAGATAAGGAAGCAGAAATCAGAGTTCAGAGAAGCTGAAATGATGAATACTTCAGTGAAAGGCACAAGAGAGAGAAGAATATATGCAGAGCTGGGGGGTTGGGCTTCCAAAAATCTGTGATGAAGGCTAGGCTAAATTTGCAGAAGACAACTCCACTCAAGGGTTCCTAGACAGAAAATGCTCAAAGTTGCGAATGGAACCAAGGTTCTGAAAGTTGAGCTGTCCTAAATTAAAAGCTGTACCAGGAAGTTCTGACCCTGCCAGAGAGGAAAGTCCTCATTAATATCCAAATGTCAGGCTGAATTACCAAAAACAGCTTTCCTTAGGACTAAGGATAACGCTCTTGTGTAAGACCTACTCTAGACCTTCCTAGAACAATGCCTAAAACCAAGCCTTGGCAAGATCTTTACGGAAGAGAGTTTGGTAGTTGAGATCCATCATCTTATAGGCAACTGCCAAGACTTAATTAATTGGCTTTTGGAAAATATCCACCCAAATAAAACACAAACCAAAATCATTCAGAAATAGAAAGTAGCTTATCATCAATGAAATGAAAATCAAATAGGCATCAAAATTCTCCTTGCAGCAAAAAATGCTAAAATATATTGGAGAAACAGTTCCATGATCTAAGAGAAAGTTACTTTGAATGTAGTTCTCTATCTGACCAAAACTATAATTAAATAAGAAGAGAAATAAAGATGTTTTTAACATGTAAGAACTTGGAAATTTTATCAGAGAACCCCCCCCCCCGATTTAAAGAAAGTTTCCATCAAAACAAACAAACAAAATAAATGTGCCTTTAAAAGGGAAAATACAGGATATATATGCTTACTAGAGAACCCCATCAGAGAAGGCAATGGCACCCCACTCCTACTCTTGCCTGGTGAATATATGCAGAGCTGGGGGGTTGGGCTTCCAAAAATCTGTGATGAAGGCTAGGCTAAATTTGCAGAAGACAACTCCACTCAAGGGTTCCTAGACAGAAAATGCTCAAAGTTGCGAATGGAACCAAGGTTCTGAAAGTTGAGCTGTCCTAAATTAAAAGCTGTACCAGGAAGTTCTGACCCTGCCAGAGAGGAAAGTCCTCATTAATATCCAAATGTCAGGCTGAATTACCAAAAACAGCTTTCCTTAGGACTAAGGATAACGCTCTTGTGTAAGACCTACTCTAGACCTTCCTAGAACAATGCCTAAAACCAAGCCTTGGCAAGATCTTTACGGAAGAGAGTTTGGTAGTTGAGATCCATCATCTTATAGGCAACTGCCAAGACTTAATTAATTGGCTTTTGGAAAATATCCACCCAAATAAAACACAAACCAAAATCATTCAGAAAATAGAAAGTAGCTTATCATCAATGAAATGAAAATCAAATAGGCATCAAAATTCTCCTTGCAGCAAAAAATGCTAAAATATATTGGAGAAACAGTTCCATGATCTAAGAGAAAGTTACTTTGAATGTAGTTCTCTATCTGACCAAAACTATAATTAAATAAGAAGAGAAATAAAGATGTTTTTAACATGTAAGAACTTGGAAATTTTATCAGAGAACCCCCCCCCCCCATTTAAAGAAAGTTTCCATCAAAACAAACAAACAAAATAAATGTGCCTTTAAAAGGGAAAATACAGGATATATATGCTTACTAGAGAACCCCATCAGAGAAGGCAATGGCACCCCACTCCTACTCTTGCCTGGCAAATCCCATGGGCAGAGGACGCTGGTAGGCTGCAGTCTATGGGGTTGCTAAGAGTAGGACACGACTGAGCGACTTTACTTTTACTTTTCACTTTCATGCACTGGAGAAGGAAATGGCAACCCACTCCAGTGTTTTGCCTGGAGAATCCCAGGGATGGGGGAGCCTGGTGGGCTGCCGTCTCTGGGGTCGCACAGAGTCGGACACGACTGAAGTGACTTAGCAGCAGCAGCAGCAGAGAACCTCATGGACTGTAGCCTGCCAGGCTCTTCTGTCTATGGAATTCACCAGGCAAGAATACTGGAGTGGGTAGTTATTCCCTTCTCCAAGGGCTCTTCCTGACCCAAGAATTGAACCTGAGTCTCCTGTATTGTATGCAGATTCTTTACCATCTGAGCCACCAGGGAAGTTCCACTAGAGAACCAAATAAAGCCTAAATATTTGTTTGTGATCAGTCACGTCTAACTCTTTGCAACTCCATGGACTACAGCCCACCAGACTACTCTGTCCATGAAATCTTCCAGGCAAGAATACTGGAATGGGTTGCCATTTCCTTCTCCAGGGGAACTTCTCAACCCAGGGATCAAACCCCGTGTCTCCTGCAATGAGGCGAATTTTATTCCACTGAGCCACTTAGGAAACTCAAAAAAGCTTACACAGTGCAGTACAGTGTTAATCTCTCAGTTGTGTCCAGCTCTTTGCGACCCCACAGATTGTAGTGCACCAGGCTCCCCTGTCCAAGAAATTCTCCAGGCAAGAATATTGGAGTGGGTAGCCATTCCCTTATCCAAGGTATCTTCCAGACCCAGAGATAGACCCCAGTCTCCTGCATTGAAGGAGTTTTTTATAACCACCTGAGCCACCAGGGAACTCCCAATAAAGCCTACAGTTAAAGCTAAATAAGTATTGACCATAACTTTGAAATATTAATACGAATCTGGATCTACAATCATAGACAATAGCAATTGATAACAGTGGGAAAAGCAAAAGTAGTTGCAGGCCAATATTCTTGAGGAAATATAACACTTGTCATTACTAGAAAAAATATGACTCCAAATATGTTTTAAAATATTAGTGGTACCAACAGAAAACTAAAATTTATCTAAATAATTACTTATATTTAAAGAGAATTCAATATGAAATTATAAATTATTGAGAAAACATGATACAATTTTTACAGTGTTACCAAGTAGCTTTGAGGGAAATATGTATACTTAAAGCATTGCATAGTAAGAAATTTTTCACATAAAATCAAACTCCTTCAAGTAACTAAACTCCTACTCCGAAAGGCTTTGTGGAAGCAGCCTAGATGTCCATCAGCAGATGAATGGATAAGAAAGCTGTGGTACATATACACAATGGAGTATTACTCAGCCATTAAAAAGAATACATTTGAATCAGTTTTAATGAGGTGGATGAAACTGGAGCCTATAATACAGAGTGAAGTAAGTCAGAAAGAAAAACACCAATACAGTATACTAACACATATATATGGAATTTAGAAAGACGGTAACGATAACCCTGTATGTGAGACAGCAAAAGAGACACAGATGTATAGAACAGTCTTTTGGACTCTGTGGGAGAGGGCGAGGGTGGGATGATTTGGGAGAAAGACATTGAAACATGTATAATATCATATAAGAAATGAATCACCAGTCTAGGTTTGAGGCAGGATACAGGATGCTTGGGGCTGGTGCACTGGGATGACCCAGAGGGATGGTATGGGGAGGGAGGTGGGAGCGGGATTCAGGATTGGGAACATGTACACCCGTGGCGGATTCATGTTGATGTATGGCAAACCAATACAATATTGTAAAGTAATTAGCCTCCAATTTAAATAAATAAATTTTTTTAAAAGGCTTTGAAACTTAAAACAAAATAAGTAAGCAAAGAATAAATTAAGTAAAAAGAATAAATTAATAAAGCTAAAATATAAATTAATAATCTAGAATAAGAAACTAAAAGACTTTTTAAAATGATGCTTTGAAAACAATATAATGAACAAATCTTTACTAAGTTTGATTAATGAAAAAATGGAAAGAAGCTACAATTTTTTTTCATTGTTTCTTTTTTTTTTAAATGTTAAATCTTTATTTTTTAAAATTAATTTTTATTTTTTTAGTTTGTTTTGCTTTACAATACTGTATTCATTTTGCTATACATTGACATGAATACAAACATTATTAAAGCCAATGCTGCTGCTGCTAAATCGCTTCAGTCGTGTCTGACTCTGTGCGACCCCAGAGATGGCAGCCCAAAAGGCTCCCCCATCCCTGGGATTCTCCAGGCAAGAACACTGGAGTGGGTTGCCATTTCCTTCTCCAATGCATGAAAGTGAAAAGTGAAAGTGAAGTCGCTCAGTCGTATCCGACTCTTATCGACCCCATGGACTGCAGCCAACCAGGCTCCTCCATCCATAGGATTTTCCAGGCAAGAGTGCTGGAGTGGGGTGCCACTGCCTTCTCCGATAAATGGTCTTAATTACAGGTACAGAAAATATTTTACAAATTCAAAGCAAATACCATGAAGAAATTTATGCCAAATAATGAAAATTTGATGAATGACTTTTTTCTACAAAAAACATAATTTGTGAATATATACACACAAAAAAAGAGTAGAAAATTCAAATAAAGAAAAAAAATGAAAATAAATTTAAAGTAGAGGAAAGGATTCACTTTGAAAGACATAATAGTAACCTAGCAAATAAAATCTAAATAATTTAATTTCACCTAATATTGTCTAATTGTTGCTATTCGGCATTGGTGAGTGTCTAGATGAAATTGTGATTCTTATGAACTATTCAAAGCAATGGTACAAAAGAGGATGCTTTTTCAACCTCTATAAAATTTTGTGTTTTTGCTCTATGCCTACTAAGGGGTTGGCTATGTATTTTGCACATTTTTTCTATAGGACAATTTTAGGGACTTCCCTTGTGGTCCAGTGATTAAGACACTGAGCTTCCAGTGCAGGGAATGTGGCTTCCCTTCCTGGTCAAGGAATTAAGATATCACATACTGTCTATCTGTCTATTTAACTGAAAGTTTCTACAAAATGCTCTTAAAGGAAACAGAATAAATTATGGAGCAATATGTACAGTGTAAGTCCATTTAAATTTTAAAACAATGATAACATTGCACCTAGGAGAATATTCATCAAGCTGTTAAGAATAACCACATCTGGAGGTCAAAGTGTGTGGAAACTGATAAAGAGACAGGTGAGAAACAAAATGGGACTTTTCAATTTTATTTTCTGATCTTGCATACTGCAAATTTTCACAATGTAAAAATAAATATCTTACACAAAGTAACTTAACATTTTAAAAAGAATTGTTAGAACCTGGCTGTGATGGAGAGGTACTTGCTTTAGGTGAGTCTTAACTTGATATCATTTTTAATTTCCATTTTCTAACAACATACAGGAAAAAGAAAGAGGAGGAAGAGGATGGGGTGGGCAGGAGGAGGAGGAGAAAAAAGGAAATCCAGTGGACAAAAATTTTCACCAGAATAATGCAGAACAAAAGAGAAAACATCCAGTTCAAGACAAACCCAGAAATTACCTTTTGATAATTGGTAAGTAAGCAATAATTATCTTTTGGTACTGGTAAGTAACTAATAACCGCAGTGAGAAAGATGACATCATTACAGATTCCACAGATATTAAAAGGAATAGGGAATATTGCAGACAACTTTACAGTAATAAATTAGACAATTTTAATGAAAGAGATAAATTCCTCTGAAGACAAAAACAATCAATGACTGCCTGAGGACTGGACAAGAAGAGAGGGGTATGACGTGAGAAAGGGGAAAAAAATATTACAAAGGGTCATGAGGAAACTTTTGTGGTTATGGATATCTTCTTTATCCTGATTGTGATCACAGTTTCATGGTACAGTTTTATAAATGTGAATGTTATATATGTCAATTATACCTCAATATATACATATAAAATTTTTTTAATTCCAAAATGCAATCCTCAGCCTTTTCTTATGTTAATATACTGGACATTGTTGATTGCCCAACCCATCTGTACTCTGTCCCATCATTCCCAAAAGGACTTCGCTTTTGTGGCTCAAGAAAAAAATAACTCCATTCCAATTTCCTGGGATTGGCCTTGCTGGTCTTTTTTTGCCTCTCTCCCCTTCCCCACTCCACCCCATAGCAGTGATATTTTCAGGAATCACATTTAACTTGTTACATGCAAAGTATTCTTCTGGTCAGGATTTGGATAGGATGAGCATATGACTCAGTACAGTTCAATAAGTCAGAAGAGTGTGCTGAAGGCTTCTGTAAAATAAATTTTCTCATTCTCAATGGTGAGCAAGTTGAAAGAGACAAACTCTCACTCTGGACACCAGGACATATTGATATGAAGCCAGAAGCAACCATAATTTATAATAACAATCATCATCATTATCCAAAGATAAAACCAAACCAATCCAGGGTCATGAAAGCAGAGCCATTAGCATAAGGTGAAGCTGAAGCCTTGTACTGTATCTTTTTAAAATTCCAGTTAGAAGATTTGATACATAATCTGGTTGTTTAAGTAAATTTGAATCAGATTCTCTGTTGCTTGCAGCTAAAGATGTCCTACCTTACACCTTTAATCCCTCAACAGCATTGAACAGGTAAATACTTCCTTCTTCATGAAATATCCTCTTCCCTTGCTTTTGATAACTGCACGCTCTTATCTCTTTGAACTCTCCTTTTACGTCTCCTTTGTAACCTCCTTTCTCTCTATCCAGCCATTTAATATGTGACTTCCAGAAACCTCTTTTGGAAAGGGGGGCCTCTTTGATTCTAACCCTACACTTTTATCTAAATAATCGCAAACACTTCCAGAGTTTCTAAACTCTGACAACCACTGTTGTCAGCTGTAAATACCAGCTGTAGTTACCAGCTGTGTAATTACAGCTCCGATCCCCCTCTTGACCCCCAGATCCATATATCCAGCCACCTCTCAAAATCTCCCATTAGACAACTTAGCATCTTAATTCAGTCCAAAACTAAGACATGACTTTGCATTCACACACACAAAAAATCCCTCCCACTAGTGTCTTACATGTTAGTAAATGTTACCCCATCCATCCAGGTCAACACAGAAACCCAGAAATTATCTTTGAATCTACCCTCTCTGTATCCATACTGTATCCCACTCCAAAATACCAATCACCTGATCCCATTGATATAATTCCCTAAATGTCTCTTGGATCCATACATTTTTTTCTCCAACCGCACTATCACTGTAGTCAAACATCATTCATTATCATTCATCTCTTATTAGTGTGCCTACGCTACCTTAGTTCTCAACCAATCCTTCCTTCACACTGTAGCATGAAATAAACATTTTTATTAGAGTATAATCACTTTAGAATGTTGTGTTAGTTTCTGCTGTACAACAAAGTGAATCTATTACATGTATGCATATATCATGTCCCCCTACCTGTCTCTT
>SJXQ01009571.1:382841-393839 GCA_006408695.1 Aepyceros melampus | reverse complement strand
CACCAAGCTTAGTCCCCTGTGCTATAGAGCATGTTCCCACTAGCTATCGATTTCACACCTGGAGTGTATATATGTCAATCCTATTTTCCCAATTCATCCCACTCCCCACCCCACCCCCATGTACACACATCCATTCTCTATGTTTGAGTCTCTCCCTGCAAATAGGTTAAGTCATACCACTTTTCTAGATGCCACATATATGCATCCTATGAAATACACATTTTTAAATACAAACCTTACCAACTACACTTGCTAG
This sequence comes from Aepyceros melampus, assembly GCA_006408695.1. Taxonomy (NCBI): domain Eukaryota; kingdom Metazoa; phylum Chordata; class Mammalia; order Artiodactyla; family Bovidae; genus Aepyceros; species Aepyceros melampus. The sequence continues at coordinate 393,583 of SJXQ01009571.1, read as the reverse complement.
CTTAAACCCCTTTAGTGATATCTCATTCCCTTGTAGGAAAGAATTGAAAAATCTTAAGTTGGATTACAAAATCATGCCTGGTCTAGCTAGATTCAAACCCTTTTGTCTCATCTAATATCACTCTTTCTCTTCCTAAATGTCACCTGCTGCACACTTTCAGTCCCTCAGATCCACCATACTGCATCTCAGGATGGCCATGCCATACGTGCTGGTCCTTCTCACTGGAAACCTCCCCCTCAGCCCCTGCTGCCACTGCATACATTTCCACATCAGGGTTGAATTATTAGAGGTTACCATACACCTAGACTATGGTAGGTGATGGTAACAGGTCTATGATCGGTGATCCCTAGAATTGTGCAACCCAACTGCCCTGCCCCTACGGCTGCCGAACTACGTCATGGTCATTGCTGCTGCTCCTGCTGCTGCTAAGTTGCTTCAGTCATGTCCGACTCTGCGCGACCCCATAGAAGGCAACTCACCAGGCTCCGCCGTCCCTGGGATTCTCCAGGCAAGAACACTGAAATGGGTTGCCATTTCCTTCTCCAAAGCCTGAAAGTGAAAAGTGAAAGTGAAGTCACTGAGTCATGTTCAACTCTCAGCGACCCCATGGACTGCAGCCTACCAGGCTCCTCCATCCATGGGATTTTCCAGGCAAGCTTAAATACCTCCTCCTCTAGGAAACTTTCTCTGACCACCTCGTCTGATTATTGTCTTGAATTTTGGTACTGTAACACTCACCACATTGATGACTGTTTGCCACTTAGCCAAACTATAATGAAAGATTGAATGTAAGAATGCAGTTGGACTTTGCCCCCATAACATGTCAAGTGCCTAAGTAATATTTAACAACACATATTTTCTCCCTATCCTTGGTTTAGAAATAGTGTGAAATTTAAAAAAAAAAGGATAACCCTTGCTATTTCCACAATTTGGTTTTTACATGCATCCTTTCATATAGTTATGAAGCCTGGAGAATATATACAAACACATTTCTATGCCCTTGGTACTTACTCCCCCCAAAAGAGGCATGATTCTTGTGAATTCCTATGCAGAAGAATGTCCTGTTCTATGATTAAAAAGATGACAGATCAGCTTCAGTTAGAAAGTAGTGACTCTCCCATAACAACAAACTTCCTTAAGATAATCAAACTAGTCTCAGAGAATTACGAATCTAGCAGATTCTCTTTGAGAAAACACTAGCTATCAAGTCACTAAGTTTCTCCATCTTCATAGCCTGTAACACGGATTTGTGAATTACAGATTTCCAAAGAAGACTTTTGCCAACAATATTTCCCTAGGATCTGTCTTCCACCCTCTTTATAGGTAGGTCTGCTGTTAAAATTGCTACCTTGGCTTGACCTTAGATTTTTTTCCCTTAGCTCCCCGTGAAGCCTACACACATGGCAAATCGTGGGATTCTGAATTTTACTTTGTTGTTGGCGTCTGCATTCTGAAGTTTCTTGAGATAAATGAAGCATTTTAAAAACTGACATAATTTTTTATTCAACATATGTTGTTGTTTTAAGTTAGAGAACAATTCACCTTATTCAATCCTCTGTCCTTCTAGACATGGAAGTCTCCACTGAATTTCTCATTGCAAATCCAATAGACTTTTTGTCCCTTTAAATCAATACTCTAGCCTTCTCCATTAAACCTTCTGCTGGGAGGATTACCTGTATAGGATTATCTGTATAGGACTTCTTTGCTCTCTGGCTCTTAGTTGGGCTAGGCCCATAAGAAGCCCTGACTGAAGAGAGGATGTTTTCACTAGTATGTTCATTTTGTGAAAATTTACAAGCTGTACTTTTTATGATTTTTGCATTTTTCTTAATGCAAGTTATACTTCAATAAAAAGTAAAAATAAGAAATATAAAATAAATAAGTGAATGAATGAATGGGCCCCTGAGTTATCTGATAACTCTTTAAATCTAAAGTTCAAACCAGCTTATCTCTTAGGCATCACAGGATGGTACCCAACATCTATAAGTTCTTTAAGGGCTTAAAGATGATGAAGAAATGGGGAAATTTTTGCTGGTTACAAAGGAAAAAAATACAGTAAGAAAACTGCGAAAATTTGAAATAGACACTTAAGTAAATGTCTACAAAATGTAGCATGATGTCATTATGTCAACTGCTGTTCAACACATCATATATAATCGTATAAAAATGTAGTTTCCTTGGAATAACAAGGATCATAACACATTCCCTACTCAAGAATTCCATTAGAATAAGAGCCTAGAGTTTAGAAAGGCCATGGGTTATCTTCATAAGGACCATACCTTTAAATCATGTAATGTACAAGAACGAACATGCGAAAGAAGGCACACACACACACATCCACAGAGCTGGAGAAGTTCCAACCAATTAAGAACCGAGACTATAAACCAAGCCCCTGGCAAGAGAGCAGCAGTCAAATTCAATCACTTAATAGTGAGGTCAGTTAGGGGTTCCCCCTCCCCACCTTCCACAAGCCCGCCATACCCAAGGACTCAGCAAGGTTTCAATTCTCAACCATGTAGCAAATCCTTTTTGGCAATAGGCACAGAAGCTGCAGTGAGGCAAAGCTTTCTTCCCCCTCCCTGTGTGCAACCATTCACAGCACCTACTTTACAGCTGATGGTTTTGCATTCATTGCTTCTGAATGCAGCTCTGGGCTTTCAGTGGTTCTTTCCAGTTAAGGCAACATTATAAGGAGGGAGTGGGGGAAGGGCTTTGAACGGGGCTGAATGAAAATCTCACTGTTTCTAAGGCCTTAAAATTTTTCATTTTTTGGAAAAGAGACACATAAGGAAAGGTACAGATTCTCAGAGTCTTGTACTGTGGAAGTATCCTGCTCCCTCGAGTCCTGCTCAAGGTCAGCCCCAACTGAGATGAGATGCTTGTTATGTGTAGGCAACACCTGACGTCCTAAGAGAAATGACTCCTTATCCTCGCACCTTTCCCCTTGATCAGAAAGTCAGCTGGACTCATGGAATTAGGTGTGTATCTACTTCTTCGGAGAAAAAAATAGAGAAGCTATGACTTTAAGATCTCCAAACACTGACCCACCCTTCATACCAATGAAGGTCTGTTTAATATCATGTTAGGAAATACTTTTTCTCACTTCTAATGTTTGACTTTAACAGTGTGGTTCATTTCTCATTCTTTTCTATATTCCAAAGTCTGGTGTGAGTGATTTAAATGACAAGTGAAGGGCAAGCCCCCCCACCACACACACACACACACACACACACACACAGAGGAAACTGCACTTCCTTTGTTAACTTTGCAAGAAAAACAGTAAAGACGATCAATCATAATTATGTAAAGAAAATATTATACGTACAAATGTGAGGAGGACTGAAAATATCATTAAAATTTGCTATACGAAAAGAGTAATATTCCTCTGCTCCATGCTTTCTTGAGTTAAATTTCCCTGTCTTCGCACAGTGACTCCCTGATGTTTTTTGCCCTTAAGGACTTCACCGCTTCCTCCAAAGCTGTAACTTTTTTTCTCTCTCTCTTCCTCCCCTTTCCTATTATTGTCACAGGAGAGTGCAGGATGACATGTTCAAGAAAATGCTTGCTTGAGGCCAGAGTGTGTTTCCTTTTGCACTTGGATTTCCATTTATTCCACTAAATTTCCTTACAATTAATTTTTTAAAGGGCTGAGAGAGTCCATTTCTCAAACAGCTGACAAAAAAACGTGTTCCGTGAAAGCAAAAAGAATGGCGCTTGGTGACCGTTTTTGCTACCATTATAAAACCCTTACAGTATGAATTCTGACACTGCATTCTGTACTCTATTACTACAATATAGTAATCAGAGTATGTTGAGACTCCCATGATACCCATTCAGACAAAGAACCGGTTTATCTTAATTGCACTTTAGCCTAAAGCATATTAAATGCAACTTGATTATAAAATGCATTTGAATTACCCTAATAAATTTCTTGGCAAGCTTTCCCAACCTCAAGTAAAGAAATCTATAACCTCCTAGGCTGGCCCCTCTGCTGACTTGCAGGGTAACTTTATATAAAGGTTTCTCCCTCTCCACATCCCCCTTTCTCAGCCAATAAATTCAGAATAATAGATTTGTCTAGCACCCGGGAATGGCTGCAAGACACTTCTTTATACTTGGACAGCATTTCGCAAATGCCAAGCTGGCTTTAGGCTACATATGTCAGAATGATGCTTCAGCCTGAGTTTTTTGTTTTTTGGTTTTTTTTAAATTTCTATTTCACAAACGCATTGGCATTACCCATCCGTCTCACTCATTATAGCTCACAGCTGAACCTTGTGGATTTGCTGCCTTGGATTCAGGTCCACGCCTCTATGTCTTGACCCACACTGCACTGTCTGCATTTTCACTGCATATATTTTCACCATCCCAGGTACAGAAAGCTTAAAGACTATGGATGAATGGAGTTGTATTGTTTGTTGGTTAGGCACTCAGTCGTGCCCGATTCTTTGTGACCCCCATGGTATGCTCCTCTGTCCATGGGATTTCCAAAGCAAGAATACTGGAATGTGTTGCCATTTCCTCCTCCAGGGGATCTTCCCCACCCAGGGGTAGAATTCGCATCTCCTGCATGGCAGGCAGGTTCTTTACCACTGAGCCACCTGGGAAGCCCGAGGGATGGAGTAGTCTGCTCCAAGTAGCAAGCCTTGGTCTCTAACAGGAAGGGTTTGCATGGAGCACTGGATAGAAGACTTTCTCAGTCATGGGCAGAATGACAGGCTGGCCCCACCCCTCGACTATTCCTTCCTCTACTTGGAGTACAAATAGATTTGTCACAAAGGTGTCTGAGAGGATGGCCAAGAAGCAAGGGAAAACATTCAGGCTCAGATTTGCCTCCACACTGACCTCCCAACACTCCCCGGAAGATCTCCAAGCAGAAGGATAGATGCAAAAAAGTATCACAAATTGAGCAGAAAGTTATTTAGCCTTGACATCTGTCTGCAGACCCCTGGAAGAAAGAATGCTAAGAAGAAAAAAATGGGTCAAAGAAGTTTCATTTTCTTCACTAGCAAGGTGCAATGTTCACTATCACCTTGAAATAGAATTGCTTTTTTAAATCAAGGAGCTCAAAATAACACCTGTGTTATCAGATATAGCCCTTCATCTGCCCTGAACGGTTAGGTAGGGATGTGAGCCTCCCCTTTAGCACTGGGGCAGACTAGTTAATAAATAAAGTAGTTAATAAACCCTAACTAGTTAATAAACAGAATAGTTAGTAAATAGATCCTCCGCTTAGCACTAGGGCAGAGTAGTTAATAGTTAATAAACCTACAACCCCTTGATAGTTCTCTGCTAGGTAATAATAGGATGGTAAACAGAATGGTTTTATCACAGAATTCCTAAAATATGTAGAACCGTGCCAGTCGTCTGCAAGCTCACTGGCTAAGTCACAGGTGTGTGACCTAGACCACAAATATAAGTCATCCCCTTAAAAAAGCACCCTGATGACCTGAAACAATCAGTGGTCAATCTGACTTAGCCAGGAGTCACACTTTTTTTTTTTTTTTTTTTAATGTAAAAGGCATATCTCCTTGCTGGTTGGCTCGGGCGCCCTCATGTGTCTCAACAGAGTACTGTCCCTTTCTGTCTCCAAAGGCATGATACTGACAGATTCAATGACACACATTTCTTTGTACTTGTTTCAGTATGCTCCTGTGAAACAGAAGATTGACAGGCTGCCCAAGGACTATGAACTTGTCCTCCCTGATATAAAGTGACATTGTAACTTAGACCTGAAAAGATGAGACACTAGTGTTCACAAGAGTAGAGGCTAATTTCAACTTGCTTGTCCTGGTTTAAATGTGTTAGATTATCTTGTGTATTCTTTTTCCTCTTCCTGCTCCATCCCAAGGGGCAGTGTGCTAAGGATGCGTGGTCCTCCTCACTGCAGGGGTCACACGACTAAAGAACCCAGAACTCCTTTTAGAACAAGCAAATCTCAGGTGACCTAGCTCCACCATCTACCCTATGACCATGCATAAGTCATCCTCTCTGTCTCAGGCTCTTTCTTAGGTGAGGAGAGAGTGAGGTTTTTTCTCAGAGATATGAAGCAGCAGCAGCAGCAGCAGCAATGCCCAGTGTAGAGCAGATAGGCACCCTGCAAATGTTAATTGAATCTAAACCTGTAAACTCTATTCCAACCCACTTGCCATATTAGATTTCCAGAAAACAGATATTCTTCCTCATTAAATACAACCTACGTGCATTAAGAAGTAGCTTGGGAGTTCATGGCGCACAAGAAAAGGTCAAACATTTCTCCACATTTCCCACAACACTTGACTTAATACCAAGAACTCAGTAACCCTCCCTAAACCAGTGGGGGTAGGGGGAGTTTGCCCTCTTAATATAGTTCCCCCTTTCTTTCTTTGGCAGAGTTTAAAGCAGTCAGAGGCAATTAACAAGGCAAAGAATTTGAGACTGTCTGCACAGTAAACATATCTTTATAGAAGGAAGAGATGATTTCCACACACCCGCCCCCCTATCTTCCTTCTTTTCCTCTCCTTCTTTTTCTTGAGGCTAGGAAAGCATGACTGAATGGTCCTACAGTGCAGTCAGACCTCAAGATTCCCAGAGAAGAATGACGGTGACACTCCAACCTTAGTTACCATGTCACACCGACCTTGATGAGTCTTGCAGTCTGTTAACCACAAAAGAAACATTTACCAAGAGACCATGCTCCTGGGCTGCTCTCACCAAAAAGCCCAGAGCCACTCACTGCTCAGTTTTAAGCTAGCCAAATCCAACAAAGCCCCAGAGATCTTTGATGTAATCTTCTCACTGAACTCATGCCAGCCTCGCACGGGCACAGTCAGGGCACCATCACTCACCCTTAGGTGTTGGCAGATTCTCCCACCCACTTCTTTGCACTTTCCCAGCTTGGGGGCATGGCAAAGGCTCCCCTCCCTCCCACCTACTGCACTTGGGGGGTGCCTCCAACTTGGATAGCCGCAGTAGGGCTTGGGAAGTTTCCTCATCTCCCTTAAGTGCATCACATCTTTTTGTGAGCTAAGTTATTACCTTAACAGAACCCCAGAAAGTGCCAGTCTAACGGAGATGCTAGATAGTCTTGTCAACTTAAATTCATAACCAATGAATGGGAAAGGGAAAACCCCTGATGTACTGTCAATAAACTAGGAGAAGTATTTTTTTCCAATAAAGTTCTTATACTAATTGATAATTTCCATCTTATTTCAAACATCTCTCATAATTTTCCCCCTTTCTTTCCTACTGTTATCCTGGTTGTCCAGGACCTCATCAACACAAATTGATCTTACTAACTAGCTTTACAACCTCCATTCTTTTTTTCCTCCAAGCCATCCTAAGTACAATCAAACGACCTTCCCCTAATGCTAATTTCAACACATTTAGCAATTGCTACTCAAGAACCCTTGACTCCTCGTTGCTTGCACGATAAAATTCAAAGTCTGAAATCTGATATTCAAGCTCTTTTTTATTCTTCCTTACTCCCCCATCCCAGGAGAAGTTACAAAGAAAATGGACATCACCTCCAGTGCTCCCCAGACTCTTCTATCATTCTTATATCAAAGTCTAATGTGAGCACAAGGACTGGGGACATTCAGATGTCCTTGAACTCTGGGGAAGAGATGCTATTTACATCAGGGATTTCTAGATAGGCTTCAGCTTCTGCCTTTGATGTTCTCAAATCCACAGATGCACTAGTTATATGCAAACCAATATGGCTGCCCACCATCGGATTACTGCATGTTATCAGTCACTGTGAGGCACTTCACACACCCAGCTAGGAACCTCCAGACAGATGACAATAAGTTAATGAAATCCAGAGAAACAGTGAACCAACACCAGAAGATGAAAAACACACCCTGACAATTGTGGAACAATCTGTTCTGATGGGAACACCAGGGTGTGGGGAAAAGAATGGCGATGGTGAAAAATAAGTCATCACCCTCAAAGCCTGTAGGTTAAAACAAGGAAAGTCTAACAAGAGAAACAGCACTACCTTTAACAAGGAAAATATGGCAAAGGAGGTAGAGAATGCAGAGGAAGAGAAATCCAAATCCTTGGGAAGAATATGCATCTGTCTTCTTGTTCTCCTTCTAGAAGAAAACACACAACTATTAATACTGTGTTGCAGTGCCGTTGCAGACACCTATCACTCCTGCCTGAAGCAATAAAAACAACAACCACCTCTGAGATTTCCAGAACAAAAACACTTTTAAAAAATGAAATATCATGGCTTTTTCATAAATTCTGCAAAAGCAACAACAGCAGTTCACATCTTTCCTGCACCGACCCTTCCATGAAGCTTTGCCCACATCTGTAGCCAATGTTGACCATGGCCTTCTCTTACCATACAAGTTTCTGACACCCTGAACCCTTAGGAAATATGACTGGGGTTGACCTTCTTCCCAACTTGAATATAAGCTTCTCAGTGATGAGAATCATTACTTTTCCTCCTTCTCTCTTCTACTTTACCTTCCCTCACGCATCCCCTAAGCTCCCAGCCTAGAAGGTAATTGAGAAATACCGTCAGTTAACTTAAATTGAAAATGTTAAAAGAAATTCAAAAATTCCCTTTCTTTTCTCTAGATATTCCCTCTACCCTTAATTTCCTCTATTCCTTCTTCTAGCAAACGTCATGCTTTCCAAACAATCTTTTTTTCTCTTTCTTGCCAGGCAACCTATAATCACTCCCCACACTCATGTAGAGTTGATTCTTGTTTTGTGGTTGAGAATCGGAGCTCTTTCTCCAACCTTTGTTTGAAGATTTGATGATTTACAATGGCAGTCTTTGGCTCTGTTTTCTTACAAGATCATCTTGCCCGTCTGGACGAATCCCTGATGGCCCTTTCTCATTTACCTCCTCCAAATGTTTAAAAGTTGTCTTCTTAATCCCTTCACTCCAACCCAGCCCTTAATGACCACCTTCAATCCTAACCATCAATCCTAAGTCTTCTCCAAGATCACTACCTCCTTCACAAGTTAGGGGCAAGCCTCAGTATTGCCTACAGCCCACTTATAAGAAAATATGAACTTCTATCCTAGGCGTGGTTGTGATACCACAGCAATTTTCTTATTACATATCAAACTTATTAGTCCTTTCTCCAACACATGCTGGTTTCTTACCCCTTCTTCCCTGTCTTGCCCACCCCCTAATCCCTCTCCCCTCACCCAATTTACCCAGCAGGTTTATTCTTGCTTTGGCCAGCTTATTGTTTCAATGTGATTATGAAGTTGCTGGGCTTGAATACACAGTTTATTTATTTCCAGGCATTCACGATGTCTCCCTGTTAAGCAGAATATACATAGGTATTCATGTGTCTAGCTGTGGTAACTAACACTCTTGGAGTTTGCAGTCTTGCTGGTAACAAAAAAGATGGAGTCAAGGTTAATTTGTGTTACTAGACATTGTTTTAGAGATATCAGGAATGCTAGACTCCAACTTTGGCATTTGACAGGTTGGAAAATAGGTAGAACAGGGTAATGACCAGGGTCATAGAGCTGATCAATAGAGGAACTGGAGTGACAGCTCAGAGCTCTCATTTTCCAGTCCACCAGGGCCCTTATCCTCCTAGATGTCCCTTTACAAGAGCTCATATATGTGAAAACTCAGGATGTGTGTCCACATACAGCCAAAATGCCTCACTGACCTGTGAACACACTTACACTGAGAAGATGGGGAGGTACTATCTACGTAACTTAGAACACTGAGACCGTGCTGTGAAAATTATAGTAAAACTGCTATGATGAGTTTAAATTCGAATCCGAAGAGACTCCACTACTCATCCTGCCTGGATTGCATTCCTCCCCATAGCACACAGTTTTAAAAGATGGTTAGATTCCCCAAAGCACCTGGTTGAGTTCATCATACGATTTCTCTTTAATTCGACCAACGCAAAATCATCCCTGAATTCTGTGAAAATAGCTTTTTCATACATCTCTGCACACACAGTCACACACACGTATAAAACATTGGCAGCAGGTACTTTTATTTGCTGGAAAATATTTCTAAGAAGTCAAACAGCTCTAGCCCAATGAGCACGCCCTCCGATTGGCTGGCCAGACCAGCTGAGGGACCTGATTGGTCCTTGATCCTGAGGACCGATAAGAACGGCTATAAAATCCCTGGGTGCAGCTCTTGGGCCCCCAGTTTGCAAAAGCCAGAGGTGCAAGAAGCGGCGACTGCAGCAGCAACAACAGCAGCAGCAAAAAGCGCCAGCGGAAGCAATCGCAGCAGCAGCAACAGAAAAATCCTCATCAAATCCTCACCTAGGTTTTCAGCGTATCCAGATCCACATCTTCACTCAAGCCGGGAGAGGGAACGAGGAAAGGGGGGGAGGAAAAAAAAAAAAAAAACCAGCAACTTAGCGGAAACTTCTCAGAGAATGCTCCAAAACTCAGCAGTGCTTCTGGTGCTGGTGATCAGTGCGTCTGCCACCCATGAGGCGGAGCAGAATGATTCTGTGAGCCTCAGGAAATCCCGGGTGGCAGCTCAGAACTCAGGTAAGCGGCAAACCCAGGACCGGTTTCTCCCGCAAGGAGCTGTCCTCATTTGCCTCTCGCTTTTGCAACTGTGTCTGTGACGGCTGATCTTGATAATAAATGTGCTGCATGCCTGAAGGCAATAAACTGCCAGTGTAATCCAATAGCCTTAGGAAGTGGAGCTCCTTTGTTTAATAAATGGTATGCAACTAACGAAGAAGCTGGGCGCTCTGCTGAGGGTATTTCATTGCATAAGCCTAGCCTGATTGCCTGAAATCTGG
>SJXQ01009571.1:328149-381891 GCA_006408695.1 Aepyceros melampus | reverse complement strand
AGACTCCTATGGTATGAAGGCTGCAGATCATTTCTCGCTGAGCTGCCTGCCAGAACACCCCTCCTTCTGTAGGAGAGAAATTACTTTTATGGGAGATCTTATCCACAATGTAGAAAGCCTCATGCAAGTTCTTTGCGGTTTTCTTTCCGTCTTGCACAAGGGGGTGCCTTGGCCTTTTTATTCTACACCTGTGTTTCTCTCTTTTTTAAAAAAATGGCTTTTAATATAAGAGAGATTATACACACCTCTAAGCACTGTCCTATGGTGGGGGGTTGGGATGAAACATGAAAGGATCAGATTTTTTCTGCCAATAGGAAGGTAAGTTAAACGCCCTAAATCAGAAGGGTCTTCAAGTGGACTCCTAGCAAGTTCTTCTCTGCCATTTAGACCAAATGTCCATGCTTACTGGGGTTTCCCTGGTGGCACAGATGTTAAAGAATCTGCCTGGCAATGCAGGAAACAGGGGTTCAGTATCTGGTTTGGGAAGATCCCCTGGAGAAGGAAATGACAAACCACTCCAGTATTCTTGCCTGGAAAATCCCATGGACAGAGCAACCTGACAGGCTACAGTCAGAGGGTCACAAAGAGTCAGACCCGATTGAGCACACACACGCACACACGCATGTCCATCTTTATTACCCTGGAGTGTATTTTTTGGAAGCCAGATGGACTCCCTGGCCCTTCCTCCTCCTAAACTTACCCACCCATCACTGCCTTCCCAGGCTTTCAGCCTTTAGGACATGACCTTGGATTCTGCAGAGTTCCTTCAAGAACTGTGCATGCCTGATCTTCCAACCTTACTTCTCCAACCACCAAAACTGTATGGGATGGTGAGACCAAGAGTGTGCCTCCAAGGGAAAACTCATTCCCACTCCTCCGTGTGCTCTGGTTCTTATCAGCAAAAGGAGTCTGCTTGTCCCCTCTCTCCTTCACCCCCCACATCACTCTGAATGGGTCTTTCTGCTGGCCCCATCACAGACTCTCAGAAGTTTTTCTCACCCCTTTGTCTTTGAATTTTGCCACCACATCACCGTGATCTGTCCAGAGCATCCTCACCGTTTGACCCAGATTGGATGGATTTGTCTCTTTCAGCTGAAGTGGTTCGCTGCCTCAACAGCGCGCTGCAGGTTGGCTGTGGAGCTTTTGCATGCCTGGAAAACTCCACCTGTGACACAGATGGGATGTACGACATCTGTAAATCCTTCTTGTACAGCGCTGCTAAATTTGACACTCAGGTAATAAGATAACTGTATGGGATGGTGAGACCAAGAGTGTGCCTCCAAGGGAAAACTCATTCCCACTCCTCCGTGTGCTCTGGTTCTTATCAGCAAAAGGAGTCTGCTTGTCCCCTCTCTCCTTCACCCCCCACATCACTCTGAATGGGTCTTTCTGCTGGCCCCATCACAGACTCTCAGAAGTTTTTCTCACCCCTTTGTCTTTGAATTTTGCCACCACATCACCGTGATCTGTCCAGAGCATCCTCACCGTTTGACCCAGATTGGATGGATTTGTCTCTTTCAGCTGAAGTGGTTCGCTGCCTCAACAGCGCGCTGCAGGTTGGCTGTGGAGCTTTTGCATGCCTGGAAAACTCCACCTGTGACACAGATGGGATGTACGACATCTGTAAATCCTTCTTGTACAGCGCTGCTAAATTTGACACTCAGGTAATAAGACCTTGACCCCTGCTCCCACTGGCTATGTGTTGTTAACAGTGTATGAGACTATTGTTCTTCGGACCCAGTCTTGTAGGGAACCAGCTCTGCTTCTCAGCCTTCCTACTCTAAATTCTCATCTCTAACGTGTGTACACACACACACACACACACACACACTGTGGGCCAAGAAATAGGTTCTATATAAGCCACTCTCCACCCACTCTAATGCACAATTGTAACACGCTGACAGAGGCTGTCTTATAAGGGAGGGGTGATGAGTGGAAAATCTTTGCTTCTTCAAGAGAAAATAAAAATGTTCTAACAAAGAAGCTCTTCTCACTATATAAACCAGCATACTAGCTTGCTTGTTTGTTTCTTTACTAGCTTGTGATTTGAGTTATCAAGTCTCAATCCAGAGAATACAAAGCCATACGCTGGCTATTTTTAGGCTGCAGAGTGGTTGGTTATGGTTCATCTCTTTTTGTCATCTCATTTCATTTCTATGGAGCTCAATTCTCAAGGTAGTCTAAGGCAATAGGGATTTAAAAAAAAAAATTTTTGACTGCAGCCTACAATTCTCTTATTACAAGGACATTTAGAGGACTGGCTTCCCTGGTGTCTCAGTGGTAAAGAATCTGCCTGTGATGCAGAAGATGCAGGAGATGAGGGTTCGATCCCTGGGTCAGGAAGATCCCCTGGAGGAGGGCATGGCAACCCACTCCAGTACTCTTGCCTGGAGAATCAATCTCATGGACAGAGGAACTGGCAGGCTACAGTCCATGGGGTCATAACAGTTGGACATGACTGAAGTGACTAAGCATGCATGCACATAAGGGCCATCTACCATCCAGTCTGGGGCTAGAGTTAGGGGTTAAGGGTTAGGGTTAGGGTTAGAGACAGTGCCAAGGCATGCCCCCTTAAGTTCCACATACTGTAGGCACTGTCCTCTCTGTTCAGCTCAAGCTAAAGTTTGTCCTCTTGCCCACCTCCTTCCTCCACAGGGAAAAGCATTTGTCAAAGAGAGCTTAAAGTGCATCGCCAATGGGGTCACCTCCAAGGTCTTCCTGGCCATTCGGAGGTGCTCCACTTTCCAGAGGATGATTGCTGAGGTCCAGGAGGAGTGCTACAGCAAGCTGAACGTGTGCAGTGTCGCCAAGCGGAACCCGGAAGCCATCACGGAAGTCGTCCAGCTCCCTAATCATTTCTCCAACAGGTACAGATGAATCTGCTTTTTGGCAATTGTGGGGGAGGAGGGAATGGTTGACTGGCAGAGCCAGATACAGAAGGGGTTAAATTGCCACAGTCGTGCTCTTATTTTAGCTTGCAGTCTTCCCAGCTTTTGCAGGAAAAAATATGTTTGTGATTGTCTGTCTCAGCTTAGGCAGCCTGGATTTTTTTTCACTGTTTTAGAAAAGTCTTTCCATGCATCTAATAGAAAACTTCATCCACAGCATCCCTGGGTGCATTGTCTTGAAGGGAATTATTAAGTTTATGGAAACAAGCTTTTGAGACATCCAGTTGGGCTGAAATCATGACTAGGCAAAGTACAATGGGTCATCATGAAAACCTTAGTCAAATGTCATCAACAGACTTCTAAAACTGCATGTATTTTGAGTCAGTCTGACATCCACTCAGATATTTCACTGAGTATCCCAGAGCAAGCCATCTCACTTCGGTGGGACTCATTTCCTTTGGGAAAAGTGAAATGGCTGGGCTAGATGATTCCCATGTTCCCTTCCAGGTCTGTCATCCCATTCCTCTAGTCCAGGGTTTCCTGGAATGATTTTCTGCTGATTCCCTGGATCCCACATTCATCTTAGTATTTGACAGTGAGTCCAAGCCACCGAGCTCGTATATCTGAGCATCACACCCTTCTGCATCCTTGACTCACTGTCTTTACCAGCCAGGAGTGAGCACCTAAGACATGAGATGACAGATATGCTCATTCCATGGTCTAGAAAGCTTTCTGGGAAGACCTGGGCTTCATCATCCATGATCAAGTTCAGAGGTGCTAATGGGGCCAGCATGAAAGTATGGCAGGGACAACGCATACCAGTCAAGTTCAGCCTCCTGTGATGGCGCACAGTCTAAAACTTGACTCCAAGTCCTGAAGGGCTATTATTCTCTGATTCTCCAGTCAAATCTGTACATATTCACAAAGATCAGACCCTATGAGTTACTCTGACCACAAGACAGCTAACACAGCCTTACCAGATTGATTTCCTAGCCAGAGGCTGCCTCCCTTCTTCAGAGAGTCCTTAATAACCTAGTCCTTCTGGGGCTTACCATTAAGTTAGTCATTTATACATGGTAGCCCTAGTGGTAAAGAACCTGCCTGCCAGTGCAGGAGATGTAAGAGTCATGGATTCGATCCCTGGGTCAGGAAGATCCCCCGGAGGAGGGCACGACAACCCACTGCAGTATTCTTGCCCAGAGAATCCCATGGACAGAGGAGCCTGGTGGGCTACTGTCCATAGGGTCACACAGAGTCAGACATGACTGAAGTGATTTAGCATGCACACATGCTGGGAAATGGAAAAGTAACTCCTCCTTAGGGAAAGGCTGAGGCCTCTGACATTAAACTTTGTAAATTTCTGATTCACCCTGACTACAGATCACTGCACTTCAGAACCTCATGTCAATTTATAAAAGTCATGTGTTCAGTCTTTGGAAGTGACCCTATCATGGTCTTAACTGATGTTCTGAGAACAGGAAAGTCAAATTCATCATTTATCTCAAGTGGCCTGTCATTGACATTAGTCTTAATGTTCTTCTAGGAAGATTCTTATTACATCTGGGGGCGGGTGGGGAATAGTCTGATACTTGGAGATTCTTCACCCTAAGGAAAAGAAGTAAAGATTGCTAGGTTTGACAGGGCTAGGGAGCAGGGGACTAATGGACATGAGCAAATTCCAGGAGATAGTGGAGGACACAGAAGTCTGGCATGCTGCGGTCCATGGGGTCATAAAGAGTCAGGCACAACTTAGTGACTCAATAACAACATCAAGGACTAAATATGTGTTTGTGTGGTAACTGTGGGCAAGAATATGTTAGTACAGCCATTATCAGTTTCAATCTTTAAGGGTCCAAAGACAGTTCATAATCTATAATATGGCATGTGGCCAATTTTGAGACACTACTCATGTCTCTGATGGAACTGAGTAGCGTCTTTCATTATGAAGCCAGAGCTCTTAGAGAAAGGAGAATACAGATTGTGGACTGGTGATACTAAGAATCTAAGAAGAGACTAGAAATAGGAGTTTTTTAATTTAGTTTCTTTTTTTTTTTTTTTTTTTTTGGCCGCACTGTGCAGTATGTAGGATTTTAGTTCCCTGACCAGGGTTGAAACCCATGACCCCTGCAGTGGAAGCTGAGTCTTAACCACAGGACCACCAAGGAAGTCCAGTAATAGGAATGTTTAAGCAGGCCATTGTTCTTTTCAACAGATGTCTTGTTTTCACCTTTAGAAAGTGGTCACACAGAATCTGGTTATCATCCTCTCTCATCTTAGAAGAATCACCTTTATTAGGGAAAATAGTCATTCTCTTGAAGATTAGAATCTTCCATGCAACTGTACCTTTCCCCAATTATTTGACTTCAACTGGCTAGTATTATTCCTGTTCAGAACTAGAGATTTCCGGTTCCATGCTGGGCTTTGGTTTGCTCTATTTAAGCTTCTCACTCTCCTGACACATCCTGCTTTCCCAGCCTCTGTCCCACCATAGATACACAGTAAGTTGTGCCAACTGGCACAGAATTGTGAAAGGAAGTAGTTACAGGTTCATTCCACCTTCCTGTGACTTATCTAGCATGAGATTTGGGCCTGGGAGAATCCAAAAGCCTGTGACTGGACCAGGAGCCAGAACAGGGAACTTTTCCATGAGATAAATGCACTTGGAGAGGAAGAATAGCTGGAGTGTCCCCCTGCCTGGATTTGCAAACTATATTTTCAACAAGGAGGGAAGCTAGCAAAATTGATCAGGCAGGTTGGGCAGCTGTGAGACCTGAGAAGAAATTGGGCCATTCCAAATCCAGAGTGGGAAAACTGACAAAGCTTCCAACTCTCTAGGGCATGGATAGGGAACAGGAAACAGAAGAATAATATTGATCAAGGGAAACAAAGGACTATTTATAAACCTTCACACAGAATGTTCCTAGGCAGTATATGTGTATTTGGGTAAGCATGGCTGAAACAGTAGCTATGGAGAATATCTGATCTTATTCTTTACCGAGAAAATAAAGTCACTGATGGAATTTTCAAAGGGGAAGCAAGAAACATACTTTAAAGGGTACTTCCAGGCTGAGGGGAGAGGAGGAGTTCTTCCCAGGTAGCTTAGTGGTAAAGAATCCCCCAGACAATGCAGGAGCCACAGGAGGCGCAGGTTCAATCCCTGGATGAGGGAGATCCCCTGGAGGAGGAAATGGAAGCTCACTCCAGTATTCTTGCCTGGAGAATCCCATGGACAGAGAAGCCTGGCAGGCTACAGTCCATGGTGTCACAAAACACTGGATACAACTGAGAGAATGAGGACACACCCATCAGGCTGGGTGATCAGGATTTTACCCATCAAATCTTGGGAGTACCTCCCACCGCCTCACCCCATAAAGATGACAAAAGGAATTGTCTTAAATTGTTTTAACTCTCCCTGTAAAGGATGGTCCTCAAGCAAATCTGCACTATTTTGTTGCTGCTATTGTTAAATTGAGAAGGAATGTAAATATCAAACTCCAGAAACATAAAATGTCATAGCTAGAAGTGACCATAAAGGTTACCTAGGCTAACTGTCTCATTTTAGCAATTAAAGAACAGATCAAGAGAGGAGGTGACTTGCTGAATGTCACACAGCTAGTGAATGACAGTGTTGAGCCTAAAATTCACATGGCTCCGAGCCAAGCTCTTTGATTTCCACTTCAAAAATGTAGCAGGTAAAACCTGTAGGAGATAACCACCATAGTCTAAAAATGGAATACCAAACAGAATACAATAAATGTAGCCCCTGGTGATCAACAATTAAAGTTGTATACATTCTCTCCTCAAAGAGAAGGCACATCTCACCAATAGCTATAGTAACATCAAGATTCGATACAAGATAGTGATCCAGAAATACATGACAAATGCTAAATCAACTTTTTCTGGAGACACGATTTCTTCAGTAACCTCACTGAGGTGGCTTAGAGATAGGAAAGATCTGTCTCAATCACCCACAACCCCAGAGGTCAATGCCATATTCCAGCCCTTAATGAAGAGATGTAGGGTTAACCTTTTGCTTGCTCAGGCAAATGGTGTCGACATCAAGGCAGTCTCATAGGTTTCCCAAACTTGCAGGAGCTGCTGCTGGAGCTATGGACATTTTCTATTCAAAGGAGCTCTCTTAGCCTACCCTTGTTTAGTTAACAAGCTCCATGGGAGAGGCTAAGGGTAGATTTGGGGGGAGTTGCTAAGAGCAGTTAGGCTGGCCAGGGTCATCCTCAAGAAGCACCAAGAACAAGTGGCCTATTGGGATTAGCAGAGAAAGCAACAGTAAAAGTAGGTGTTTTCAGAGTTGGAGAGCAGGTGTTTGGACAAAACGGGACCAGAGGAACACACAAATGGCCTTAAAGAGGTAAGGCTAGTTACAGATGCTTAGTTCCTTTACTGGTGTTGGACTTTTCATCAAGATAGAGTCTTCAGTGTTGCCCTAAGGGAAGATCATCTTTTCCAGCCCATTTGGAAGACCATTAAGTGTCAATAGTTTTTTATAGAAATGGAAAGATTAACTTCTAAGTTATAAAGTCCATGTTGCAGGGAGCAGGGGTGAAGGAGGGAATGGTGGGCAGGAAGGTGAGGGGTCACAAACCTTCTTCTCTAGGATCTAAAACACCCTGTGAAATAGACAAAGAGACCCAGGGAACCACATCCCAGCAGAGCCCAAGAGATGCCTGGGGATCTATGTGGGTGTGTCATGTCTACTTTGTTCATACAAAGTAGTCTATTCTCAATTTTTCCAAAACCACTTCTCTCCCCATTTCCCCATCCAAGTGAGATCTGCTTTGACTCATGTGCTTTATAATTCCGAAGGGTTGGAAAATGTGTCTCTGTGCCAGGGAGTCCCAATTTTAACAACAGCTGGATATAATCCTCCTTCACGGAAGAGGTGGAGCCAGGACTGTTTCCAAGACCCAGACACTTTACTCCCTGTGTCCCCAGCTTCGTTCTGCTCCCTCACAGAAGGGTGATGGCTTTGCTTCAGTGCCCATATTCCACTCTTTACTGTACATCCTTGAAAGGAGCTCTGGAGGTTGGAGGAGGGTTAAATTATTCTGGAAAGATGTTTGATCCTGTGTTCTCTGAGGTGAGTTAAAAATAAACAGGTTTCTTTTCACGGAAGATCGTGGCCTAGCAGTCTTAGGGCTCCTCTGAGGAAAGGGTCTCTCTATGTAAATACTGCAGACCACCATCATCAGGGGGCTTCCCAGGTGGTGCTAGTGGTAAAGAACCCGCATGCAAATGCAGGAGACGCAAGAGATATGGGTTTGATATCTGGGTTGGGAAGATCCCCTGGAGGAAGAAACAGCAACCCACTCCAGTATTCTTGACTGGGAAATCCCATGGACAGAGGAACTTGGTGGACTACAGTCCATAGGGTAGCAAAGAGTTGGACACAACTGAAGCAACTTAGCATGCGCCATCATCAGGAGAGTCCTTTTAGTGAGCACAGAACTGATGGGCTTGACAACTGCCTCCTCAAAATGGAGCAGATGCATCCCAATTCAAATTGAAAGATACCAAAACTGTCTTCCCAACAAATAAGACCAGTAATTTACATGCATTAAATATTAGACAGTTTACCGACAAAAGGTCAATGACAAGGTTCAAGTGTGCTCTTGATGTCATAAAAGACTCCTTTTTTGGTAATTTCCATGCTGTCTAACTCACAGGTACTGATTTTTCAAAAACCTGCATCAAAGGGAATATTACCTAAGATATGTGCTGTGTAACATTTACACAATTGTTTTCACATCTTCTGCACTGCCATCTTATTCATGGAAAAATGTCCTAGGACTAAAATGATCAAACCATATTCTTCATGGAAAAAAAAAAAATATATATATATATATATATATGTTAGTTTAATCCTTTCTGAGCCACAATAATTAGCCACAGTATTTCAGATGCTTCGAGAATTCACATCAAAGATGAAGGAAATTTATAACATACACCAATTTTTTTTGTGAAACTTACCAGAAGACATATAGATAATTTTTTCTTTAGGGAACCATGACTTTGGAAAGAACTCTATTTTGAAAGCTTCATTTCCTCAATGGCCACAAAATAAATCAACAAATAGTGAGCAGGCAATATGGCCCTAGGACTTGGGCACACGAGGAACACAGAGAATAAGGACACATATCCTGCCTTCAGTAAAGCTTACAGTCTAGTCAGGAAAACAAAACCATCAGTAAACAAGTGGTGGTCACCAAATATCTATAAAAACATTCCCCCCAAAAAAGAAGAGACCAGCAAAAGCTTGAGTGGTGTGAGAAACTTCTTGAAATGATAGAAAGCAAGAACCATTAAGGACCTCCAGCCTTTCTATGTAAATATCCTCATTGCCTGGCATTCGGTCTTCTCACTGCACTATCCCTTTGCAGGAAGACTGAAAATGATTGAGACAATAACCTTCAGAGAGGCTAGCCAAGGGATGGCAGGGAACTCAGATTGAGTAGAAAAATGCATGAGATAACTGAAGTCAGGGATCTCCTTTGAAAACTAAAATTTAGAGATTTCCTTGCCAATCCAGTGGTGAGGGCCCCATGTTTCCACTGAAGAACATGGGTTCCATTCCTGACTGGGAAACTAAAATCCCACATGCCACTCAATGTGACCAAAAAAAAAAAAAATAGAAATTTAGTCAGAATATGCACACATATCATCAAAAAAGGAAAAATTGCAGAGTCACCAAAATAACTGTAAATGATTTCATATGTGTGCAGTGACTATTAACAATAAGTGTGAGTGCTGTGTTACATCATCCATTTGATTAAGTCTTTGCTTCTATGTCTAGCCCACTGGAGGGCTTCTCTGGTAGGTCAGTGGTAAAGAATCCACCTGCCAATACAGGAGACGCAGGTTTGATCCCAGGGTCAGGAAGATCCTCTGGAGGAGGAAATGACAACCTACTCCAGTATTCTTGCCTAGAAAATTCCATGGACAGAGAAGCCTGGCGGGCTACAGTCTGTGGGGTCACAAAGAGTCGGACAAGACTGAGCAACTAATCACACAGTAGCCCATTGGATGACCCCCGACAGTCACTTCAGCTCTCCTACCTTAATTTCTTCTCCATAAAAAGAGATGATGAAATAATTGTTAAATTACCTTCACAATCCCCATCAATCTCCATGATTCTGTTTCTAAAGATTTTAGAGCTCACCATGAGCCCACTATTCAAAGTACAACCTCAGTCTCCTAAGCACTAAACATGAACACAGAACCATCTTTACTCTGGGTGGTAACTCAAGGCAGCGCATACACTCACACTAAGAAGATGCTGCATGAAGGTTAGAGGCCAAAGCCACCTTCAGCTGATGCTACCCATGGGTGTTTGGTCTGGCCATTTGGGCTGGGTGTTGGCTGCAGCCCAGATGAAAGCTAAGGTCTTGCCTTGCTCTCACCAAATGACCCCTCTTTCCCAATGCAGATACTACAACAGACTTGTCCGAAGCCTACTGGACTGTGACGAAGACACAGTCAGCACCATTAGAGACAGCCTGATGGAGAAAATCGGCCCCAACATGGCCAGCCTCTTTCACATCCTGCAGACGGATCACTGTGCCCATACACACCAGCGAGCTGACTTCAACAGGAGGCGTGCCAATGAGCCGCAGAAGCTGAAAGTCCTCCTCAGGAACCTCCGAGGTGAGGTGGCCTCTCCCTCCCACATCAAACGCACCTCCCAGGAGAGTGCCTAGCCGGGGAGAGGCAATCACAGCCTCAGCAACTACGATCGTTTTAAGGGTGTTTACACACCACTTTGAGTGTACTGTGCCTGGTTTGATTTTTTTTTTTAAGTAGTTCCTATTTTCTATCCCCCTCCCCTTAAAGAAAAATTGCATGAAACTAGGCTTCTGTAATCAATTTCTCAACATTTTGCAATGGCGGCATTCCCACCAATAGAACACATGTGATCTCTATGCCTCTCCTCGGGAGAAAGTGGCCTCTTTTATCACTTCCCTCCACTCGGTCTTTTCCCAGCTCCCCTCCAACAACTCTCAAACACAAAACATTCACATAACTCCCCAGACATTGTCATCTGAAGATGCGGAGCCCTTTAGAATGGTTGCCCCAGTAGAGTTAGCTGATGAGAAGCAACTTAATTTAAATGCATGTCTTAAACAAATGCTCATAAAGATGCTCAGTGGAATTCGTGTTATGAATCTGTGCTGGCCATGGACGAATGTGAATGTCATATTTGAGTTCTTGATCTCTCATGAGCTAGTGTCTTATGGTCTTGATCCTCAGTGTCTAATTTCCTTCCCAACACATTTACCAAATTGCTCGAGCCTGGCTCTCCAACCAGACTTGGAGCCTGCATCTTCTTGCATCGAATGAAAAACAAAAAGCTAACATCTCTAAGTACTGTAACTGCTCAGAGCTTTAAAAGTATCTTTAACAATTGTCTTAAAACCAGAGAATCTTAAGGTCTAACTGTGGAATATAAATAGGTGAAAACTAATGTACTGTACATAAATTCCAGAGGACTCTGCTTAAACAAAGCAGTATATAATAACTTTATTGCATATAGATTTAGTTTTGTAACTTAGCTTTATTTTTCTTTTCCTGGGAATGGAATAACTATCTCACTTCCAGATATCCACATAAATGCTCCTTGTGGCCTTTTTTATAACTAAGGGGGTAGAAGTAGTTTTACTCAACATCAAAACTTAAGATGGGCCTATATGAGATAGAAAAAACAAAAAACAAAAACCAACAGGTTTATCTGAAGGACCCCAGGCAAGATGTTAATCTCCCAGCCCACCTCAACCCAGAGGCACTCTTGACTTAGACCTATCCTGAAACAGCTCTGTCACATCCAACTGAGAATTACAGGAGCCGGAAAGAGCAACCCTTTGAGCTTGGGCCACTTAAGAGTGTGATCCAGCCTGCTATGCCTTGGGAAGTGGCAGTTCTTGACTTGTCACCTTTCATCAGTGCCTGGTTCTCTGGCAACATGATGATCGTGTAGGAGGCTTTCCATGAACTCAATCAGGAATGAGTCAATCAGCCTTTGGGTCTTTAGTTCGGGGGACTTGGGGCTGAGGGGGTATGAGTAACCCTGGGTTGTCCAGCCTTAATAAACTCCTCTTATTACATTTTTGTCCTGTAGCACGCTGCCTTGCCGAAGTAGTCCTGGCAGCCGGGCCATCTCTGTATAGGATTGCAAAAAAAAAAAGAAAAAAAAAACAAAAAAAGAAAAAAAAAAGAGGGAAAAACAGAGCTGGCGGTTTGATCCTTTCTGCCATGATGTTTACAAGATGGCGACCACCAAAGCCAAATGATTAACCTAGCTATGAACAACAGTAGTTTCTCAGGGTCACTGTCCTTGAACCCAACAGTCCCTTAGGAGCGTCACTGCCCACCAAAGGTCAATGTCGAGAGAGGAAGAGGGAGGAGGGGTAGGACTGTAAGGGCCACTCCAAACTCGCTTAGGTAGAAACCACTGGTGCTTGACTCTCACTCAGATGAACTTCCTATCTGTCCGAATCAGAGTGGTAGGGATCCTGGTGGGAGGAGGGAGGGCACATCTCCAGAAAAACGAAAAGCAATACAACTTTACCACAAAGCCTTTAAAACCAGTAACGTGCTGCTCAAGGACCAAGAGTGGATGCAGCAGACCTAGCAGCTGCACAAGCGTGGCTGCTTTTGTCCCCACACAGCCTCTCAGCGTGTTGACATCAGATTGTTAAGAGCATTTTTATACCCAGAACTGCCCCATCCCCAGGTCCCCAAACATATGGACACTGCCTTAGCCTCTTGGAAATCAGGTAGATCATATTCTAAGTTGATTCTCCCTCCCCTCCCTCCACCACCCCTCCCCACCCCAAACCTGCCCCCAGGCAAGGCTGGCTTCTCCAAACCAGAAAAGCTATTCAAGTTTTGTGTGTTATGTCCATTTCGCACTAAGCCAGGATCCCAATGCAACAAATAGTGTATGAGTATTCTAGCGAAATTCTCTCTTACTTCAGTCCAGTGGATTCTCTTTGATTTGCTGTGACCTCTTCAAACCGTGGTACCCCCTCCTTTTCTCCCCACAATAATATTTATATATGTATCTATAATACATATATCTACACATATGGAAAGAAGCAGTTCTCACAATATTGCTAATTTTTTGCATCTCTTCTCCTTCCATCCTACTCCCTCCAATTCCCCCTTCAACTTCCAAAGCTTTGTCTTGTGTTTGCTGCACAGAGTGATTTGGGGGGCTGACCTAGACCAGTTTGCATGATTCTTCTCTTGTGATTTGGTTGCACTTTAGACATTTTTGTGCCATTATATTTGCATTATGTATTTATAATTTAAATGATATTTAGGTTTTTGGCTGAGTACTGGAATAAACAGTGAGCATATCTGGTATATGTCATTATTTATTGTTAAATTACATTTTTAAGCTCCATGTGCATATAAAGGTTATGAAACATATCATGGTAATGACAGATGCAAGTTATTTTATTTGCTTATTTTTATAATTAAAGATACCATAGCATAATATGAAGCCTTTGGTGAATTCCTTCTAAGATAAAAAATAATAATAATAAAGTGTTACGTTTTATTGTTTTTTTTTCCCCTATGTCTTTCATTGTTATTCTTTAAAAACTTCTTGAATGAGACTTTCTGACCATGAGGTGAATGGCTGATTAGTTTCTTTACAGTTGCTGATGAAGTGCCAATATGTAAATGAACATAGTTTAAAATCAACATTTTCCAAATCTCCTTGAAACCATTTAGTGGCTCCCATTACCTGCACAGTAAAATTGCAACCCAAACTCCTCACCACCCCAGAGGAAGCTATATAGTCTGGTGCTGCTTTGCTCTCAGCCTCAAAATATACCTTCTGTTCAATGGAGTCCATTCTCCCTCCATGACCCAGTTTGGGAACGGGCTGTGCTCTCTCTCGTTTCTATGCCTTTATTTATGCTGTTCTCACTTTCTAGATGTTTCCCTCCATCCTTTGCCTAGACAGACAGCACCTTTGCTTCTCCACTGTGTTCCCAGCACTGGAAAAGCATCAAGTTAATAGGATATCCTCAATACTTTCAATGAATGATTTAGAACAAATCAGAAGAGGGGAAAAGACACTTGAATCAGTGAGGCAAGAGAGGCAGATAGCTCGAGAGTGATAAGAATCCAGCTCCAAGACCAGCCTTCTGAAATCTGAATTCTGGCCCTGCCATTTGTTAACTGCCTGGCATCAGATAGGGCTTCCTTGGTAGCGCAGTGGTAAAGAATCTGCCTGCTAACACTAGAAACATGAATTCAAACCCTGGGTCAGGAAGATTCCTTGGAGATGAAAATGGCAACCCACTCCAGTACTCTTGCCTGGGAAATCCCATGGACCAAGGATCCCGGTGGCTATCCATGGGGTCACAAAAGAGTCAGACATGACTTAGTGGCTGAGTACAATGTCAGGTAAACTATTTCATCTCAAAACGTATCAGTTTCTTCCTCCATAATATGAGGATAGTGATAATTTTCCAAAGAGCTGTTACAAGATAAGTAAAGTGTTTACATGTTCAGTGCACTGTGATGTCATAAGGGTCAGCTATTATCATCATAGGTAGAGAAGATGTGAACAAAAGGAGGAGGCACCCCATCTCAAAAAAAACAGAGAAATGTTTCCCAGCAGAATGACATTTACCTGAGTCTTGAAGAACAGTTACAACTTCAGTCATAGAATTCAGTCACAGAAACTCGGAACTTGTATACTACAGTTGTTTCAAGGAGTGATCTTATATAGTTAATTTTTTTTTTAATTAGTGGATTTTCTCCATATCTTAAATTCAAATGGGATGTTTCTCAATATCATTCATTTCTAGCTCCAAAACTGCATTTTCCCAAATTGGATATACAAAAGACAGCTAACAAATACCATAAGAATTGTCTCTTCAAAGCCAAAATATGCTTTGCATTTGCTTTTCTCTGGCCTGACAAAAGAAAAACAGTACGTTTATTTCATTCTGACCCTTTACATACTGTCCTGTGGGGTAGTGATTTAAGAACCTGGACCCGGGATTTCCAAGAACTGAGTTCAAATTCTCATTTGTGGCCTTGGGCCAAATGTCTAACATCTTAACACCTTCTTTTTTTTTCATCTATGAAAATATCCCTGTGAGAACGCTTCTACGCCGTTAGTGGGAATGTAAATTGGTGCAGCTATTGTGGAAAGCAGTCTGGGGGATATTTTCTTGTAGTTTTTTCCCAAAAAAAAAACTAAAAATAAAATTGATGTGATCCAGCAACCCCACTCCTGGGCATATATCCAAACAAAACTATACTTCAAAAAGATACGTGCACCCCTATGTTCATAGCAGCACTTTTTACAATAGCCAAGACATGGAAACAATCTAAATGTCCATGGACAGATGAATGGATAAAGAAGATGTGGTACACATATACAATGGAACGCTACTAAGCCATAAAAAGGAATGAAATAATACCATTTGCAGCAACATGGATGGACCTAGAGATTATCATACTAATTGAAGTAAGTCAGAGAAAGGCAAATATCATATAGTACCACTTACCAGTTCAGTTCAGTCATTCAGTAGTGTCCAACTCTTCGCAGCCCCAGGGACTGCAGCACGCCAGGCTTCCTGTCCATCATCAACTCCCAGAGCTGGCTCAAACTCATGTCCATCAAGTCAGTGATGCCATCCAACCATCTTATCCTCTGTCATCCCCTTCTCCTCCTGCCTCCAATCTTTCCCAGCATCAGGGTCTTTTCCAATGAGTCAGTTCTTCACTTCAGGTGGCCAAAGTATTACTGTTTATGTGTGGAATCTAAAATATAACATAAATGAACTATCTACAAAACAAACATAAAGACACAGAGAATAAACATGAGTTGCCAGGGGGAATGGGGCTCAGAGAGGGATGAACTGGGAGTTGGGGATGAAACAATGCAAACTATCATATACAGAATGGATAAATAACAAGGTTCTACTGTATAGCACAAGGAACTATATTCAATATCCTATGATAAACCACAGTGAAAAAGAACTTGAATATATACATAGGTACAACTGAATCACTTCGCTGTGCAGAAGAAATTAACACAACATTGTAAGTCAACTGCCGCTGCTGCTAAGTCACTTCAGTCGTGTCCGACTCTGTGTGACCCCATAGATGGCAGCCCATCAGGCTCCCCTGTCCCTGGGATTCTCCAGGCAAGAACACTGGAGTGGGTTGCCATTTCCTTCTCCAATGCACGAAAGTGAAAAAAGTGAAGTCGCTCAACTATGTCCAACTCTTTGCGACTCCATGGACTGCAGCCTACCAGGCTCCTCCACCCATGGGATTTTCCAGGCAAGAGTCCTGGAGTCGGTCAACTAGGTGTCAATTAACTTTTTTAACTCCCTATGAAATCAAAACAAATAATAGGTCCTACCATTTAGAGTGGTCATGACACTCAATGAGTTATACATAAAGTACTTAATGTCTAGCACATAACGAGTATCCCCAAAATAGTACCTATTAAGCACTGGACAAATGTAACTATTACCATTTACATGAATATTATTAATATCATTTATGTTCTCCCATCTCAAACATGAGTCTTGGGATACCATTTTGGATGAAGTTTCTTGCTCTTTTTCCCTTTGTAGATCACTAAACATTATTGTTTAATCAAGATTTTTATGAATCTGAATGATAAAATATTGCAACTTAGCCAAAATGGCAAATTGTAATATATGAATACCTGCATTCCATCACCAAGCTTAAGAAATTAAAATAGCACAGATATAATAGTCTTTTTTGTATGACTGCTTGAACCCACTCATACATTAATAGCCTGTGTCCAAAATGTTTCGAAAACCCAAAGCTTAAAATAATTGAATTTCTCAGATTATTGAAATATACTTTTTTAAAATTGAAATATACTCATTTACAATATTTTACCAATCTCTGCTATACAGAAAAGTGACTCAGTTATATACATATATACATTCTTTGTTATATTCGTTTCAATTATGGTTTATCACAGGATAGCAAAGATAGTTCCCGTGCTATACAGTAGGACCTTGAGGTTTATCCATTCTAAATGGTAATAGTTTGCATGTAGCAGCTCCAAACTCCCAGTCCATCCCTCTCCCTCCGCAGCTCTCCCTTGGCAACCACAAGTCTGATGTCTATGTCTGTGAGTCTATTTTGTAGATTGGTTCGTTTGCGTCACATTTTAGATTTCCTTATTACCTATAAGTGATATCACATGGCATTTTTTTCCTCTTTCTGATTCACTTCATGTAGTATGATAATCTCTACTTGCACACATGTTGCTGAAAATGGCATTATTTTGTTCTTTGAAATATACTCTTAAAAATGGAGTCTTTTAAAAATGGAGATTAAAAGATCATGGAATGGTTTGTGAATCTGTGGTGTAAGGGAAGGGAAAAGTTCGGGTCATCTCTCCCAGGGGTCATACATGAATGCCATAAGAGCTGTCTATCAATGCAGCATCCAGTTTACTGTGCACACATATTACCGTGGAATCTTGTTAAAATGACTCAGTACCTCTGGGTGAGGCCCAAGAACCTGCGTCTCTAGCATGCTCCCAGGTGATGCTGACAGGGAAGCTGATGCTCCACAAAGCGTAATTCGAGTGGCAAGATCCCAACTGCTCTGACCTAACTAAACCAGTTCCTCAATCCAAGAGTCCTCCACAGAAACAGCCACTATAAGGACCTTGCTAAAGAGCAAATACAATCATTTCACTTCCTTGCTCTAGTACTGCTTAGAGGACAAAAATCAAGCATCTTGACTTCAAATTTAAATTCCTCATAATCTGGGCCCTTCTCGCCAGTATGCATCCTAGATTTTGTTCATGCTAATTTCTCATTCTTGCCCCAAAGACACCATGACGTTTTCTGCCTCGTTACTTTCACAGATTACCTTCACACCTATTATCCTGCTAATGAATATTCTTCTCTCCAACTCGCTTTCATTCTCCAAAGCCCTTATCACCTGGGAAACATTCCCAGCATACCCAAACTTGAAACAAATCGTACTCAAGCCTGCTTACAAGGAGAGAAGATTTCGTCATCTTTGTATTCCCGGTGCTTAACACAAAGCTGGCATGCATGAAGCATTTGTGAGTGGAGAAAGGAAGGAAGGAAGGAAGTCTTTTGACCACCATCAACTAATCCATGACTCTTTCTCTACTAGGATGTGGGGGACCTTAGCAGCAATAGCAGAGTATGCTGGGAGTGGAGAGTGTGTTGCCATGGTGAAAAACTAATTCCAGGTGCCAGTTGGGTATTCTTAAGTCTGCCAGCTTGAAACAACAGCACATAGCTATATTTCTTTACAGCACTGATCTTGATATAAGTATACATTTGCTGTTACTTTCTCCTAGTAACACGAGCAACAAAAGATTCATCAGCAAGCATGTTTAGATATCCACTAAGTCTATGCAAGTCATCATACTGGAGAGCTGTAACACAGAAGGAATAAGACCATCTGCAAGTGAAGCTACATTATGTTTTCTTGTATCCTTATTTTGTCATGTACTTATTTTTATAATACCCTTTGCTGGCTTTAGAAAAGGCAGAGGAACCAGAGATCAAATTGCCAACATCTGTTGGATGTTGAAAGAGCACCTCTTGAAAAAGCAAGAGAGTTCCAGAAAAACATCTACTTCTGCTTTACTGACTATGCCAAAGCCTTTGACTGTGTGGATCACAACAAATTGTGGAAAATTCTGAAAGAGATGGGAATACCAGACTACCTGACCTGTCTCCTGAGAAATCTGTATGCAAGTCAAGAAGCAACAGTTAGAACTGGACATGGAACAACAGACTGGTTCCAAATCGGGAAAGGAGTAATTCAAGGCGGTATGTATATCGTCATCCTGCTTATTTAACTTCTATGCAGAGTACATGATGTGAAATGCTGGGCTGGATGAAGCACAAGCTGGAATCAAGATTGCCGGAGGAATATCACTAACCTCAGATATGTAGATGACACCACCCTTATGGCAGAAAGTGAAGAAGAACTAAAGAGCCTTTTGATGAAAGTGAAAGAGGAGAGTGAAACAGTTGGCTTAAAACTCAACATTCAGAAAACTAAGATTATGGCATTTGGTCCCATCACTTCATGGCAAATAGATGGGGAAACAGTGACAGATTTTATTTTGTTGGGCTCCAAAATCACTGCAGATGGTGATTGCAGCCATGAAATTAAAAGACACTTGCTCCTTGGAAGAAAAGCTATAACCAACCTATACAGAATATTAAAAAGCAGAGATATTACTTTGCCAGCAAAGATCTGACTAGTTAAAGCTATGGTTTTTCCAGTAGTCATGTATGGATGTGAGAGTTGGACTATAAAGAAAGCTGAGCACCGAAGAATTGATGCTTTTGAACTGTGGTATTGGAGAAGATTCTTGAGAGTCCCTTGAACTACAAGGAGATCCAACCAGTCCATTCTAAAGGAGATCAGTCTTGAATAGTCATTGGAAGGACTGATGTTAAAGCTGAAACTCCAATACTTTGGCCACCTGATGTGAAGAACTGACTCCTTGGAAAAGACCCTCATGCTGGGAAAGACTGAAGGCAGGAGAAGAAGGGGACGACAGAGGATGAGATGGTTAGATGGAATCACTGATTCAATGGACATGAGTTTGAGTAAGCTCTGGGAGTTGGTGATGGACAAGGAAGCATGGTGTGCTGCAATCCATGGGGCTGCAAAGAATTGGACATGACTGAGCAACTGAACTGAACTGAACTTGGTTCACTAATTCTTCTCTGTCCTCAAGCTCTGCCCTAAACTGTACCCCTCCTTGTCCTTTGATTTTTTACCTTAAGGAAGAACTTGAGGACTAGAGTATGATGTTGACCAAACCCACCCCACCACTCTACTCTAAAATCTGCAGAGCAATGCACACCACTCCATTTTGAAAATAGCTAATTGAAGCCAAATTCTTGAATAAGTACCATCTGAGGACCTATATCTATTTGATACTGTACCTGGAGGCAGCATGTAGCAGGCTAAGCTGAGTCCTCACTAATTCAGATCCTTCCTTGCCAATTAAATGCATCTCTGCTCCCCCTTCTGCACTCGGGGATTTGTGGCTTCCAGTTGAGGATAGAATGCTATTCTCAACTCTAGCACAATTAAGTCACACTGCAGGTGTACTCTGCTGTAGGAAAACCAGATACAGTATAAGTCCCACAAGAGACTGTCAGTGTTTCCAACATTTGGTCAAAATCTTGGAACCAATTCCAGTGACAGCCTGTTCACCTGTCTTGGGACTTCTTGGAAGCACAGTCATTCTAGGCCAGGGCTCACTCTTTCCACAGTGACCTGAGCTCCTATCCTCCCCAGTCTCCATCTATCAGAAGACCGCTAGGTCTAATTATGTGGAAATCTTGCAGCTTGCTAATCACCTCATGCCTCATATCCTGGTCATCCAAATACCGTACTCAAGATCTAAGCCCCTCTGACATCTAGCATCCTTCTATCTTCATAGCATCATATTGTTGTATGTCTTTCTTTCCTCAGTCCACTTCCACGGCTCTCCTCCTTCCAAACTCTGCTTGTTCCAGGGTAAACAAAGTCTACTTATATTCACCCTCTCTTTTATCCCCTCCAATTTCTTGGGGGTTCCCCAGTGACTCAGGCAGTAAAGAATCTGCCTGCAATATGAAAGACTTGGGTTTGATCCCTGGGTTGGAAAGATCCCCTGGAGAAGGGAATGGCTACCCATATCAGTATTCTTGCCTGGAGAATGTCATGGACAGAGGAACCTGGTGGGCTAAGGTCCATGGGGTCACAAAGAGTCAGACATGACTGGGCAACTAACACTTTCACACTTTCCTGTTTCTCGTCATACTGAAACCTGGTTCCTCAAAGAGCACTGTTCCCTGTGTTCTTCCCAAATGGTTGTTTATTCTTCCAAATCCCCAAGGTGGGAGAGTGAGGCCCATATGCCTTTCTTCCAACACTGCTTCAAGAAATAACTCTGTCACTGTCTCTAAAACTTCTGACCGATAGATGATTGGTCATGGTCTAAACGTTTATGTCACCCAGCCACCTTTGCAAAAAAAAAAAAAATTCATGCACTGAAATCCTAACCCCTAAGGTAACAGTATTAGGAGGTGTTTTGAGAGACACTTAGATCATAAGGGAGGAGCCTTCATGAATGGAATTAGTGTAGTGCCCTTAAAGAGACCTCAAAGAGCTTCTTTCCCCCTCTAACAAGTGAGAACACACTGAGAAGATGCTTATCTATGAACTATGAAGCAACTCTCACCAGATATCATATCTTCCAATGCCTTGATCTTGAATTTCCAGCTTCCAAAACTGTGAGATGTAAATTTCTGTTGTTTGTGTTCATTGCTCAGTTGCTAAGCTGTGTCCGACTCTGTGACCCTGTGGACTGCAGCTCGCCAGGCTTCCCTGCCCTTCATCATCTATCTCCTGGAGTTTGCTCAAACTCATGTCCATTGAGTCAGTGACGCCATCCAACCATCTCATCCTCTGTCATCCCCTTCTCCTCCTGCCTTCAGTCTTTCCCACCACCAGGGTATTTTTCAAAGAGTTGGCTCTTTGCATCAGGTGGCCAAAGTTAATCAAAGTTTCAGCTTCAGCATCAGTCCCTCCAGTGAATATTCAGGGTTAATTTCCTTTAAGATTGGCATGTTGGATCTCCTCGCTGTCCAAAGGACTCTCAAGAGTCTTCTCTTGTTTTCTTCTCTGTTGTTTCTAAGTGTATGGTGTTCTGTTACAGCAGCCCCACCTGACTCTTATCACTTTCCTCCTCTCTTTATCATGATTATCCAGCCCAAAATTACCTTGGCATAATACTGACAAGAATTGCCTCCTTCATTTTTCAATAATATTGGTAACAGAGTCATGATTTTCGTTTCCATCCTCATGTCACTTCGTCAGTCTGGAAAAATTCAATATTCATGGGAATTCTTCATCCAGAGCTCACACTCTTCATCATCCTTCCTCAACTCCATCCCACACCCACACTCTGGAATCCAAAAGTAACACCAGTGTGACTATATGGTTTACTCTGAGTGGTCATTGTCCATGTAAGAACACTGCTGCTGCTGCTGCTAAGTCACTTCAGTCGTGTTCAACTCTGTATGACCCCATAGACTGCAGCCCACCAGGCTCCCCCATCCCTGGGATTCTCCAGGCAAGAACACTGGAGTGGGTTGCCATTTTCTTCTCCAATGCATGAAAGTGAAAAGTGAAAGTGAAGTCATGTCCGACTCTTAGCGACCCCATGGACTGCAGCCTAACCTAACCTAAATGTCCATCAGCAGATGAATGGTAAAGAAGATGTGGTACTTATGCATAATGGAATATTACTCAGCCATAAGAAGGAACAGAATTAGTTCATCTGTAGTGGATGAACCTAGAGTCTGTCATACAGAGTAAAGTAAGTCAGAAAGAGAAAAACAAATATATATTAATGTATGTGTGTGTGTATATATATATATATATATAGTGAATCTAGAAAAATGGTAGAGATGAACCTACTTACTGCCAGGAATAGAGATGCAGACAAAGAGAATGGATTTGTGGACACAGTGCAGGAAGGAAAATGTAGAACAAATTGAGATAATACCATTGACCGTTCAGTCATGTCCGACTCTTTGCGACCCCATGGACTGTAGCCCGCCAGGCTCCTATGTCCATGGGATTCTCCAGGCAAGAATACTGGAGTGAGTTGCCATTTCCTTCTCCAGGGAATCTTCTCAACCCAGGGATCGAACCCGGGTCTCCTGCACTGCAGGCAGATGCTTTATCCTCTGAGCCACCAGGGAAGCCCCATAATATACACTGCCATGAGTAAAATAGACAGCTAGTGGGAAGCTGCTGTATAGAACAGGGAGCTCAGCTCTGTGCTGCAATGACCTAGAGGAGAAAGATATAGGGTGGGGTGGGAGGGAGGCTCAAGAGAGACAGGATGTATGTACACATATAGCTAATTCACTTTGTTGTATGGCAGAAATTAACAGTATTGTAAAGCATTTATTCTCCGATTAAAAACATGTTGAATCTACCCTTTTTTGAAAATGGTACAATTTTGAAAACTTAACTCCAAAATCTCCCCTTCTGACTGCAACAGTTCCCTTACAGCTCTCCACTCATTTTTTGTACTATACCAGTTCTTTAACTTTACCCCAAACTCCAGGACCTTGATCCACCTACATTCTCCTATTCTTTCAACCCTCCTCCTATCAAGGTCCTCTTTCTGCCCAGCCTTAAACCCATGGTTAATTTCACTTCAACCATGCAATTGCATTGCCCTCAAATAGCTTGCCTCATCAATCTTCTGTCACACTCAACTGGGAAAAATCCTAACCTTGAAGTCTGCCTTCTCAGCAAAAGAGAAAAAAATTATAAAGCCATACACTGATACAATGTCACTTAAAATTGTCAGTTTCAAGCTCAACAGGACCCTCAGCACTGCTGGGCATCTTCTTATCCATCCCTGTTCAGCATCCCTTACTATTCTCCATAACAAGAATTAAAACATCCAATCTATTCAAACCTCCCACCCAGCCACAACTCTTCTAACACCTAGTACTTCCTACTGCACAGACAAATAGAAACCACCACGTGGAAAACCCCTCAATTTCCCACCACCAGACTCTTCCATTGTCATTATTGTTCAGTCACTCAGTCATGTCCAACTCTTTCCGATCCCATGAATGGCAGCACACCAGGCTTCCCTGTCCTGCACTATCTCCCGGAGTTTTCTCAAACTCATATCCGTTGAGTCGGTGATGCCATCTTGTCCTCTGTCAGGAGGTTGGCTGCCATCTAACCTCTCCCCATTTTCCTCTTGACCCTTCTATACCTATCTTTATTTACTTTTCCTATCACAAAAGGTGCAGAATCTCTCTTCCTGTCTCAGAAAAAGGAATTCTCCCGAGTTCTAGATCCCAACCATTATCCCCTCATTCCAAATGCCCCTCTCTTCTACAACAGCAGCCTCTCCCTCTCTGCTTCCTCTCAGAGCCATCTCATCTTTCAGCTCTCTCATCCCTTTACTATCAATCTTTTAAAAAGAGATATTTCATTTATTTTCCTCATTTTCTCATCTCCCATTTACCCTTTTGTAAAATTGGGGTATAGTTGCTTTATAATGTTGTGTTAGCTTCTGCTGTGTGACTAAATGAATCAGCCATATGTATACATGTATCCCCTCCCTCTTGGAACTCCCTTGCATCCCAGGCCAATCCCATTCCTCTAGGTCACCACAGAGCAACGAGCTGAGCTCCCTTCACTATACAGCAGCTTCCCCTTACCCTTCTATTTTACACACAGTAGTGCATATATGTCAGTACCAATTTCCCAATTCATCCCACCCACCTCCCCTCTCTCTCCAGCTCTGTCCACACATCCAAACCAAAACACAAACAATCCAACCAAAAAATGGCCAGAAGACCTAAATAGACATTACTCCAAAAAAGACATACAGATGGCCAAGACACATGAAAAAAAGCTCAGCATCACTAATTATTAGAGAAATACAGATGAAGACTACAATGAAGTATCACCTCACAAGGTCAGAATGGCCATCATCAAAAAATCTACAAACAATAAACGCTGGAGAGGGTGTGGAGGAAAGGGAACTCTCCCAATTACTCTTAAACTCTTTGGAATCTGGTATCTACTACTCTCATTGAAATGGCTCTAAACTAGGTCAAAATACCTCTTGCTGCTAAGTCCAAAAGTTTAATGTGATTAAACATCATTTGGCATTGACAAATGTTCCATCCTCCTTAACTGTCTTCCATGACACTTTTTCTTTCTCTAAGTGCACCATCTCTTCTTTTCATTCCTTAAATATTGGAATTCCTCAGCTTTCTGTCCTAACTCCACTTGTCTTCTCTTTCTACATGCTGTTTTTTGGAAACTTTCATCTACTCCCATATTCAGTTCCTGTTTATGTGTTGATAACTCCAAAATTCTTTATTTCCCTTGAAAACTTTATTGAGCTTAAAACCCATATATCCAAAGATACTTCTACTTGGATGTATGATAGCCACCAACAAGATAACAGATCCAAAATTGCACTCTCTGAATGCCTTCATCTCAAAGAGATTTGTGCTGCTTCTGTGTCCCCAAACTCATTGAACGGCATCTCCAGTCACCCAAAATATAGACACCATCTTTGACTCTTCTCTCCTTATCCTTCTCAGCAAATATTAACCACTGATTTTCTCCCAATTATCTCTTTAATTGGTCCACTTATCCATGTTCACATTGCTACCATCTTAATTTAAGCCTCCTAAATTCTCTCGGAGACCCCAGTAATGCCCTGCCTTTACCCTCAAATCCACTTCCTATTTTAGAGCCAGAAGACTCTCTCCAGAGAGTAAACCTGACTCCGTGAATCCATGGCTTGAAAATTGTCAGTGGTAACTCTAAAATATCAGAAAAAGTTGCATGCTGTTTCGCAGAGTAAGATGCTGTATAACCTGGACATGTCTTGCTTTTCAACCTCATCTCTTATTAACTAATTCAACCCCTCTGCTTTTTCTCTCACTGTGAGCTCCAACCAAGTATATTGTATATGAAATTCCATACATTTACCTTGATCTCCTTGACCTTTGTTAATATGATCAGTCAGATCAGTTCAGTTGCTCAGCCATGTCTGACTCTCTGCGACCCCATGGACTGCAGCATGCCAGGCTCCCTGTCCATCACCAACTGGAGTTTGCTCAAATTTATGTCCATCCAGTATGGTATGAACAATATAATAATACTTTGTTAGTATTATTCTGTCTCTCTCACACACACACACACACACACATATTTCTAGGGCTTTCCAGGTGACTCAGTGGGTAAGAATCTGCACACAACGCGGGATAAATGGGTTTGATCCCTGGGTTAGGAAGATCCCTTGAAGGGAGGCATGGCACCCTACTCCAGTATTCTTGCCTGGAGAATCCCAGGGACAGAAGAGCCTGGTGGGCTACACTCCATAGGGTCTCAAAGAGTTAGACACAAATGAAGCAACTGAGCAAGCAAGAAATAAACAATATAACGATACTTCGTTAGCATTATTTTCTCTCTCACACACACACAAACACATGCGTTTCTGTGCCTGGCTATTGCTATTCAGCTTTTATGACTCAGTGAGACTATCCCTTCCTCCAAAAAGCCTTCTGTGATTTTCCACTGCTTCCAAAGCTTCTAGTGCTTATTTTTCTATTGTTGTTGTTGTTGAGTTACTCGGTTGTGTCCGACTCTTTGTGACCCCGTGAACTGTAGCCTGCCAGGCTCCTCTGTCCATGGGGTTCTCCAGGCCAGAATACTGGAGTGGGTTGCTATTTTCTTCTCTAGGGGATCTTCCCAACCCAGGGACTGAACCTGCATCTCCTGCACTGGAAGGCAGATTCTTTACTGCTGTGCCACCAGGGAAGCCCTGTTTCTCTACTGAAGAATTTAAATTGCCTATAGACTTGTTTTTCTTCCCTTACTAGATTATACATTGTTAGAGAACCAGGTCAGTGTCATTTTTCAAAATTGTGTGCTTATTGTCAAGCAGAGTGCTTGGCACATTATAGTTCACTCAATAAATGTTTCTTGACTTTAACTGAATAAAAACATGACAGAGTTAAATTAATTAAAAGGTGGTCATTCTTTTTCTAGGAGGTTTTGCTCTGGGGCAACAGCCAAGACAAATGTGAGACACAAATTGTTCTTAGCGTCTGTAAGCATAAACACTCTGGGAGGAAAAGTGGTAAAGGAAATGAATGCAGATTCCAAAAGAACAAATATAATTGGCCATTTCAGCTGAAACAGGTTCAAGATACATATGTCTGCACATATCTAAACTACAAAGATTTTGTAAATAATAATTCCCAATGTTTATCAATGTTCAAAGAAAGCGAAACTCTCAAACACCACAGATAATAATGCAAGATAGAATGACTTTTTGG
This sequence comes from Aepyceros melampus, assembly GCA_006408695.1. Lineage (NCBI taxonomy): Eukaryota > Metazoa > Chordata > Mammalia > Artiodactyla > Bovidae > Aepyceros > Aepyceros melampus. The sequence goes on along the minus strand of SJXQ01009571.1, from coordinate 355,067 downwards.
TGACTATTTTATCACTGCCCAGGATCTTAAAGTTTTACAAAAGCTTTAAACTAGAAATTCCACATATGGAAATGTACTATAAGAAAAATCTACATACAACATTTTACTATGTAGATATTTATCATAAATCTTTTCTGTCACCAAATAAACAAAGATAACTTATGTATACAATAATAAGCTGATTAAAGAATTGTGATGAAACAATAATGTCATTAAAAAGGATACAAAACATATTTACAGACATAGGAAAAGACTCAAAATATATAAGAGCAAAAAAACTTAGAAAAATTCATGTACAATATGATCTTATTTTTATAAAAATATGTACAGATGTGTGTATGTACCCATAAATATGCATATATCAGACTAGAAACTTACATAATAAGATATTAACTGTGATTATTTTTGTTTCTTAAAGTACTGCCATTTTGACTTTGTGTTTTGGAGGTTTTCCTATATTTTCAGTATTTTTTAAATGGGCACAATGGTAAAGAATGTGCCTGCCAATGAAAGAGACACAAGAGACGCGTGTTCGATCCCTGGGTCTGGGAAGATCCCCTGGAGAAGGAAATGGCAACCCACTCCGGTATTCTTGCCTGGAAAATTCCATGTACAGAGGAGCCTGGCTGATTATAGTCCAGGGGGCTCATAAAGAGTCAGACATGACTGAGTGACTGAGCACACACATCTTTGTTGTAGGATAAGAATAAACTTTTAAGGAGCCAGAATTAAAAAGTAGGCTTATACAATCACTTATTACTGTGAAATTTAAAAGGTCTAATATGTTGATAATACATTCTCACCATAGGTATCTCACCATAGATATTTATACAGAAATTCTCTTTTAAATAGAAACTCCTTTGTCACATGTGATTACTAGCTCCCCATAAATACATCTAATAATTTTAATTTAAGAGATAGGTCTTTTCCAAGATAACTGCTGAATCATGCAATTCAAAGTCAAGGCAATTCATACATCACCATCCAGCTCCTACTAAGTGCCAGGCTCTGTAGTCATCACAGTCCAGGACCTACAACAACTTTCACCTCTACAAAATGATAACAGTTAATAGGTTTTTGTTGTTGTTTTCCTTATGTTTTAAATGAATGAAAAACACTTCCTACTGGGGTACAAATTTGCTGTCCCTTTCATACAGTGATGAAGCCATCAGGACAGCACATACTTTGAACTGTTTTCCCAAATGGGAAAATGATTCACACTTGATCCTTGTCCCCTCCTGACCCTCTGGTTCAGTGACCAGAGGTGAACCATTTGCAGCTTGCTATAGGGGAGCTTTATGCTCAGAAAGTAAAAGTAAAAGTCACTCAGTCATGTCCGACTCTTTGGGACCCCATGGACTTCTCCAGGCCAGAATACTGGAGTGGGTAGCCCTTCTCTTTGCCAGGGGATCTTCCCAACCCAGGGATCGAACCCAGGTCTCCCGCATTGCGGGCAGATTCTTTACCAGCTGAGCCACAAGGGAAGCCCAAGAATACTGGAGGCCAGAATACTGGATTGGGTAGCCTTTCCCTTCTCCAGGGTATCTTCCCAACCCAGGAATAGAATCAGGGTCTCCTGCATGGAAGGTAGATTCTTTACCAACTGAGCTATCAGCAAACAAAACCCATCTGTGCTCAGAAATCAGAGCAAAAACACCTGTTGCACTTTTGATCAAACCCATTCTTCAAGTCCTCGTTATTCCACAGAAGAACAAGCTATTCTAACCTTCTAGTGAACTAAAACCACTTGTCTCATTAGACCCCAGAGGGCACGAAGCAGACCTGGAAGTGAAGTTTTACAGAAATCCAAAGCCCCTCTGGGTTTCTATCAGAGAAGTAGAGCATGAGGGTCTTCTACCCCTCACATCAGGACACATGGTTTGATAAGCAGGTTATGAAGTCAGGGAAGGACACTAGGAATCTGCATATCTTATAAAATCTTGGCTGTAAGTTTATCACCATCCTATCTTGTCCCCCACACCAACCATCCTTCAGGAACATTCAACCTGTAATAACAAGAAATAAGATGATAAGCCCAGTAAATGTTAATCGTTCAGTCGTGTCCAACTCTTTGAAACCCTATGGACTATAACCCACCAGGCTCCTCTGTCTATGGGATTTCCCAGGCAAAACTACTGGAATGGGTCACCATTTCCTTCTCCATGGGATCTTCCCAACCCAGGGATCAAACTTTGGTCTCCCGTATTGCAGGCAGATTCTTTACTGTCTGAGCCCTAGGGAAGTAGTATTTGATAAATCCAGGACTCAGTGCAAAGAAATGAAATTAGTGACAGTGCCTTGCCTTAAGCCTTCTGCCAACTGCTGTAAGACCTGCCTTTCCCTGATCTGTTTCACCTTGCCTTTCCTGCAAGAACTGGGCTCTGCCAGCACACACCCTTGGCCTCAGGCTCGGTGGCCTTCAGTGTGTCTAATCCCCAGTCCAACTTCTCTTGAATCCTCTGACCCTTGTCCACAAGCCCTGTTGGGCTCCAACGGCCACTCCTGATCATCTTTACTATCTATTCTCTTTGCTAACTTGCTATGCCCCTCCCTTGTTCTCCTGGAAGATCAACACATTATATAACTTAACCGAACTTCTGAATCTTATCTGAACAACAGCAGACTCAGTATACTCAGATAGTGGAAATGATCTCCCTGTAAAATAAATTCATGGAGCCATTTAACAGAGTAGCTGAAGGGGCCTGGCTGAGAGCCTACATCAATTGCTGCCAAAACCCAGTCTCCCTTTATCTTCCCTTTTGTTCCATTTCTTTTCATTTAAGGTTAATGTTCTGGACCTTTTGAAACAGGTGACTCTGTTAACGTTAATAAGCAAAGTGTGATAGTATCTTCCATGACTTCAGATGTCAAACTCGGAGAAGAAGAAGGGAAAGTACTTTTAAATGGCCATATCCTCTTAGTAACATTCCAAGAGAGAGACTGCTTATCTTGATTTTAATTTTCCTGTCTCCTTTCATCTCTTCTGCTAAAAATATGGCTTAGAGAAAGATCACCCATGAAGCACTTATTGGAAAGATATTACTAACGTTTACTGGGAGCTGGCAGGAGAATGGGGCAGATTAAGGGCAAGGATTGGAGGGGGTGGGGAAAGTGGACAATGGTACCTAATGAGAATACACTTTATACTTTGTAAGCTCAGGCATAGTTCATAAACACAGCCCTGAACAAATTCAAATTTTAAAGTTATTTTACAAAGCATGGCCTGAAATTCACCTCTGAGTCTCCTCTGAAGAAAATGCTTACGATAGACAAACATACAGGAAGAAAGTTTAGCTTACTTAGGAAATTAAACTGTTTTCACTCCCCCAAAGAATCTCTGATTTAAAACAAGTCCTTCTTACCTGTGGTTTAAAGCTCTGTTAGCCAACACGACAACATTCCCCTTTATATGAAAATCAGATGTCTTCAATGTTAGTCAGTGTTTCTCAGAGTAAATGATCCATGAACTAACCATCTGTATCAGAAGCATCTGGAATTTTCAGCAAGTCTAGGCTTCACTTCGGAGAAGGCAATGGCACCCCACTCCAGTACTCTTGCCTGGAAAATCCCATGAATGGAGGAGCTTGGTAGACTGCAGTCCATGGGATCGCTAAGAGTTGGACACAACTGAGTGACTTCACTTCCACTTTTCACTTTCATGCATTGGAGAAGGAAATGGCAACCCACTCCAGTGTTCTTGCCTGGAGAATCCCAGGGACGGGGGAGCCTGGTGGGCTGCCGTCTCTGGGGTCGCACAGAGTCGGACACGACTGAAGTGACTTAGCAGCAGCAGCAGCAGCAGCAGGCTTCACTTCCCCTTAGCTCTCCATTGGCCCAGCCCCTTCTCCTTGCTCACTCAGTCATGTCTGTTTGCGATCCCATGGACTGCAGCATGTCAGGTTTCCCTGTCCTTCGCTATCTCCCAGAGTTTGCTCAAACTCATGTCCATGGAGTCAGTGATGCCATCCAACTATCTCATGCTCTGTCACTCCTCCTCTTGCCCTCAATCCTTCCCAGCATCAGGGTCTTTTCTAATGAGCAGATTCTTCACATCACAAGGCCAAAGTGTCAGAGCTTCCCCTTCAGCATCAGTCCTTCCAATGAATATTCAGGGTTGATTTCCTTTAGGATTGACTGGTTTGATCTCCTTGCTGTGCAAGAGACTCTTGAGTCTTCTCCAGCATCACAGTTCTCTAGCCAACCTTCTATATCAAAGTCTCTGCTGAGTCAGAATTAGAGTTTGGAGTCTAGAGATACTTCCAGCCCCAGGCATTTCTGCAAGTGATTAGGTAGATTTTGACCTATAAAAGGCCTAGATCCAGGGACTCAGCTAAAGACAGAATTGAAGAATCCTGGCCATCCAATACAAAGGATCACAGGATTAGTACCTGGACATGTTCAGCAGCACTTTGAGTTACTAAAGAAAAATGATGGCACCTCATGAAGCATCTACATCAAACATAAGGGGGAAAATAGGAATCAAAGACCAGGGACAATGATTGCATCTTGTTAGCAGAGGTTCAAGTCCTAGGATGGAAATCCTAAAACAAAGCTCTTTGGACAGGAATCATGGTTCTTGAGCTGGAACAAGATATAGCCTCATAAGCACACAAGCATATCTAATTAACAAGAGTGAATGAGTAGTACTTAAGAGCTCAAACTACACCCAACATCAGGTTTCCTTATAGTCAGTATAAATCAAGAGTTTCCATAACAATACTTCATGTTAAATGCACAAGGCCACCAATGACTGGAATTCATCATCACAAGGAAAAAAGAGGAGGGACACAGGCCACTTGGAGGGGAAGGGGCTGACATCACTTTACATCCCCAGGCTGTTTTATCAGGGGCAAGAAAACCCATCATTAGCCTGGTGTGCAAGTTCTAGCATTTGAGACACTCAAGCCTGAGCCCAAGGGGGACAGGCACATATCAGTAGAGGAAGCCTCCTCAGAGCTCAGCTTTGTGCAATTGACCAGGGAAGAGGTTGAAGCAGAAATGGGAGCTTTTCTCTCTGACTTTCTCCAACCTACCTAAGTAAACCCACATTTCAGGCAGCATGATGACATAAAAGGCATGGAATGACAGAAAAATGCACACTTTTGAGAACCTACAGCAGGAGATGTACTGGTTACTCTCATACATATTGTTTCCTAGTGGCTCAGATGCTGAAAAGTCTGCCTGCAATGCAGGAGATCCAGGTTTGAACCCTGGGTCAGGAAGATCCTATGGAGAAGCAAATGGCAACCTACTCCAGTATTCTTGCCTAGAGAATTCCTTGGACAGAGGAGCCAGGCAAGTACAGTCCACAGGGTCACAAAGAGTCAGACATGACTGAGCAACTCTCACTTTCACTTTCATTTATTAATAGTACCAACAACACTGATATGTAAGTCACGTTATCCCCATGTTACAGATAAGAAAGAGAGGTTCAGAGAATTTAAGGGATCTGCCCAAGAAACTTTCTGACAATTTCTCACTCTCAGAGCACTAGTCATACATTTTTCAGAAGCTGCCTCTTTTATATTCAAAAACAACTTCTATGGAGACTTTGCTATGCTTATGATTAAAAAGAGGGCTTTTGAAGCTAAATATGTACACACGTATACACGCATACACAACCACACTGTCAATTTTGTATGTAATTTGAGGGAAGAGAAAAGAGTTTCTTGTGGATTTTTGTTGTTGTTGTTAATTTTAATTTATTTTTTGCTGTGCAGCATGTGAGATCTTAGATCCCACACTAGGGATCAAACTTGTACCCCTTGCACTGGAAGGGCAGAGTACTAACCGCTAGACCACTAGGGAAGTCCCATCCTGTGGATTCTTTGTGTGTATGTGTGTGTGTGCACCTCTCTTGTTTGACCCAAACTCTGCAACATGTGTGTGTGTGTGAGTTCTCAGTCATGTCCGACTCTTCACAACCCCATGGACCCTCCAGACTCCTCTGTCCATGGAATTTTTCAGGCAAGAATACTGGAGTGGGTTGCCCTTTCCTGCTCCAGGGTATTTTCCCAACCCAGGGATCGAACTCATGTTTCCTTTGTCTCCTGCACTGGCAGACAGAGCCGTTACTACTGTACCACCTGGGAAGCCCTAAAACTCTGCAATAAAATCACTGTAATTGAAACATACATAAAGCCTACATAGACATTCCATAAGTACCAGAACCACTAACACTTTGAACCCAATTCTGTCCAACACCAAGCCATGCTTTCTTGTATGACACGTGCTGCACTGCTTCACTCTTGCTCCTCCTGCTTGAGGCCCCCTCCCTAGCTCTCCCTGCCTCTCAGGATGTCACCCAAACTGAGCCCATGTGCCTAGAGCCTGTGATCCACTGCCATGAGAAGCCAGTGCACCATAATGAAAAGTAGCCCTCACTGGCTTCAACTAGAGAAAGCCCCTGTACAGGAGCGAAGACCCAGTACAGCCACAAATTATTCAATAAATAAATATTTTTTAATTAAAAAAATATAAACAGTCAACACCAAGGGAAATGCTTAAGCCCCAAATCAGAGCTGGTGCAAGGCTAGGCTGCCAAGAATCTAGAAGAAGGAAACCAAAACATAGTGAAAGCTGCCAAAAGAGATTTAGGATTGTTCCCAGGTCCTCAGTTAGCAGGCATGGCAACAAAAGACAGGAAATCTTTGCAGAAAACATTGAGGAGGAAGAGTTCGTGAGCCAACCCTGGGGTCTGAGATGGCCAGCATGATCAGGGAGACCAAACATGGGAGCAGGTGGTCACGTGGTTATTCAAGAGTTAAAGTCAAGGCTGCCTGAGAAGACCAGACCTCTTCTGTCACAGTGGGAGCTTATGTCCAGCTGAGCAAGGCAACTGGAGCCTAAATCTGACACCCTGATTTCAATCAGCAGTCCTCACCCAGAAGTGGAAAGGTCCCCACCTTTATAACTTGATTTTAGAAACACAGGGAATGGCACACTGGCCCCAAAATATGTACCACATCATATCAATGCTGAAAGGCCTTTGGTTATACAATAGAACTTAATGCCTTTTGTTCAGAATGAGATTTAAGGTGCTATAACAAAGAGGAAGGAATAGAAAACACCTTTCCTAGAAACCAAGTGTGAAAGGAAGAAAAGAACTTGGCTCCAGAAGGGTTAAAAAAAAAAAAAGACATCATGAAAGGCAAAAGGGCATGAAAAGTGGAAGCAAAGAAAGCTGGGTATTTCACAGATATCGTTTACCTTTGGCAGTGCTCCTCCAGGAGGTCTCTTCCTTCTCACCTAGTTGGAAGTGGCATGGGGAAGGGGTGGTGGGAATGGTCAGTGGTCCATGTCTGGTAGGGCCTCCCTATGCATCCTTCATACTCCATGTGTACCCAGAGGACCTATAATATACACAACACAAGCAGAGGAGAAAAGGCGTGAACACAGAGCATGTAGTCAGCTGAGAGCAAAATGGTGCTGAGTTTCCAGCATGGACATGGCCACGCTATTCCTGGCTGTCAGGGTTTTTTCTGTGATATTGGACCAGTGCCGAAACCTCTCTGTACTTTCATTAATGCATGAACAATATGTCTAATCCCTGTCTCATAAGAATGCTGTGAAAACTAATGAGCTTATAAAAAAAAATACTAAACTGATGTAAAAGTCCTCTGTATACCCCAGAGAGGATATAAACACCAGGTGATCTAATTTAAAATACAGATGTGTATTTCCATATATGTCAGCCAACATAAGAACATTCAACTTTACAAAGCAATGGCTATTTGGTTATTTATTTTTAAAGTGGTGGAGGGGAATGGGTAGGGAGGTTTCACTATGAAAACAGAATATCCTACAAGTGAAAGAAAACTAATGCTGAGTATTGTTCAAATTAATATTTAAATATCAATAACATTTATTGGATTTATAGGTGGCTCAGTGGTAAAGAACCCACCCTCCAAAGCAGGAGACGCAGGTTTGATCCCTGGATTGGGAAGATCTGGAGGAGGAAATGGCAACCCACTTCAGTATTCTTGCCTGACAAATCCCATGGACAGAGGGGTTTGCCCATTTGGCAGGTTACAGTTCATAGGGTTGCAAAGAGGCAGACAGACTAAGCATAAACACACACTCACACAAAACCTTTATTGAGGACTTGCTAGGCAATAGATGCCAGGCTAAGCATGTATTATCCCATTTAATCCTCATAGTAACCCATGGAAACTGTCTTTACTATCTCTAATTTCACAGATAGGAAAACAGAAATTCTGAGAAATTAAGTAACCAGCCAGAGGTTATCTATTTAATCAGTAGTGGAGACAAGATTTGAAGCCTAGGACTGCTCAGTTCCTCATCCTTTTCTCTATTAACTACCCTGCCTCCCCAACAAATATGTAGATCCCATAGAATATGCAATGTTGTAGAGTAATAAACACCAAAAACCAAAACCTGGCAGAGAAGCTAAAGGACAGGGGCCTAGAGATCCACATGCTTATTACTGTGAAGGATGTTTTAAATAAGATAGATTATCTCTAAATAACAAATCCATAGGAAAATAACTTGTGATGTGTGAAATTCTTATTTACAGATGCTTACTCCTTGGAAGAAAAGCTATGACCAACCTAGACAGCATATTAAAAAGCAGAGACATTACTTTGCCAACAAATGTTCATCTAGTCAAAGCTATGATTTTTCCAATAGTCATGTATGGATGTGAGAGTTAGACCATAAAGAAAGATGAGCACCAAAGAATTGATGCTTGTGAACTGTGGTGCTGGAGAAGACTCTTGCAAGTCCCTTGGACAGCAAGGAGGATCAAACCCCTCCATCCTAAACGAAATCAGTCCTGAATATTCATTGGAAGGACTGATGCTAAAGCTGAAGCTCCAATACTTTGGCCACCTGATGTGAAGAACTGACTCATTGAAAAAGACCCTGATAGTGGGCAAAATTGAAGGCAGGAGGAGAAGGGGATAACAGAGGATGAAATGGTTGGATGGCATCACCAACTCAGCAGACATGAGTTTGAGCAAAGTCCGGGAGATGGTGATGGACAAGGAAGCCTAGCATGCTGCAGTCCACTGCTGAGCAACTGAACTGAACTGACTGATCCACTCGACTCATTCTGGCAATCATTTTTATGACAGATTCAGATTTCCAGGCAGATGCAGAATTCAACATTCCTCCATAGGGAAGGCATTCTTGCTTAGGACCCACTCCTCCAGTGCTAATAAACAGCACAAGCTCAGGCAGGTGACTGCCCTCCTCCATACAATCCTTCTCCAGGGGATCTTCCTGACCCAGGGATTGAACCCATATCTCCTGTGTCTTCTGCATTGTAGGTGGATACATTACCACTGAGCCATTCAGGACTCTGCCCATAAAATCCACTGAGATTCAATAAACATTGATAGAGAGCCCCTTCAGCACCAGACAAGAGCCAGGTAACATGGCTCTAGAAAAGCACTACCAAGACAGAGAGGGCAGTGTAATCTGCCTGGTGTCAATTACAGTGTTCAATTACAATGCTTTTCTTCCAACATCTAACTTATCACTGAGAACTGAAAAGTGACTCTGACTGGTGCTAAATTGATTCCTCATCACAAACCTAGCTATCCCCGGTCTAACTTTTCTCTCTGCAGCCTGACATTTCAGTGATTTTGAAGATTTAACACACCATTCTCCAAAGGGAGCAATTGCCTCCAGGGCCTCAGAGGGAGTTGGTGACCCTGTGCTTCCTCCAGGCCACGTGGTGTCCACCTGTTTCCTCTTTTACAGCCACACGGTTCTCAAGACACTGCCTAAAGCCCAGAAGCAGAGAACAACGCAACTCTGAGCCCTACAAGCAGAGCTGAGATTTGTTAGCCATTCAGGGCAGAGCTGGAATCCTCCCGTTCCAGCTTCGAGAGCCAAGTTCAAGACCACTGGGGCTCCTCCAAGCCATCTGTGGACTCCATTTCACATCTCAGCCAGGAAGTACATGATGGGGGGAGAGGGAGTAGGAAGAGGCATATCCTTCTCCTGAGAAAGGAGCTGCAGAGGAAGTCAGAAAACCTAAATACGAGCATCCATGGGGCTAACATCACCTGCACGATTTTATCCGAGGCTAGCCTCAAGCTTATGCAACTAGACAGCTGCCAACCAGGGTAGGTTGTTCACGATAGTGAAAAGGACTCCTTGAATGAAAAAGATACCTTTTCTGCAAACCTGCTAATGCCTAACTAAAATCCCAGGCTGTCATCTCTGTTCATAGGCTTACAGCCTTGATTCCACTGTGCCTGGTCATGCTATACAGGCTGGGTGCTGACCAAGGCTGGCGAGTTGTCCTGGGGTCTGGAGCTCATGTGTGAGGTGGTCATTATCAGCAGAACAGATCCAGGAGTGAGAGTCAAAGCATGACTGGGAAGACCCACCCCAATCTGTGGCCTCCCTCACCAGACCACTTTCCATCAACCGTGGGACCAAAGTCAAAATATAAGAAGCATCAGGCTTTCCAGCTTCACTCATTTGTGATTGTCTTATTTTCTAGTTCTATCCTTGCCCTTGCTGAGTTCTTTCGAGGCTGCTTCATTCCACTGACTGCTCAACATCTAACGCTTTTACTTTTCTCTTTCATTTCCAGTCCCTTCCTGTCACCGCAAACCAGACAACAGACAGGATTTTCTGCCTCCATGGTATTAAGGCAGAGGAAATACCACAGATAGGCTTTGCAATCAACACAGTTTGAGGCAAAGGCAGATGGGCACTCCTATACTAAAGCAATTGGGAATTCATTCTCTATTGACCGAAACTCCGAGATGAGAACAGCAGGACAATTAAAGCGACTAAGCTGGGCTCCACCCAGACCCCATATTTCTCATTATCAAAGTCAGGAGACCTCCCTGACTACACATGTACAGAAAGGTTCCTTGGAGCCCAAAGGAGAGTTATGACAAGGGATGTTCTACCCAGATAGCTTTTGAGTAGAATCCATCTTGACCAAGAGATGCATGCACACACGTGAGAGGATCCTGAGATATACCAAATACAGACTGTGAACCAGGCAGTCAGAATGACTGGCCGAAGGAAAGCCGGAAGAAATGCCCCGTGTAAGTAATTTACACTGCCGCATGGGTACAGCTCAGAGACTCTCCCTGTGAGTCTACCTGTGTGTTTCTCCACAAGTACTGCACATTTTTCCTCCTAATAAATACTTTACTTACCTTACTACTTTCCATCTTGGTGGAAATTCTTTTCCGCAAAACTGAAGGCCAGGGCCCTTTCACTGACCACTGGCCTAGTGCCTCGGATCCAGTGCTTTCATGGCCACAGCCCAGCCTCAGTCTCTGGCCAGGAACCCAAACCCCACTCCAACCCGTGGCAGGCTGAAGCCACCTGAGAATCACATCAAGTCCCAGCTCTGCCATTCATTAGCTGTTTGAACTTGAACAAGGTATTTTAAACTCTTTAATCTTCAATTTTCCCATCTATAAGATGAAGTCACTACATCAACCTCATAAAGAAAAGCCCACACAGCAATGAAGATCCAGCATAGCCAGAAATAAATAAAATTATTTTTTTAAAAAAAGCACATGATATTACGACACAAAGTTGGAGCTCTCTTGTATCATTTTCTCCTAAAATTTTTAGGTTTGGAGGTCAACAAAGGGAGCTTCTTTGACTAGTATACAAATGATCACTTCATGACCCCTAATTACTGTATTTTTTCTTAGTATCAGGGTCAGTAGAAAATTTCCAATGGAAGAAGCCAGTTTATTCCATCCTTAGCTCAAAGCAGTTGATGAGAACGCATTGTTAGTAGGGATAGTTTCAGGTATGGTTTAGTCATGGGTTTTTGGCACAAGTGATATGAACTGGAAAAGAATAAAACATATTACTGGATGGGTCTGTGCCTTCTGTATTGCAATATGTTCCTTACTTCTATTCAAATAGTTCTAGGTTGGAAAGAGAAAGGTGGGGGTGGAAGGCAAAGGAAGAAAGAGGTGGTGGAGAGGGCAAAAGGCAGAATAAGAGAGAAAGAGATGGAAAACAGATTAATTAAAGTGTTAAATAAACATTTGCTGGCAGCTTAAGAGGTAAATGATCTTTCGAGGCCCTATGTTCGTGGGTTAAGTCAACACTTAGAGTCAGTCACCATGAGGGTTCCTGCCAGAGCTATGGACTGTGTCATAGCACTCTAGGCTGAAAAGTAAATATATAACAGCACAGCACACTTCTCAGAAACAACCAACAGACAGGTTTGCTGAAGCTCTCTAGCTAATTGACTACTGCCAAAGCACCCCCTCTCAACTCAAGATTCCTACCCACCTTCTCCCTCCTAAAGCCCCACCCTGGCTAAAACGTCAGCTCATCAAGTCAGCAGCAGGCTGGGGTCTCAGAGACATGGAGTTCAGTCAAGATGGCAGGACCAGGAAGTAATAGAGGGTGTTGTTGTTTAATCACTAAGGCATGTCCGACTCTTGGCAACCTCATGAATTGCAGCACGCCAGACTTCCATGTCCTTCAGCCTACCAGACTCTTGGAGTCTGGTCCAACTCATGTCCATTGAATCAGTGATGCCATCCAACCATCTTATCCTCTATCACCACCTCCTCCTTATGCCCTCAATCTTTCCCATCATTAGGGTCTTTTAGTCAGCTCTTCACATCAGGTGGCCAAAGTATTGGAGCTTCAACTTCAGCATCAGTCTTTCCAATGAATATTGAGTTGATTTCCTTTAGGACTGACTGGTTTGATTTCCATGCAGTCCAAGGGACTCAAGAATTTTCTTCAGCACCACAATTTGAAAGCGTCACTTCTTTGGCTCTCAGCCTTCTTTATCGTCCAACTCTCACATCCACACAAGACTACTGGAAAAATCATAGCTTTGACTATATGGACTTTTGTCAGCAAAGTGATGTTTCTGCTTTTAAAAATGCTGTCTAGGTTTGTCATAACTTTTCTTCCAAAGAGTGTCTTTTAATTCCATGGCTGATGTGGGTGACAGCAAGTCAAACTGTGTCTTAAGGATGAAAGTAATGAAACCCAAGAACCTGAAATTTGTCACTGTGGATCCAGATAAGGGAGATAATTCCAAACACTAAGAGGCAAAGAGAGGCAGTAACAGAGGGAGAAGCAGGAACAAAAGACAAATGAGTATGACCCAAAGAACTGCCTTCACCTGAGCTCTGATGGCCAGCACTGATTTTGATTAAATTTCAGCTATGAAATGGGGAATGGGAAGAGTTGCTTGGCTTAAACTCACAGAATTAGGAACCTATTAAGCAGATTAACCTCTTCTCTCCCTTGCTAGAAATGGCACACAGTCACAACTATTTGTCCATGTATACACACACACACACACAGTCTGAACCTTGGCACGTCTATTTTAAGACTGTCAACTCCTTTAAAAGCATAAAAAAAAAAATCCTAGGTCTTGATTTAATACTAACTCATTCAGGGACTTCAGAAAAGTCTCTGTTCTCTTGTTGCTCAGCTGTTCAGTCATGAATCTCTGCGATCCCATGGACTGCAGCACACCAGGCCTCCTGTCCTTCACTGTCTCCAGGAGTTTGCTCAAACTCATGTCCATTGAGTCTTTTCTCTAGCCCTTGGGTTTTCTGGTTGCAAACTATGGATAGTATGAGTTGAACTTCTGGTGGTTTGGAGGATAAAGTGAGAGAATGCATTGTGAGAGTACTTTGGAAAAGTATATGTGTTATATAAATGTAAGGGATCATATTATTAAGAGAGCTTTGTGGGCTATTTAGTTTTCAGTTCTTTCAAAACCAGACTAATCCCAAGACCTAAGCCAATGATAACCCATTTATAATTACAGTCACAGCAGGATTTTTGATTCCTAACTCAGTTCACCCTGACTTACTTTGGGTTCTTCTCCCAATTTCACTGAGTAGTTTTATCTAGAGTTGGCAGGAAAAATGCAGGGCATACAGTCAAATTTAAATTTAAGATAAACATCTAATAATTTTTTAGTTTATCTTCCAAATTACACATAGGACATACTTAGTAAAGATTTATCTCTTGTTACTTTAAATTCAAATTTAAACATGCTCTGTATTTTTTGAACTCTGAATTTTATTTTTTATTTTTTAAACTTTGTATTTTATATTGGAGTATGGCCAATTAACAATATTGTGACAGTTTCAGGTGCATAGCAAAGTGACTCAGCCATACATTCACATGTATCCCTTCTCCTCTAAACTTCCCTCTCATCCAGGCTGCAACACAATACTGAACAGAGTTGCCTGCTATACAATAGGTCCTTGTTGCTTATCAACTTTAAATATAGCAGTATGTCATGTCCATCTTAAATTCCTTAACTATCCCTTCCCTCCTGGTAACAATAACTGTTTTTCTAAGTCTGCAAGTCTGTTTTGTTTTGTAAATAAGTTCCTTTGTATCATTTCTTTTTAGATTGCACATATAAGAGATACCATATGATATTTATCTTTCTGTCTGACTTCATTCAGTATGACAATCTATAGGTCCACCTTGTTGCTACAAATGGCATTATTTCATTCTTTTAAATGGCTGAGTAATATTCCATTGTAATATACCACATCTTCTTTATCCATCCCTCTACTGATGGACATCTAGATTGCTTCCATGTCTTGGCTATTTTAAACAATGCTGAATGAACACTGGGGTGCGCATATTCTTTTGGAACATGTTTTTCTCCAGATACATGCCCATCTGGAGTAGGGTTGCAAAGTTATATGGTAGCTCTGTTTTTAGTTTTTCTAAGGAAACTCCATACTGTTCTCCATAGACAGACATACTCTGTATTTCTATTTGCTGAACCTGGCAACCCTATTTTATACACATACAACCTCTGGTCTCCATCTAAACAGAACAATTTTTAATTCGGTAATAATCGTGGCCAACCCTACAACATAGAGGGAGACATCAACTACCAATTCCATTCTTCTCGAAAACATAGAATATCTTTTTATTCTCAGCTAAACCAGTTCATACTGACTTGCTTCATGTGAAGGAAGTTTCTCATTTTTCTCATAACGAGATTTTGGCCTGTCCGTGTGATCCTCTCCCTCAGAGATCATGAACCGATGACCTAAGGGCTAACTGAAAGCTTAGAGGTTCTCTTTTGCTTGCAGCATGTGTTTTTAAGTTCTCTGTTATATGCAAATATTTAACAAATAAGAAAATTATATTCAACTTCTATCCAAGATAAAGTAACAAAGATTTAACATCCTGCCTAAAACAATCAAACCAAACCAAACAAAAAGGCAAAGCACATGAAAAAAGAGAAAAAGAAAAACCCTTCAAGAAACTGAATATCATTTAATAAAGGACAATGATCCTGAAAGATAGAGGGAAATGAAGTGAACCCTACCATTGCCCCAGTATATTATCTTGAGAGAGTTTCCAGGTCATGACATGGAGGGAGAAAAGCCTAAGCAGAGTCCAAAAGACTCCTAGAATTTAGGAAATTGATCTAAGTTGGTTATAATTCACAGGACAGAATATCAAAAAACAGAGAGTTGCACAAGGAAAGAACCTCAGATATCTGCAGAGGGTCTCCCCCATGTATTAAACAGAATACTGATCCTTGGACAAGACTACCTGAGGCTAAGGAAAGAACTTAAAAAATTGAAGGAAAATGTGCCCAGGACTCACTTGAGGCCAGGAATACTGCCAATTTCCAACAGCCAACTGGAAAACCTCATAATTTACAGGGTTCTGGGTAGAATACTCCAAAGGACCTTACCTCAGTAGTGTGAAATAATTAGCCTTAGACCAAACTTTGTTTTTATACCACTTAGCAAATCTTAAAAGCAGGACACAAGTGAATCAAAATATGTTCAAGTATCTCAACTGTGTCCTGGAACAAAGGATAAGAATATATATTTTATATATATTCTTTTATATATATATTATATATATATATAAAAGAATATTTGTAAGAATAAAAAGATACCCAATATCCAACAAGGTAAAATTCATGTCTGAAATCCAATAAAAAATTGCCAGGCATGCAAAGAACCCAAAATATGATGCCTTATGAGGAGAAAAATCAATTAACAAAAACTAACACAGATGTTAGAATGAGTAGACAAGGATCCGTGAAGGCAGTAATAGTATTCCATACATTCAAATAGTTAAGTGGAGATATGGAAGCTACAAGAAGTACATAAGTGTAATGATTAGAGATTAAAGGTACAATGTCAGAGATTATAAAATATGTTATATGTAATTAATGAAAGATTAGATATGGCAGAATAAAAGAGCATAGAACTTAAAGACATAGCAATGAAAACTATACTAAAAGGAACACAGAGAGTAGAAAAAAAGGGGGAAAGAGTATCAGCTGGACAAATTTAACTGGACTAATAAGCATATTAGGCTTCCCTGGTGGCTTAGACAGTAAAGGATCTGCCTGCAATGCAGGAGACCCAGGTTCAATCCTTGGGTCAGGAAGATTCCTTGGAGAAGGAAATGGCACCCAACACCAGTACTCATGCCTGGAAAATCCCATGGACGGAGGATCCTGGAAGGCTACAGTCCATGGGGTTGAAAGAGTCAGATATGACTGAGTGACTTCACTTTCACTTTCAATAAGCATATTGTTCCTTCATGAAATAAAAGGGAGAAAAAATATTTGAAAAAATAATGGTTGGTTTTTGGGAAAAAATACCAAAATTTTTGAAAAAATACCAAAACTGTTTTTCTGCTATTTTGAGCAACAAAATAAAGTAACACTGAGTTATAATCCAGAGTATAATATATCCATGGGGCCACATGGATGGCAAGCAATCAATTGATTAATCAATAAATGGGAGATAATGGTGGCTCAGATGGTAAAAAATCTGCCTGCAATGCAGGAGACGCGGGTTTGGGAAGACCCCCTCTGGAGAAGGAATTGGCAACCCATTCCTATATTCTTCCCTGGAGAATTCCATGGACAGAGGAGCCTGGCAAGCTACAGTCCATGGGATCACAAAGAGCCAGACAGGACTGAGCAACATACACACACAATAGACAATCACAGAAGAATTCTAAATAATTGATGGAAACACTCTGCTCTCAACAGGATGGAACGTAACTACCCACTCCGAAAATGTACACTGTACATAATGACTTTCTTTCAAAGCACACGTTATTAAAAGGAGTTCCTTCATTTTCCAGTGGTGAACCTGACAGACGCTACTTCAATCAGATAATCAGTGTTAACATGAACAAGAAGAAACTCTGGCAAGAATTTCCAGTACAATGTTGAAGAACAAGAGGGAAAGCAAGCACGTTCATCTGTGTTAGATTTGGGTTATTCATAAATACTGTTTATAGACATACTGTATAGCACAGAGAACTCTAGTCAATATACAGTAATAACCTATATGAGAAAAATCTGAAAAGAAATAAATATATGTATAACTGAATCACTTTGCTGTACACCTGAAACTGACACAAAATTTGTTTTTTTAAACACAAATACTTCAATAATCTTTTTTAATACCGTTTATTGTGTTGAGGAATTTTTCTTCTATTCTTTCTTTCCTGAGAGCTTTTATCATTAAAGGTATGTTGCATTTTGCCAAATGTTTTTTCTACATCAATTGAGATAATCATGTGGATTTTTTGCTTTATTCTATTAACTGGTTTTCTTAATTATATTGAGCAACACTTGCATTTCTGGGATAAATTCCATTTGGTCATGGTGTATAATCATTTTGATGTGCTCTTGGATTCAATTTGCTAATTTTTTTTCAGGATTTTTATCTCAATATTCATAAAGAATATGGAACTATAACTTTCTTTCCTTGTGATGTCTTCTGGCTTTGCAATCAGAGTTATGCTAGTCTCATAGAATGAGTTGAGAAATGTTCTCTCCTCCTGAATTTTTTTTGGAAGAGTCAGAGAAAGATTGGTATTAATCCTTTAAATGTTTCTTAGAATGTAGTAGTGAAGCCATCCAGTACAGGACTTTTCCTTCTTGGGAGGTTTATGGATACTGATTCAATCTTTTTAGCCTTATATATATAAGATTTATTATTTCTTCTCGGGTCAGCTTAGTTAATTTGTGTATCTTAAGGAACTGTCCATTTCTTCTAGACTATCTAATTTGCTGGCATATAGTTATTCATAGCATACTCTTACAATCTTTTTATCTCCATCAGGTCAGTAGTAATGTTATCAGTTTCAGTTCTTATTTTGGTTATTTGTGTCTTCTGTATTTCAAAATATTTATTTCAGGCAGTTTCTGCCAGTATTATTGCTGTCCAGGTGGAGACAAATGTTCCCAGTGCTTCCTGCTTCATCATCTTCTATGACATTACTCTTAAAGGGAAATTCCTATCACTAAGCACACACACACACATATATGTTTTTTAAAGTCTAAAATCAATGGCTTCTGCTTCCACGTGAAGAATTAGAAACAGAAGAGCAAATTAAATGCAAAACAGGGAAATCAAAAGAATTAAGGTTCGATGCGGGATGCAGGATGCTTGGGACTGATGCACAAGGATAATCCAGAGAGATGGTGAGGGGCGGGAGGGGGGAGGTGGGGGTCGGGATTGGGAGTTCATGTACACTCGTGGCTGATTCATGTCAATGTGTAGCAAAACGAATACAGTATTGTAAAGCAAAACAAACTAAAAAATAAAAATTAATTTAAAAAAAATAATAAAGATCAAAGCCAAAGACAGCGAAATAGAACATTACACCAAACTGACGACACTAAAAGCTGGTTCTTCGATAGTGCTGGCTGAAATAAAAGCACATGTGAGAGCTATGAATTTCAGTTTCATTTGGGAACTTACTGAGGACTATATCCCAGGAAAACTTTCTTAGATAACTCTAAGAAACTTCTCTGAAGAGACAAGGGGGAGGCCAGCATATATGTGATTTTGGTGAAAGGGCACGTGCAACCAAGTACACGTCTCAGTAGAAAGTTGCCGCTAGCTGCAAGGAGCAGATTAATGTATTTCGTGCTTTTGTAAGTATGAGACAATGCAATAAATTTGATTTATAAATTTTTATTCTGAAAATATCTAACTATCTGAAGGCTTGTTCTGTAAGTTTTCCCAGAGTATACTATGCTTCATTCCCGATTTCTGCCCTGACATCCTTTCAGAATGTGTGAAAGGTCAATAACAATAGTGGCTAATGATTTAATTCTTGTAGAACTAGAGATGGCAGTTTTCAGTGTCCCCTCATGATCACAGGGCACTAGTGGTAAAGAACCCGCCTGCTAAGACAGGAGATGCAAGTTCAATCCCTGGTTGGAGAAGATCCCCTTGAGAAGGGTATGGCAGCCCTTCTGCACTTCTCTCCACTCCATGGCAACCATTTCTTCCACTCCAGTATTCTTGCCTGGAGAATCCCATGGACAGAGCAGCCTGGTGAGCTACAGTCCATAGGGTCACAAAGAGTCAGACACGACTGTGACCATGATATTAAAATTGACCATGGTTTGAGAGGCATTTCATGACTATTTGGTCCCATAGTCCTAGAAATGCTCATTCCTAGGTCAGACCAGGATTCACTGATAAGCCATTCAATGTGTTATTACTGGACTAGGCCCTGTTAACAGCCAAAAGTCTCTGGACCACCTGTCTGACTAGTCTGTGATGGTCCAGGAAGATTTTCTCTTGTTGCTTCTTCACATATCTAGAGGTACACTATTACTATTGATATCTTATAAAAAGTGAAAGTGAAGTCGCTCAGTCGTGTCTGACTCTTTGCGACCCCATGGACTGTAGCCTACCTGCTCCTCAGTCCATGGGATTTTCCGGGTAAAGGTACTGGAGTGGGTTGCCATTTCCTTCTCCAATATCATATAGGATCTTCCCAACCCAGGGATTGAACCCAGGTCACCCACATTGCAGGTGGATTCTTTACCAGCTGAGTGATAAAGGAAACCCAAGAATAATGGTGTGGGCAGCCTATCCCTTCTCCAGCAGATCTTCCCAACCCAGGAATCAAACCAGGGTCTCCTTCATTGTGGGCGGATTCTTTACCAACTTAACTATCAGGGAAATTATGTAGAACTATACATTTGGTCAATTATTTCAAGTCACCTAATCTTCATTTTGTCATAGGCTCAGTCAGACATTTTGGTAATGCAAGGAAGAACAACCTCGCAAAATGGGCAGAATACAACTAATATACCAAGTAGGATTAGTAAAGTCATAAGTAAGAATTTAAAGTAAGAGCTTCCATTAGGTGCAGCACCATATATTCCCAGGTCATCTGACTTAGTCTATTCCGTACCAATTTCTATCTTTAAGGGAAATGATATACTGGCATTGTTCATAAGGCACTCAGCTCAATTTTCTAGTGTTATTAGGCTGATTATCCTTAATATGTTTTAATTGTTCCCAACATAATGGGGAGGCCTTAAATTTAAACCATCATGACCCAGCATTATCCATATAAATCCATAACTGAGGAAGTCTTTCACTAAAAGTTAGTTCATTACTCTGATTGAGCTTGAGTAACTTGAAAAGAAAATTCAAATTTATGGCCATGGCTAGAGCAAGAATGCCTGATTGGCCAAGTGGGAGAGTCCTATCTAGTTATTATCAACGGTGGCCCAAAGGCAACTATAACTTCTTTCTTCTAGAATTAATTTCCTAAGGGCTATCCAGTTAGAACCTTAGAGAGGAGAAAGCCACTGAAGTAACTGAGAAGTGGACTGCATATAGGTAGTTAACCACAAATCCAATTGAATGACTCTTAAAACTCTGCATTAGATTGTACTTATGATATTAAAAACAATTGATTCATAAGCAAAAGTCCGAGAAATTAAGAAAACACTATAAATAATCACACAGGTCAGGTCCGGCATCTTGGTGTAGCTGTCTGCTTCTGAGGACGTCTTCTTGATCTGGTGTGGCTGTGGTTTTCTCCTCAGTGTGAGTGTCATTTTAAGGTGACTTTGAAATCAGCAGTCCTGTCTGTAAAACAGTCCAGTGTAGGGGCCTTTTCTAAGTGGGAAATATGAATCTAAGAGTCAAATCCTTTCAGTTTCACTTTTCATGAGCTAGTTGAGAGTACCTGATAAAGGTCTTTCCATCTAGGCTGGAGGCGGTTCTTTAAATTATGTTCTTTTCAGTATACATAATCTCCTGGTTGCAGGTGGTGGAGTAGCTGATCTTCATCCAAAGACAGATTGCTGTGATTAGCTTCAGAAACAAGCTTAGAGCGTTCTTTTAATAATTCAATTAAAATTTACAATAATGTAACATAGCAACAAGGAGCTATCTAGGAAGTGAGTTTCAGGCAGTAAATATCAAACCTCAAAGATAATTAATTATAATAGAACTTAATATCCATCAAAATATAATTTTTCTCTCTAAAATTGCCCTCATTTCTATCAAATATAGTTAAATTATAGCTAATTTGTTTGAAGAATCAGTCTGGTTTCAATAAACCTGGTCTGATTACTTACATAAGTTGTAATTGATCATACAGGCTTTTTTTAAATTGATTTTTCTGGAAATTTTTGTAAGGAATCTCAGAGTAAACTTTTAAAATGTTTCTTAAAGGCCCAGAAAGCCATGCCACGGGTTTACCACAGATTCTGCCCACGATATCAGAAATTTGAGTGAATTTCTCTCCTCTTGAGCTCCCCAATATATCTTGAGATTTCTACACCTGTCAGGTGGTAACCTTCTTTATTCATCTGATAAGACTTCTGGTAACCTAAGTTTTCAATTTCTGATGGGATCAAGTAGAAAAGATAATGTTTCAATTCTGCTTGCAAAGATATAATTTACCAATTTGCTATAGACACCATTAGATTAAGGGGGGGAAATGTCTTCTATCTGGAGAATATAGATTAAAAGACAATAATATTTCAGAGAAAAAAACAACTTAAAATTGTAACTATATTTACCAGCTCACTCATTCCCATGTAACTAATCTTTTTTGTTAACAATTTTATGAAACCATCCTGTTTTCCATTAATATTCCTCTGTTTCTGATCCAGGTCAATGGTATGATCTAAAGTTTATAAAAAATTAAAAAAAAAAACCTGTACTTGTTTTAAAAAAAGATGCTTCCATAAAACTTCTTGAAAATGAAGCATTTTTGTAAAGTCATCAGAGTGACACGGTAACTATCTATGAATGACAAGACTTAAAGGGCATGGTAGAAGGCCTGATCACAATGCAACTGACAAAGAAACTTGATTACTGCTGTGACATACAACATTTTAAAATAATAACTACAATTACAATTGATTTTCCCAGGACATACAAAATTTTTACGAATTCCAGAAAATTTCTAGAACACTTATATTAGTAACATTTACCCATACAATATACCTAGGAAGTTTTATCACTTATTTGACAATGTTTCCCACACAATTTAACATGGACTATTTCTAGGAAGGGCTTCCCTCGTGGCAGTAGTGGTAAAGAACCTGCCTGCCAATACAGGAGACATGAGATGCAGGTTAGATCCCTAGGTTGGGAAGATCCCCTGTACAAGAAAATAGCAACCCACTCCAGTATTCTTGCTTGTAGAATTCCATGGACAAAGGAGCCTTGTTGGCTACAGTCCATGGGGTTGCAAAAGATTCGGAAATGACTTAGCAACTGAACAGCAACATCCCTCAAAGAACTTGCACCTAGAATATAAATACATATTCTTAAAACTGTCCCAACTCAATAATAAAAGAATCATCCAATAAAGTAATGGTCAAAGGATTTAAATAGACACTTCATCAAAGAAGATATATGGAAGACAAATGATCACATGAAACATGCCCAATGCAATTAATGATTGCTGCTACTGCTAAGTCACTTCAGTCGTGTCCGACTCTGTGCGACCCCACAGACGGCAGCCCACCAGGTTCCCCCATCCCTGAGACTCTCCATGCAAGAACACTGGAGTGGGTTGCCATTCCTCTCTCCAACGCAGGAAAGTGAAAAGTGAAAGTGAAGTTGCTCAGTCGTGTCTGACTCCCAGCGATCCCGTGGACTGCAGCCCACCAGGCTCCTCCGTCCATGGGATTTTCCAGGCAAGAGTACTGGAGTGGGTTGCGACTGCCTTCTCTGAAATACCCACTCAGTTCAGTTCAGTCACTCAGTAGTGTCCGATTCTTTGCAACCCCATGCATCGCAGCACGCCAGGCCTCCCTGTCCATCACCAACTCCCGGAGTTCACCCAAACTCATGTGCATCGAGTCGGTGATGCCATCCAGCCATCTCACCCTCTGTCATCCCCTTCTCCTCCTGCCCCCAATCCCTCCCAGCATCAGAGTCTTTTCCAATGAGTCAACTCTTCGCATGAGGTGGCCAAAGTATTGGAGTTTCAGCTTTAGCATCAGTCCTTCCAATGAACACTCAGGACTGATCTCCTTTAGGATGGACTGGTTGGATCTCCTTGCAGTCCAAGGGACTCTCAAGAGTCTTCTCCAATACCACAGTTCAAAAGCATCAATTCTTTCAGCGCTCAGCTTTCTTCACAGTCCAACTCTCACATCCATACATGACTGGAATTGCTAAAATTAAGACTGGCCATACCAAGCTCTACTGGTTTCTCAGAGTGTCAGAAAAAAAAATTTTCTCAAGCTTCCAGCAGGGGAGGGGAGAAAGAAATATTTTTAAATATGTCAGAGCATTCTTCTTAATAAGGCCTGGTCTCAGAAGAAATTCGTTATCAGAACCTAACCTGCTGGGTTCAGAGAAGGCAATGGCAACCCACTCCAGTACTCTTGCCCAGAGAATCCCAGGGACGGGGGAGCCTGGTAGGCTGCAGTCCATGGGGTCGCTAGGAGTTGGCACATCTGAGCGACAGCAGCAGCAGCAGCAGCCTGCTGGGTTACTGTGTGTGTGTGCTCAGTCACTCAGTTGTGTCCAACTCTTTGTGATGCTGTGGACTGTAGCCCACCAGGTTCCTCTGTCACATGGGATTTTCCAAGGAAGAATATTGGAATGAGTTGCCATTTCCTTCTCCAGGGGATCTTCCCGACCCAAGGATAGATCCCATGTCTCCTGCACTGGTAGGTAGATTCTTTACCTTATTATTAGAGCCTAACGGACCTGGGAGAAATGAAATACCCAACACAGTCAGCTCTAGCTTTCCAGTTGGGAGAAGGGAAATACCCAGTTGCAACCTACTAAAGCCATCTCTTCCTGCCTAAGGGTAAGAAAAAGACTGAGAAACACTTGTGAAGTTCACAGTCATAAGCATAGGCTCATTAAAAGACTGAGACTTGATCATAGGACTATAGGATGCTTCCCCTCCCACAACACCTCACCACATTACCAAAGACCTATTTACACTTGTCCCATTGTCCTGAAGCATCATGTCCAACTATCAAGAAAAATTAAAAAGCCATATCAAGACAAAAAAAACCCACACAACTTGAAAAGACAGAGAAAGAATTAGGGCCAGAATGATAGGGATATTAGAATATCAGACTTGGAAAGTAAACCAAATATAATTAATATACACTAAGGGTTTCAGCTCAACATTCAGAAAACTAAGATCATGGCATCTGGTCCCATCACTTCATGGCAAATAGATGGGGAAACAGTGGAAACAGTGTCAGACTTTATTTTGGGGGGCTCCAAAATCACTGTAGATGGTGATTGCAGCTATGAAATTAAAAGACGCTTACTCCTGGGAAGGAAAGTTATGACCAACCTAGAGAGCATATTCAAAAGCAGAGACATTACTTTGTCAACAAAGGTCCCTCTAGTCAAGGCTATGGTTTTTCCCGTGGTCATGTATGGATGTGAGACTTGGACTGTGAAGAAAGCTGAGCGCTGAAAGAATTGATGCTTTTGAACTGTGGTGTGGAGAAGACTCTTGAGAATCCCTTGGGACTGCAAGGAGATCCAACCAGTCCATCCTAAAGGAGATCAGTCCTGGGTGTTCATTGGAAGGACTGACGCTAAAACTGAAGCTCCAGTACTTTGGCCACCTCATGCGAAGAGTTGACTCATTGGAGAAGACCCTGATGCTGGGAGGGATTGGGGGCAGGAGGAGAAGGGGATGACAGAGGATGAGATGGCTGAATGGCATCACCAACTCGATGCACATGAGTTTGGGTGAACTCCAGGAGTTGGTGAGGGACAGGCCTGGGTACTACGATTCATGGGGTCGCAAAGAGTTGGACACGACTAAGCGACTGAACTAAACTAAACTGAACTGAAGGGTTTCAAAGGATAAAGTAAACATTACTTCGGCTGAGTGCCGAAGAATCTATGCTTTTGAATGTGGTGTTAGAGAAGACTCTTGAGAATCCCTTGGATTGCAAGGAGGTCAAACCTGTCAATCCTAAAGGAAATCAATCCTGAATATTCATTGGAAGGACTGATGCTGAAGCTGAAGTTCCAATACTTTGGTCACCTGATGCAAAGAGCCAACTCATTAGAAAAGACCCTGATGCTGGGAAAGACTGAAGACGAGAGAAGGGGATGACAGAGGATGAGATGATTGTATGGCATTACCGACTCACTGGACATGAGCATGAGCAAGCTCTAGCCGATGGTGAAGGACAGGGAAGCCTGGCACGCTGTAGTCATGGAGTTGCAAAGAGTCAGACATGACTGAATGACTGAACAACAACAAAGGGTTTCAATGGATAAAGTAGACATTACACAAGAACAGACAGGTAGGGTAAGCAGTGAGAAATCCTAATAAAAAGTATGGTATACTCATGCAATGAAATACTATGCAGCTATCAAAATGAGTCAACTATTGACCTCACAACATGCAAAATCTCAAAATAACTATTCTGAGTGAAAGGAGATAGACAAAAAGGGAATATATAATCTACAATTCTGTTTATATAAAACTCTAGAAAATACAAACTGAGCTATCCCTCCCTTGGTATCTGAGGGAGATTGGTTCTAGGACTCACAACAGATATCAAAATCTGCTGATGCTCTTTTCCTATACTTGGCCCTAAACAGATGCAGATTTCACAGACCAACTATATATGAATCAAAAAACGTCTGAGTATAATTGAACCCATTGGCCCACACAGGTCAAACCTTATTGTTAAAAGTCAGCTGGGTATCCTGTTTTATTCATTCTTCATCTTCCTGTTTGCCGTTGACATTCTGTTGTCTGAAGCCTTCACCATCTTTGTGTTTTTAGCATTATCATAGTGACAAAACATTGAACACACTCCGTGGAAGTGGGCTTTTTTCCCTTGTGAGAACTAACTTCCGAGTAAAGTCAAAATTTTTCATTTTTAATTCTCTTCAATCAATGAAAAAGTAATATATTTATTGAACTTATTGTATGGGAATGCAAAATGATAGAGCCAGTTTGAAAGACAGTTTGGCAATTTACCATAAGTTACAGCCATTGGGCTCCTAGGTCTTCACCAAACTGATTTGAAAACTTAATGTTCACACAAACCTGCAAGTGAATGTTGATAGCAACTTTATTCATAATTGCCAAAAAATGTAAACAAACAACCAAGGTTTCCTTCAATAAATGAGAAGTTGAACAAACCCTGCTATATCCACACAATGGAATACTTAAGAAACAATCAAGTTGTAAAAAAAACATAGAGAAATCTCAAATAGATACTGCTAAGTATAATAAGAGTTGACTCACTGGAAAAGACTCTGATGCTGGGAGGGATTGAGGGCAGGAGGAGAAGGGGACAACAGAGGATGAGATGGCTGGATGGCATCACTGACTCCATGGACGTGAGTGTGAGTAAACTCCGGGAGTTGACGATGGACAGGGAGGCCTGGCATGCTGCGATTCATGGGGTCACAGAGTCAGACATGACTGAGCGACTGAACTGAACTGAAGTATAATAAGCCAGTGTGTTAAGATCCAATTATTCGACTAAGGTCCGTCTAGTCAAAGCTATGGTTTTTCCTGTGGTCATGTATGGATGTGAGAGTTGGGCTGTGAAGAAGGCTGAGCGTTGAAGAATGGATGCTTTTGAACTGTGGTGTTGGAGAAGACTCTTGAGAGTCCCTTGGACTGCAAGGAGATCCAACCAGTCCATTCTGAAGGAGATCAACCCT